>CM041635.1:3070314-3120318 GCA_023333625.1 Bothriochloa decipiens
TTATTTTTGTCACTATAAATAGAACATGTTGCCGAGAACTCATGCTTGTTTTTTCTCTATAAATAAACCATGCCGTGGCTACATACATGTTTAATTTTGTCACTATAAATAGAAAATATTGGCAAGAACTCATGCTTGTTTTTTTCCCTGTAAACCATGCCGTGGCTACATGCGTGTTTAACTTTGTCACTATAAATAGAACATGTTGCCGAGAACGCATGCTTGTTTTTTCCTCCATTCCATGGCTAATAATAGATTAATGTGCTTGCTTTTTTGTTGCCTATAAATAGAACATGCAGTTCAAGCACCCACGCGAAGGAAAGATATGACTGAAGAGCTCCGACAACAAGTTTACCAAGCTTTGTTGACTAGAAGCAATAATGGTACACTACACAAGACAGATTCTGCATTTGTTGCTGCTCAATTTGACATTCACAAACGGACAGTTCAGCGTGTTTGGAACCGAGGTAAAACACAACTTAAAAACAATGTTCTAGTTGTGGTTTCTAGTCTAAAGGTAGAGTTGGCCATAAAGCAATCCCTGTTGATTTGGAAGCATTGCGTGACATTCCTCTAAAGAAAAGAATGACTATAGAGGATGTGTGCGCAAAACTAAATATGAGCAAATGGAAGATTCAAAGGTATTTGAAAAAAGGATTGATTAGGCACCATTCTAGTAGCATCAAACCATATCTCACTCCAGCTAACAAGAGGTCTAGGTTACAGTGGTGTGTTGACATGGTTAACAAGGAATTGCTTGATGATCCAAGGTTTAAGGACTTGTTTGACTTTGTGTTCATTGATGAGAAATGGTTCTACCTAACTCAAAAATCTGAAAGATATTATTTGCGACCCGAAGATGGTGTCCGCCGCCGCCTCTATCTGCGAGTCCGGCACCACCTCCATGTCCGAGTCCGGCGTGACGACCTCCTCTGGTTCCTGCGACTCCGCCGGCGCGACAACCTCCAGCGACTCCGGCGCTACGGTCTCCTGTGAGTCCGGCGCGATCTCCTCCGACTCCTGCGGTGAGGCGATCTGCGGCGAGGCGCACCGAAGCCGCTTGACTCCACGGCGACCAGCACCTGCGCCGCCGAGCAGCAACTAAGCGATGAACGGTGAGCGTGTTGCCTCTCCACGAGCGCATATTTACTGCCTAGATGACGCGAGGGACGAGGCGAGCGTGCGCTGCGATGCGATTAATGAAGCTTCGACCGGAGAACCCGGCGACGCGGTAACGAGCCGTCAACAGGGGCAAACGCGTCAAAAACGCAGCGCATGACCGAGAACGACTTTCTTTGGCGCAAACGTTCCGTCGCCCAGAACGACTTTAATTTCGTATACGGAGGGAGTATGCACTCTCACCATTAACTTTAAAGAGAAGCGAGGAATCATCAACAAACAGTACGTGACTACGTGAGAAATACTAGGTGCATTGTTGCAATATAGTCACCCCCTCCAGCAAACCTCTATCCTCACAATGGATCCCCTTTCTGGAGTCTCTGGGACAAAATTATCTCTCATCTGTGAGCTCCCCGTTAACTTTGATACGGTAAGACACTTCATCAAATCCGTCCACCTGCGATGGAAACCCATCCTTGTCATCATCTTCTCCAGGAAGGGCTACTCCACGCGGTCGTATGCTTTGCTCATGTCTAGTCTTAGTGTGCAGCGTACCCAGACGTCCCTTTCCTCTTATTCTGCAAATAATGGGACACTCGTGTGGAATTAGGACATTATATTGCCAGTGATCAGCCTCCCTAGGACAGAGGCGCTCTGGTTCAGTGATACTATATCTGGTAGAATTAACTTGATTTGGTTAGCTAAAACCTTGGAGGCAATTTTATAAAAAAAATCATGTTGCAAAGGCTGATCGGGCGCAGATCCTTGAATTTTCTGGCTTCAAAACTTTTGGGATCAGCACCGCTACCGTCTCATTCCATCAGCTCTAGGAGCCTTGATACCACCAATACTGTCTAATTCCTTCTTTATCTCCTCGGTAGTGAAATCTTTTAATCAGTTTCAAATTCATCTCACGTGACATCTTTGGTTGAACGTGTGCCGCAGCAGTTCATGAACACGATCGCCTGCATTTGAATGGAACAAATTTTTGTAGTAGTTATTAGGGAAAATTTGCTAGGAGACATGTAAAATAACCTCTCTATGTTTCTAGACATGTCAAATGGAGCAGTTTGTCAATAGACATTCTGCTTTTTATTAAATTTACTAATGTACACTGGATTGAATAAAATATTTATTTCTGGGCTACGAGAAGAAAGAAGAACGATCATATGTCCGTTATGCCTCTGCCTTTTTCTACTTCCGTCTGTCTTTTCTTCTCTCGCCTGCTCACTGGGACGGCCACGAGCCCGACCACGAAGACCTGACCACGAAGACGACCGTGCCCACACCACAGCTGGCTCTAGCGAGGCCGTAGGGCCACCTGCGCTTGCCTAACCGGGGCAGCGGCGCGGCAAAGGAATCCACCGCCACCCGGCCGCTACTACGCCGTTCGTCGAGAGGTACCAGGTGTGCGGCGCCGTGAGGTCGGCCGCGGCCATGGCCGACCTGTGCTGCCTCAGCTCTTCCGCGAAGTTGACGACGCAGAACTCCGTGAAGGCCGGGAGGAGGAACCCGCTCCGCCGCTAGCGTGCCCGCCGCTAGCGTGCCCGCCGCGTGCCCCGCTGCGCGGCCGGACATGGCGTGCACCAGCGCCGCCACGGTCGCGACCGCCCGCGCGCGCTCGGGATCGGAGCTCCATCAGCGTCGGCCGCCAGCACTCATCACCGACGATTCGGAGCTCCACCAGCCCGCCTGGCCGCGGCCGTGCTGTCCTCACCGACGATTCGCCCCTCCATCAGCCGGAATGTGAGCTCCACCCGGTGCCGCGCCCTGTGTGCCTTGCGAGCCAGCCAACGTGGGAACCGCGGAGGAGCTCGCGCGCCGCCCATTTGGGCCCGCGGCGGAGCTCGCGCGCACCGCCCATGGGGGGGCATTGCCTGCTGCTGCTGTTGTCTGCTTCGACCTGTTGCTGTTGTTGCCGCAGCCAGTCCGCCGCCGAGCGCTGTGGTCCGCCTGCCTCTGGTCTGCTTCCCTTCTCTCTGTTCCGTGCTGGGGCCCACTTCTCTGACGCCCTGGACTGCTGGACGGTTAGGGCCTGAAGCAGAGAAGATGGGGAGGAGAAAGGCCCAGGGGCAAAACAGACATTTCGCCGCTTGGGTGTGTTCCTCTCCAAGGTAACAAAGACTGATCTGTGATCAGAGTGTGTCGTGGCTCCCCAATTGTCACTCTCCCGATGCACTGCCCATCCGCCATAGCTCTGTCCAAACACTCACGGATCGATGTAGCGATCAGAATTGTGGCTGTCATTCCTACAAGTAAAAACATCACCCTCAAAGCCAAGGTCTCATACTAGTCACGAAACTCCAGCGTGCCTCCCTGAATATGCATGCTTGAGATCTTGGAACTACTCCTCCCTCCTCCTCACAGCTGAGGATCTCGTTAAAATCCCCCCCCACACAACCAAGGTCTTTTATGCGCCGCATTTAGGACTTGCAACGCATGCCACGACACATCCTTATTCTCACGAAGTTTTCAGCTTAATTGCCGATTATCGAATAAAGGAAAAATTATAAGCAAAGTTTATTAAGTGGACAGATTTAATTTGGTATATATGGCCATTGAGTCTTCAAGATATGGTGAAATATAATTATCTTAGATATAGAATTTAGCTATAATGTTTCTTAACCTGAATAGTAATATTTGGACCTGCACATAGTGAGCTTAAAAAGGGGTGACTATCATTCAAACTCTACCACAAAGGTCTTGTTCATGATCTAATTTGTCGAATCCTATATATATAGTATGCTCCACTATTTCAAGCATGACTCTAGGAGATTTATTTCACGCCATTAGGTCGGTTTCGCGCCTTTTTTAATTCTTATGTACCCTCCTTTCACATTTTCAGGAGTACATACTTGATGCAATTGACATTTTACAACGCTGAACCATTGAGTAAACACATAAAACAGTTCTCATTTCAAGACTTTCATCTTGTTGTATACATCTTACACACTGACAGACTGCAGATTGAACTAGCTTGTAACTTATTCATTGCATAACCAGACGATCTGGGGTCTTCTTGTGAGACCCTCATCGCTTGACATGCATATGGCTAGTAGCTTAAAATAGAGACACACAAGAGCTAGGCATGAGGACGACGATGCTAAAGATCGATCACAGATCGATCGATAAGTACATTAGAAACTAGAAAGTATTGTATATAGTAGCAGTTGGCAGCTGTGTGAAGATGCCATGTTAACCCATTCAGTTGCCGTTGCTACCATCAGTAGTAGCGGTTGCTTCATCAGCAACAGCAGCAACACCATCAGCCGCCACCGGTGGTGGCGGAGAAGCTGCTGCAGGGCTAACGGTGGGCAGCGGACCAATATAGGAGTTGGCCAGGAAGCAGGAATGGTTCTCCGCGATGCGCTTGATTTTGGCGAGGGTGAGCGTGGCGCGCACATCCTCGGTGATCTTGGGGCGCGGCGCCGTCGGGTAGTTCAACCTGCGCGGAATGGGCAGGCGGTGGGCGCCGTAGAAGCAGAACAGCGCGGTGTCGTAGGCGAGCGCCGCCTCCAGGGCCTGGTCGAAGCAGCCGATCGTCCACAGCCTGGTGCGGGTGCCCGGGACGCGGATCTGCGCCGCCCACCGGCCACGCACCAGCTGCCGCACGCCAGTCCACGTGTGGCGCAGGGGATGGTCCCCGCTGGCCTCCGAATGCGTGGTGTCGCGGCGGAGCCGGTCCAATGCCTGCCTCCTCGCCGCCCGGCTGCTGCGTCTCGGCACCCGCGCCATGGTGATCGATCACCTACAAGATGCAAGAAACTACGCACTACAGGAGATGTGAGTTGAAGAGGAACTGTGGAATGTGGCGGCAGAGGGGGAGCTGGCTTTAAAGGCGAGGCGTGGCTGCCTGCCTACGCGCGCGCGCTTTGCTGATGACGAGGTTACGAGAGAGACCACAGCGTATCCATGCATCGTAGCAGGTATACTCTGCAGAGATTTTCATAAGATAACGAGAATTTACTCAGATTTTCTTTGTTATACTCTCATTTATCATAGTGGATTATGGATGTGCATTATATCTTGCTCAGAGCTACAACTATATATCAGAGATACACTTCAGATAGACACGACCAGGCCACTTCAATTTTTTTTCTAAGGACATTTAGAGATGGATTCTTCATCAGTAATTCTCGATCCTTTAGTATTAGAGTTATACTTCTATCTAGTTCGAGTGTCTGATGATATTGATCTCTTTGCTATCTCTGAGCAGAGTGTCTCTACTGTGTAGGATACGCTTCTGGTAGAAGAGATACTGTGGCATTAGAGATATATAGTATTAAGATGGGGTGAGATGTGATTATCTTGGTGCTAATTGCCTTGAACAAGGATTACTAACTACTAAGTGATTGTGCTAACACTACCAATTTGTAATTTCAGTTTATGTCTATTCATTTTTATTTGTAAGATTAAACTTATACAGCACTTCATTTCAATACAATTCACATTTACTTATTTGCTACATCATTTCAATATAATTCACATTTACTAATATACTACTTCATGTCAGTGCAATTCACATGTACAATTCAAAACATATTTCATCAAAAGATCGGTGAAACTAGTTTGATACTATATATATTATGGGTGCACTTTTCTATAAACTTGGTAAAAATAAAGAAACAGGACTTAGGGCAAAACTGAAGTTAACTTTGATGGCGAAGGAGTTGTTAAGATATGCTAGGTGACACCACTACATCCATTGACAAACTATTATCAAATGACACGCAAGCATGTCTCCCTAAGTTTAGTAGTCATGGATGTCCTCGCTCCCAAAGGACTAGGATAAGACATTACCTGTCATGTCTTCGCTGAGTTCATAGTTCCCTCTACTTGTTGTTTCTCACAATATAATCATATACATGCATATTTCTTCTAAGTAGCTCTGAAGGGATTGGGATGAGTCAATGAGATGTTACGAGTCATGTCTTCAGTGAGCACATAGCTCACGCTACTTATCATTTCTCAATACGATCATATGCATTCCTTTTGAATAACTCTTCCTACCTGTCATTCTGGAAAGAAAGATGTTCCTTACATACAGGGACGAAGTCAGCAGGGGTGGGGGGGTGGCAACACGGGCTCGAGGCCCCCTACTGCTGGTTAGTACATGGAGCCCAATCTAAGCCCCCTAAAAATTTCCACCATTGTTGTCTTGAGAAGAAGGTGTTCTACATCTAAGATGTGTTTAGCTCCTCCCTAATATTTTTTCTGGCTTCATCCCTGCTTACATGGAAGCAACAATTGACTTCCCGTTACTTGTTTTTCATTGCAAAATATCAATTTTGTTACTAAATGACATAAATGTAAGCAATAAAAAAACTACTTTAGGGTTAGTGTAGGGCCCCAAAAAAGGACTAACCAATGGTGCCTTCATCGAGTGTGTAATTTCACACCATAGTTTTATAAAAAAAACTATTTCTCCTTCCATGTTACATGAGCAGTCCCATCCTTTTCGAAGTTCCTCCCTATTTTTCTCCTAAGATGAGCTCATCTAAACACTCCCAACTACTACAACCACCACCACACACACATATGCACACTGATCAACCTTATTTGTGGAGTCACCCACACAATATATCACCATTGTTCCTCATCAGTCATGTCTATAATGCCACTGTTGTTAGTAGTCCGTGTTACTAAAGTTACCCTTAGGGTTTCAAGTTTAGGGTTTAAGGATTTAGAGTTTAAGGTTTAATGGTTTAGGGTTTATGGGCTAGGGCTTAAGGTTTAGGGTTTAGGGTTTTAGGTAACAAAATCTATCTACAGCTAATGTGATCAAAAATGTACCCAATAGCACAGTGTTGCCAATAATTAATATTCTCTCGGCCTAGGCGTTCGAACACCTGGCTATCACTCAAAACTACCAAAATGGCAACACCAAACAAGGAGGGGATGAAATGAAAACCACGAATGATAGAAACAATCAGGATTCCATTCCACTTCTCTCTATAACCCTCTCCTAGGGGAACTATTTATTCACACCTGTATGCTTTTTGATAGACTAAAATAATGCCCTTGTAACCACTAAAGATTCCAAGCATATTCTTGCTTTTCCCGAACATAGGCATCATTCCAATCAACGCCTCATTGCCTACTCCCTTGCTCTGGCTTGGTCATGGCTCCTTGCATCAATGTCTGTGGGCCTAGTTGAATGAAAAGCCGATGGTTCTCTAAGGCTTGTCATCCTTTCTCCATGGCCAAACCTACAAGCACAATTACACTCAATAGTGAAAGTCTAGGGCCAACATTCCATTTTGCATGGAGCTAGATTTCCTTACCGCCCTACCATTTTGCTAGGGTTTAATGGCCGACCTGGGTAGTGCTCTATTCCTCCCAAAATCTAGCATACTACAAGAAAATGACCCTTCATTTTTCCAGGCAAAATAAAGCGTTGGTCTTTGTGATACGCTCAATCAAACACACCATTTTGCCAAGGCAAAATGACGTCAGCTCTTTAACTTTCCTATTGGGAACACGACGGAGATCCACAGGGCCTCCTATGGTTTACCCTTTCCCCCAACACCAATGGTCATCACATGTACCAAGGAATCAGAAATGCACCTTCACTTGCATGGTCACACACCATAGATAGAATAATGGCAACACATCATCACATATTTGAGTGTTTTCTCCTAGGATATTTGGTACAAATTATTATTTTGAATAATCATATGTAGTGTTGCGGGGGGAAATATGGTGGTAATAATTGATAGGAATACCTTAATCTTAAATGAGCAAATTAAAACTAGAAAGGCGCATATGGTACCTTTCACATAATAAGTAGTCTCGTTTGGGTCGTCGATCTTTTGGAAGAAAGTAAAAACTTGTACCATTTTACATAAAACTCAAGCACTTCTCATCTACATGTGGATACCATTTTTTTTTGCATATTAATAAACATGGGATGTTCATGTGGCAACAACCACTGCTAACCATTCTTTTTTGTTCGTTTCCTTCATGTAAGGATTAAGTCGCTGCCACAATCTCAAATTTCCTTGAGTGCCAAAAAAATAACCAAGGAAAGAGGTAAAACCGCCAAGGAAATGATCATTGACCACAAATCATCAAGCAAACACACTCAAGGATAGAAGCTAAGGGAAATTAGTTTCCTTGGTGTCTTTGGAACCCAAGTATGATTTCCTTGGAGGCCGACCACCAAGAAAAATACGATTAGACTTAATCTGCCAAATTTTAAGTCTTTTAAACACCTTTAAGATATTATTGTTTTTTCATTTGGAGTGAACAAAATACTTATAAACATTACCTTGGCTGCCAACCTCCAAGAAAATGATAATTTACTTGATGGTTTAGAATAACGCCCAAGGAAATGGGTATTGGAAACACCCATAGTTCTTGGCGGTTTACTTCAACTTCCAAGGAGTATATGTTTCCTTGAGTCTAGAGTAGCACCACCAAGGAAACTACCCCTTCCTTGGCAGTTTGATTTTGGCCCCCAAAGAAATTCTAGGCCACCAAGGCAATTCCAGTTTCCTGTAGTGAGTGGGTTAGAGTGCATCCTTAGCATACCACCTTTAAACTACATGTGTAATGTGCTTCTCTTTACACTTATATGGCTACTACTAGAGACTATATAGTAGTCCTTCTCAAGGGATCCAATATTAGTGACCTAGACGAGAGGCCTTCTTCAACATTTTTTCTCCCAAAATTCTTTGGTTTCCTAGATGTAATCGATTGGAATTGATAATCTAAAATGTTGATATATGTAATAATATCAATGATAAGAGTTTGAATTGAAAATAATAAGCCTAGATTGACAAGTTTGATTTAGTGATATTTGTAGTACTACTACAGTAGCAGTAGTGCATTGAGAAAATAAATACCTAGATGAAATTATTCATCTTCCTCTCTACAACTTCACCGGTGAGACCAAAAGTATGAAAAACATGATTGCCACCTCCTCGAACACCAGCATGTTCATCTTCATGGACTTCATCTATTTTGATCTAGAGTAGGATTATTGAAATTAGGTAATACATCTCCATCCCTCTCTCGTGGGTCTTGGTTGAGATCTATGACGATGGATTGCATCACTTCCTCTGTCTCTCGGTCACATTTCCTACTTTGAGTTTTGAGCTACAAAACCTTCTTTGGCGTTGCACCCACACATGTTGCGGCCGCACAAGTCCATTTATGTGTGGCTTACCTTTCACACATATTTAAATTGAGTCAGTCTCCTATCAGTTTTTATATAAGATTAATCATTTATAATTTATTTCACTAACACTGAGGGGATTAGGATTTATTTGATTTAAGGTAGGCCAAGCCCAAACAAACCCAACAAAACTAACAAGCTTATTATTATTAGCACGAGCACCGCACAATACATTATACTTCCCTTTGCATTCTATGCATGCTCTTGCTAGTCTATATACATAATTTTAAAGTGAAAATCTTTTTTTTTACTTCCAAAATGCTCTCGTGCCCCTCTTTGTCTCGTATGATCTGAACTCATAAGCCGTTCTTCACACGAGTTAGAGCAACTCAAGTTTGTCTTGCCTTCTCCTCGGTTGTACCAGACTTGATAGAATCTAGTCATTTACGTATGAGACACTACATCTATATGTATCTATATCTAAATTAATATAACATAATGAAAATTATAAATAAACTATTTACATCTATATTATTTATTTAATACTGAAAATTATTCCACCTCGTTCTTACTCTTTCTTCGCCATCTATATATAAATTATTATAATTATTATATATCTATATCTACTAATATAATATAATAATATTATTAAAGATTGATTTTTCTTCCCAAATAATATTTAATTATATCTATATCTATATCTTATGTTATTTGATGTATATTTTAGATTATATTTGTTCTTTTTAAGATGGAGTATCAACCGTGATCAAGGGGCCCTACTATTACCGCCAGTGAGTCAACTTGCCAGTTGACTAGCCTACTTATTAATCTACTAGTAGCCTACTTATTCTATTCTATTTTTATTCTAGTAGCCTACTTATTACTTTAGCAATATCCGAGTTGCGATGGTGCTCGCCTACCATCGTTATCAAATCTACTACCCAGCTTGTTGTCAAAAAAAAAAAAACTCTACTACCCAACTAGTATTGCAATAGAAAAAGACTATGAGATAAAAAAAATACAGAAGTGCATGCAGTGCGAAAGGCAAGTCAAACGAGCGAGAATAAATATGAAAACTAAAAAAAATCGATTTTTTTAGAAACAAAATAGTTCTAAATAGTAGCAAAAGTACCAATGAAAATGATTATAACGATGTAGCCAAAAAAAATGTACTAGTAGTACTTAATTAATAGTTGTTGCATACACACTATAGTTTATATGATCTTCATATATATGTAAGTTCTCCGATCCAAACTATTCTGTGCAAGCGAAAGCATGCTAAAAAACACTATCATGCCAAACTTTTCGTGCCACACCACCCGGGGGAGCTTTGGTACGCACACATCGTCCGATTTAATTTGGTAATATAGAAATGAAAAAAAAAAGGATTTGGACCATGAAAATCTACAATGAACAATTTTGGCAAAAATAAAGCTTCCAAAAAAGAAAATTGCTACAGGTCCTTCTAGTGGAAATGAGATTAGAGATATAGCTAGAGAATTTCTAACGTGATAGCATATAACCATTGCATCACCTCAAAAGTATAGGTTCAAAGATATGGAATTTCTAATGTCGTAACAAAAAAAAACTCAGTTTATAGTGTCGGTGATAGTAACCGATAGGAAATTTTGTTTTTTTGTCAGAAAGTTAACTTTTCTGGTATAGTGAAGTGATATGGAAACAATCAAAAGTTGAGTTTATTTCTAGTTCTTAACATGTGAGAGGAAAGCATATAAGGTTGTGCTATAGGTTCAATTCGTTCAACAGTTCTACTCTCGGATTTCAAATATCAAAAGGCCGTTGTGCTATGGGTTCCGTTTCGCGCCAACAAGCAGGCCAACGGCCAACCGCTAGGCGCGCAAACGGAACCGAACACCACGTTGGCGAAGATGAGCTGTGTATGTTCTTTTCTGCTCTATTTCCACAAAATTTGCATCTAAAAAAACAAATACTTTGCTGCAATCAACAACTTTTGTGTATCATAGGGGACTTTCACCATTGAAAATATATATTTATACAGTACATAAACCGGCTCTCATTTCAAGAACTTGGTGCAAACTGCATACATAATACATTTTGCACACACTGACAGAGACTACAAAGTTGTTGTGATTTATTGCACGCATAATAATATATAACGAGAGGATCTAGTCTTCGATCTTGATCTCGGCTAGCAAGCAGGTTCGATCGATCAGTTCTGGCCGATAAAGAGGTCCACATCGTCGATGTCTAAAACCCCAACGAAATCATCTAGGTTGCAGGAGAGGAGGCAATCATCAGCACTTGCCATGAATTCTCCATCCACGCGGTTCCCGGCGTTGCCAGATGCATGGACGACATCAGTTGTTGTGGAGGTCATTGCTCCAACGCTGGCGGCGAAAGCACCACCAGTAGCCGGCGCTGGCGCCGGCGCTGGCACCATCAAAGGTGGCGTCGGTGGTGCCGGTGGTGCAGCAGCTGGTGTAGGGAACAGCAGAGCCGGCGCTGGCACCATCAGAGGTGATGTCGGTGGTGCCGGTGGTGCGGTTGCCGGTGTAGGGCACAGCTGAATCGCCGGCGCAACAAAGAAGAAGCCGGCGCAGCTTCGACCGTAGTCCGCCGCGATCTCCTTGATGTTGGCGACGGTGAGCTGGACGCGGATGTGCTCGGGGATGGCGGGGCGCGGCGCGCCGGGGAAGTTGAACTTGCGCTGGCTCGGGAGGCGCTCGCCGTAGAAGCAGTACATGGCGGCGTCGTAGGCCAGCGCCGCCTGCAGGGCGTGCTGGAACCTGCCGATCCACAGCCTGGATCGGGTGCGCGGGATGCGGATCTCCGCCGCCCACCCTCCCCAGAGCCTCTCCCGCACGCCCGTCCAGCCCAGGTCCTTGTGCGGCCGACGAGCGCCGCCCGTTGCCGCCGTCGTAGCGGAACGCCCGCCGGGGCGCGGCTGCGATTGGGAACGTCCCCTCCTCGCTGCCCCGCTGCTTCTGCTCGGTGCCGTCGCCGTCATAGCGCGCTAGTCGTCACCTGCAAGCTGCAAGAAACGAGTGCGAGCGATAAGAGGTAGAAGGTTGTACTGTGGAGTGTGGACTGTGTGGAAATGGATCGAGAGAGGAAGGGGAGGGGTGTGGTTTTAAGGCCGCGGCGAGTGGACACGTGGCTGCATGCGCTCGCCGTGAGAGACCAGAGTGATGCTACTTGGGTTGACTTTGTGGATGCCTTGCCCTCTCTCCATGATCGTACGTCGGACGCGGAAGGAGTGTACTAGATAGACAGGATGGATGGATGTAGTTCTAGTTACAAAGGGATGGATATACGCCGAGAGATACTTCTGCATTTATGTACGTTGTGCGTGTACTCCATTCCTATTAGAATTTTATTATTTTTTTGATTATACAATACAACTCAAACACTCACAAGACACGTATACCCATCCCTATGAAGCGCGCACGCAAACTCTATCGTTGGGAGTGTCCTTAAAGACTAATATTATACGCGAAGGATACTGCTTCCCTTTATAATTTTTTCTTAAAGAAGAGAGAACTTTATTTATTATAAGATTGTGTTAATGGATACAACATAATCGAATAAGGATGAGTGTGCGTGTGCTAGCTTGCACTGTGAATGTTCGGTGTCTATGTTTTGAAAAGAGAAGGGAGGAAAGATCCAAAGGCTTAAAAGCCATGCATATACACAAAGTCTCGGTTCAACGACAAGGTTGACATGCATGGCTTAAATGATACTCACCCGGCCCATCCTAAAAGAAAAATGCACTTCTTGATTTATACACGTATATACAACTGATTTTAAGTTTGACTAAGCCTATAAAAATAATATAAATATCTTTCTTAATCGGTTTATTGTAAATATATTATATATTGTATGGTTAATCTCATACTACTTACTATCATAAATGGATCTTTCTAATAAATTTCATCTAATTTAAAATTGGTTGACTTTTCTGAAAGTGAGATGTGCACCATTTTTGCCGTGTGTGCATGATTAATAAAAGATTGGTCAGATCTTTTCTCGTACAACCATATTTATTTGGATGCATTGCCACTAATGAAAACAGTAACTAGTGCACTGGCAAATTCTATCTCTACAATAAGATAGAGTATACAATACATATACATTGATACCTATGCAGATCGAGATCGAGCTAGGGTATATGTAGTTTTAGGTAGCAAGGATATAATGCATTTATTTAAATATCTACATATACATAACCCATGCATTTTGATACAGAGATTAGGTGGACCAGCATGATATCCTTGGTTTGGCAATGATGCATTTTGTGTCCTTTCTTCAATACTTACTACCTCCTCCAATCCTAAATTTTAAGTCAATTTATCTTGTTTATTCAAAAAATTATTATAATTTTTGATAATGACTAAACGTTGTAAAGATAGATATAGCGTAATAATGTTGATGTCACTTGATTCATCTTGCTACTAAGAGATTTTATATTGGTCAAATTATTGTCATATGGAAGACCGTGTCAACATAATTGCTAATGGATTTATATTTGGGATCCAAGAGAATACGTAACACTAACACCGTCGTTTCCCCCTATCACTCCTCTAAATAGCAGGTAGGTTCCATTCTCGTATATGTGACTCTCTCGCATTTGCTTCGATCCCCTCCCCCCGTATTTGCTTGGAAATAATGTCGGTACACATAGCTAACAGGAAATATACTGTGCTTCACAACAGGTGGTGTAGTTGTGTCTTTCAATTAAAATATGTCACGAAAAAAAGACTAAATAATCTTGTATGGTTCGATTCTAAGCAATACCCTGCTACATGCATCCCCACATAAACCAGGAGTACTAGTATATAACTCCAGTAATTATAAGTATATGTTGTGGGAGGAACCCTCGCCTGTGACCGCAGACAGCCCCGTGGCCCTTGCCTGATCAAATGCAACCCCCAATATATTGCAATTGCAGGTATGATAGGACCCGGGGCACGATTCAAGGGGGGAACCATCGCAGAGGAGCTCGCCAGTTTCGTCTTGTCTTGTATGCAGGACCATTGGATGACGAGGCTCGACCAATTGCGTGACCCTCGCGAAGTTTGTTGTTGGTGATGTCAACTTGTTCGAATAACGACGGGGAGGGAAGGTGTCTAGAACAGTTAGGGTTTCGGGGTCAAAGTATATAGCTTTGCCCCCGGGGTGGCCTCGCTGGCAGTGACTAGCGAGCATGAACCTTAATGTAAAAAGCTCATGACACTTGGTATGTCATATAAGTACCAGGGGATAGCATACGTTAAGGGTATCGCTTTTGGCCAACTTTAATGAGAATCACTCAGCATTTACTTCTCGCATTTACTATCCAATGTTCCCTCCGTCAAACTTTCGCTTAGTCGAGACCAATCCTTACCACTCCGGTGGCAAACCCTCGTCCCACTCCCTCTCGGTAATGAGCAAGGGTAGGAGGCCAGGTATGAACCCCACATTATATATATGTTCTCATGGATCGTAGTAATAAAAGTTATTGAAGATCGAATACACACAAGAGTAACATACACTAGCAGCTAGATTAAGGGCGACATCTGTCTCTAAAAATATATGTTTTACACAACAACCATGTGTAATTTTGTATAATCCGTTTGCAGAGGTTGCCATTGTTTCCAGCTGCCTTTGGAAATTTTCCTGCCAAAATTCAAACTGATTTTGTGATTTTCACACACACGTATATATTTGTATATATATATATATACAAAGCAAACAATACATATCATTGCATCAAATTGTCATCTAACTTAATTGTAATTTAGATATAATATATAAACATACGTGTTCAAACATCATCAGAACATACACATGTTCCCCTTTGAATTAGATTTGGAATTTTTGGGAGGTAGCCCAAGACTCTGCCCCCTCCTTCCACCTTGAGTTACGGTAAATTTACCAAAGTGAAAGAAAGAGACTGCTATTTATGCACTAGATCATCTATAGAGACAGGTGGAAGAAAGAGGCCGCTATTTATACACTGGATCATTTGTAGAGACAATGTATATCGTCTATAATAAATAATATTCAGAGACGGCTCTAAAGTCAATCGTCTCTACGAATGGATCTTTAGAGACAGCTAGTATTAGCACCCGCCTCTTAAAAATGATACCATTCTCATAGATGTCAGGTAACGCCACTAGCCGCCTGTAAAGATACATTTGTAGAGACGACTGACTATGGAGCCATTTTTATGCACCTTTAGAGACAGCTAGCTTCGCTAGACAGTTGTTGGAAATTGATTATGCAGTAGTGCTTTGCTTTGCATATCAAGGTCAACTAATTGGACTATATACTAGTCCTCTCTATCGTCGCACTGCTAGGCCAACTCCAGGAGTCCAGGCAATGATTGAGGGCAGCAGAGGAGGAAGTTTGCAAGTAGGTCAACTGCTGGGAAACGGAGCCGAAAATAACGTTGGCGAAGATATTTTTTGTCCCCTCGGGTCAGCAACGAGACAGGTGCAGTCGGAAGCGAGTCTTCCATCTAGGGTGTTATCTCATCTATCTATTCTCTATTTTTCACGGCGAACAGTCACGGATGCTGAGGAATTCATCAATCATCATCGATATCGTGGTTTCTCTTAAAAAATCATCGATATCGTGGGGTACCTCCCGTAGGAGCTTGGTCCGCCATCGCTGATGCAATCGCGGCGGCTCGGAGACAATGGTGTATCGGGAAAGGTCTTAGTAGGGGAGGACAAAAACGAAAAGATGGAAGTTGTGTGGATGAGAATGTGACATCAAATTTTTACTAATAGGACCCACTGCTACCCTTTAAAAGGCTAAAGTTGTATTGTTTGTGAGACAAAGCTACATGGAGAAGTTAAAGTTTTTTACCAAATAAATGAAACAAAAAACATACTAATATTTTTTATAGTAACCTGGTGCTAGTGCTAGCTGGTGCCACACATCCATATATACCTCCGGCCTGATCAGTGACCTCATAGCCATATATAGCTAGCTAGGCCAAGCATATCGACCAGCTGTCCTCGCTCTCATGGCCGCATGCTGCGGTTGCAAAAGCTACTGAAGCAGCTCACTCATTGGTGGTGGTGTGTGCAAGGCGTGTAGGTACTGTCGCTGGGGATAATTATTGACCCGATGGATCGGAGAAGGAAAACAAGCTAAGCAACGAAAATTACCAACCGCAATTTAGGAATGCATGAACATGCATGATGATGAAAAATGTATATGGCAATAATGCATCAAACCACCCAGGTTCAAATCCCGTCTGCTTAGATTAAATTTGGGTGCCGAATTAAATAATCACATGGTACGTTCCTCGGTGGTTCCCATCTTTTGGTACACAGTCGATTGACTACTACCTGCTTTTGTCACTCAGTTGCGTTATTCATGGTCACAGTCACAATTCACGGATCATGCATACTGTATCTGCCATAACCTGACCCAGGAAAAGACGACAGTGAAATACACATACAGCAATCCTCCAGTAAATAATTCTACGTTTTCCATGGAGAACAGACCTGACCCAGGAAGACGACAGTGTGAAATACATACAGCACTACGCCAATACCAAATAAGTCTACGTCGTTCCATGGAGAACAGGTGATCGAATCCACACACCAGTAGTAACAACTAGCTAGATTAATGGAAGTAGGTACATACGGTAAAATCTCATCTGGACGCAGACCCGATGTACTTATTACTCTACGGCACGGTGTACCAGTTCATACTCCAAACTCCTCTCTGACCTGCTAGTGCTAGCTTTGCAGATCCCAATGCATATGCATAGTTACTCCGGCCGGCCGGACTACTAGACCTCTCCGTCGTCGTCGCCCTGATGCTCACCCAGCTCCAGGCAGCGAGGAGAGCACGAGCAGCAGAGGAGGAAGCTGGCGACGAGCAGGGTCACCGCGAGGGAAACGGAGGCGAACACAGCGTCGACGAAGATGTACGTGTCCCCAGGGTCGGCGGTGAGGAGGAGGCGGTCAGAGGCGACCTCCGTGTAGTGCATGCCCGCCGTGGCCGCCAGCGCCACCCAGGCCAGGGCGTCGACGATGGCGGGCGTCCAGCGGCACGTCGTGGCGCTCGTCCTCGTCGCCGGCCAGCAACATGTGCAGCGGCGCCGCCAGGGCCACGGCCGCGCTGCACGACAGCTGCCCGTACAGCAGCAAGGCCATCTCCGCGGACGCCGCGTCGGTCAGCTCCACGCACCGGAACAGCCACGTCGACTGCGTGCGCGTTATATTGTGATCTAAATCGGCCATGCACAATTTTTTTTAGAAATCAGGAGGAGCCAGAGGCTCCTACTGTAAAATAATTAATTAATAAAAGACAGTATTACAAGTGAAAGGAGCAGAGAGCAGAGAAAGCTAAGGAACAGCAAAAGACAGATAGAAAATAATCCAGCAAAACCAAAGAGTTAAGTTACAAGTGTGCACTGATCCATGAATCTAACAAAGGTTTGAGACTTGTTTTAAATCTGTGAAGCAAAAGGAGAGCTTCCGCTGCCATGCACAAATTTATGCATGAATAGTGGAATCATGGATGAATGTAGTACATACCTTGCAGGGGGTGCGGTTGAGGATGAATATGGCTATGTCGGCGGCAGCGAAGAAGACGGCGGTGATGAGAGCCCACACCCAGACCACGAAGAGTAGGACCGGGGCAGCGACAGCGACAGGTGGAGGCGACACCACCGGCGGCTGCGAAGCAGCAGCCTGCAGGTTGTTGTTCATCACCTTGATGTCGGCCATGGCCACGCCTTGTTGTTCTCACCTGCAACCGGACACTGACTACTTGAAGGGTCAGCAATACTAAGCAAGACAAGAAACGAAACGAGAAAGAGGTGATCGAGCAAGCAAGAATCGACGATGACCTGCTGAGATGCCGGTCCGCCGACGATCGGCGACCGGGAGCCCGGGAATGAAAGAAGATGATGCTTTCTCGAGTGCAGTGGGAGGCGCCAGGGCTCGGACTAGGATGTCCCTGTATATAAAGGGAGGGAGATCAAGATGTGAGCGGCCACCACTGGCGATGCGTGTGTGAACCCTACCGGCCACCTAGCTACCTACCGGCTGCTACTTCAAGTAGAAGCGCTGTGTGTGGCTGCTATGGCCTTAAACTGCTCGATCGACATGCGTACGCACACCATATATGATTGTCCATCACTTTCCCTAGCCATAGTTACTTTCTAGGCCAGTCGCTTTTCTCTTTAATTTGTTTGCCAATATATAATTCAGAAACCATTTAATTTGTCTCAAGTGCATTTCCTGAATCTGAATAGAAGTCCTGCTAAATGCCTTGCTATTTTGCATTAGTACTTTTTTTTGAAAATTTTGCATTAGTACTATTAGATACTCGTGCTGTCAAGCTACTAGCTAGCTCTTCATTCCATCATTCATGCATGATCGTGCTAGCATTACAAGTTCGCCCATGGATGCTTATTTGGTTTTGCAGAGAGCAAAGCAAAAAAAAAAAAAAAAAAAAAGGTACGCGGTGCGTATTTACCTTTTCGTTATTGTACTACCCTATGCATGTCTTGTAAATCGATGTTTATATATATGAGTACACAGTTTTATATATTAATCTAATCAACATTCAACCAATATTGATGGTTTAATTTCTTCTAACAAATTATAACTGGAGTAGGTAGGAACTATAGCCTCGAAGCAATTGCATACGCGCAGCATTTGACAACGACATCCATGTGCAGTGCAGAACGCGTATGGTGCATGTTCTCTGCTCGATCATCCATCTCCATCTGACAATCTTTGCCAAAATTTGGATACGAGAGATGACTATATGAGATGAGCCATGCATGACCCTGACATCTCTCAGTAGACCTATCTGTCACTGCCTCCCTGCCGAAACCAACAAGCTTCAATAATGCAAACCTTTTCCGTTTGCACTTGCACGGGAAGGGAAATCTTTGTGTACACAGGCTGCAGCTAGCTGGTTGATGCATCGATTCATCACATCACATGCATGCATACGCTGCACGCAATGGTATACACGGTATGCTCATCACACTTCACACTCATGCATTCACACCTCTAGTTAGCTATGCATGGCATATATGTACATGGTATAGGCCATATTCACACTTCACACTCATGCATATATTCACACTCATGCGAAAGCACAAATGCAAGTCTAGGTTCCCCAGAAAAAAGTTAGTGGAGGTAAAAAATAATGGATATGGCCTTAGCTTTCTATCCACCTTGTAAGTTTGTAACAACGACTTTTTAGTCGCACACGCAAGGGTGTGTAGGAGAGAGAAGATGAATAGGAAGGGTGCAGGAGAGAACAGGCGGAGTTGTTCTATACTAGCTACCTAGTAGTTGCCTTATCCTTAAAGTTTATCATTTCTAAGATGATCACTCCGCTCTAGAATTGCATGCTTATCGAGTGGAGGGAATAGCTAAATCATGTACACACCACCCACTGTTTTCCACTATGTTATGTATGTATGTATATAGACATGTAGTCAAGGAAGCGATCTAGGTTTTTAACACAAATAACAAAGTTTCCTTTTCAAAACTATAATGCATGTTTTGATTATATATATATATATATATATATATATATAAGAAAATTCCTTTCTACACGTACGTGTAGTTACTTGCGCCTGGAAGCCTTCGTACGCGAGCCTTCCGCTAGTTCCGCGCGCGGAGGCAGCTAACGGGCCGTTCCGTCGTCATTAGATGCCGGTCCTCATCCACTGGCCCTTCCCCCCCGCACGTGGATGGCTTAGCGGGTTCAGTAGTAGGTTGTTGCCCGGTATACAATATACGATTGTATTGATATACGGTCCATTTTTTTTATTACGCTGTACACAAATTATCATCATGGTGAAACTAATTCCCGCACGTGTTGACTCATGATGGAATATCATTTGAACTTGTACCATCGAGAGATATCCGGAGGATTTGTTCTGTATCCGTTCCAACAAACTTCGCTTGGATATAGCTTTATGTGCCTGCGCCGTCGCCAGCTCCCTGATCATCTTTCCCATTCGCCATCTTCTAGTTAGCACGCCATTCTCGAGCACTGGCGATTCGCTATCCGGCAAGCCATCGGTGATCGCGGAGGTATGATTCTATACTCATCTCATACTCATACTCATACTCATCACATGCGTGTATCAATCACTATCTGCAGTTGGACACTTCGACCACGCCGGAGCTAGTTCTTCCGGACTGCTGCGGCCCTGTTCAGCACTCATCCATCCGCACAGCCCTGCTGCTGGTTCTCCAAAGATTCATCGGTGAGATCATATGTCATGTTATTCGCATGTGTCCGTCCCAAAACATTGGCTAGTTATGGATCAGATGTCAATATTTGAACCCATTTGTTTTATTTTTTAAAATTTTTTTGATCAATTACTTTTATGCATGTTCTGCATCCTTACACTCCATCCATTGTATGTACATATTCTCGATCCAGATTTCCACCATATTCATGGAACCTAATTTTTGGCAGCAAGTTTCGCCTGATCCTGCGAGTATCTTCTGATACTTGAAGTTTTTCTTAAGTTCACTTTCATAGTCCTACAAGATCTCTAGATTTATTTGCACTTTTTTGAGTTTCATATACATAAATCTAACAATTAATTTTTTTAGAAGATGGCGAAAACACCACAAAGTGGTGATGGTTCACGCTTAGGCTCCAGATCCGCCTTTGCCAAAGCTTTGCATGCCATTTGACGCAAAAAGGTCCAGCTTCCAGATAAATCAGGTTCACAGAAAAGAAAAGTTAGTAATGCAAGGAAGTCCAAATTAGGAAATACTGTTGTCAGGTGCTCTCCTGCTATGACTTCTGATTTATTCGCTAGTATATGTGATGAGGAAAGGCTGAATTTGATTAGAGACATGGGATTTGAAGGTTTAACTTTCCTTAACATATCTAAGACCAACAAGCACTTCGGCGCATGGTTGTTAAGCAAGTTTGATCCCGTCTCCTCTATCATAATGGTGGCAAACAGAGCTCCGCTCAAGGTGAATAACAAGAATATGAACTTAGTATCTGGGATCCCATGGGAAGGAAAGGAAATAGTTCCAGCAACTCAAAATGAATTAATTACTATGAAGAAGTATCTATGTGAAATTTTTGGAAAGGAGTCGTTTGAACAAATTAGCCTATCCTTTATAAGCAATATTCTTTACGCCATACCCAATGGGAAGCTGTCCGCTGATGAAGCTAAGAAATTTAAAATTGCTTTCATAATATATCTGGTGACCAAGGTTTTAAGGCCTGTATCTCTCAACAACCACATTTCATCAAGATATATCAAACCGTTGGTTGATATTGACAATGTGCACAAATACAACTGGGCAAAGTTCGTCATTGACGAGCTTAAGGTTGCCGCAGAAAGTCTACAAGGCAAACTAAATGATGGCAAAGCTGCTGGCTATATTAATGGTTGCATCATATTGCTTCAGGTACATCCTAATTCATGTCTAATTGCCTAAATTAATTATTTACATATTTTTTGCTTTTTTTCTTGTACCTTTTGAGTATGTCTCACACATACTCATCCATAATCTTTGTCACAGATTTTATATTTGGACAACCTAGACTTCGGAAATAACCAACCGGTACATGACTGCTTCCCAAGAATCAGATCATACTGCGACCTAAATATCACTCAGTTCATTCAGCTAGACATGATCATGCACAATCCTTTTCCATTCCCATCCTATGGAAAACTAAAGGTACCTACTTATACCCTCATTATTTATTTATTTAAATGATTCGGTTTTATAGCATAATAATATGATTATTTTCTGTGCAGCTCCGTGAACAGAGTCAAGTTTGCTATTGTAATAACAATCTTGCCCGTGACAATGAGGTATGTAAACATACCTCTCAGTATCTATTAACCGAATGATCTATTTTATATCTGATTCCTTCCTTACTCTATTGTACCATTCCTACATTTTCTGATCAGATTGACCCAGCTGTGGAACATGGGTCGATATCGATGACAACGCCCCAATGCGATCTTGGGTTTGATCCACCAAGTTTCGACCTCGGCCTGACACACATGGACGATGACAACACCTTCCTTGATTCGAGCCCCACATATCAAGGTCATGGTAATTTAGGACAACAGTTTGATGAGGTTGCTGACAAAGAGGTGCCAGAAACTCCTCCATTACTACCAATGTTACATGTTTCATTTCCTATAAATATTAGACTAATTTATTTTAACATTTCATTTTTGTTAACTATGGCATAGGGGGCCGATATAATCCTATTATGATAATTTCACCGCATAGCAAAGTGAAAGAGGTTTCAACAGTGAGGATTTTATTGCGCGAGAACTACGATGTTATACAAATTGCACCTAAAGCAAAGAAGAAAATTATAGGACAGCCTTCAGATCTGCTAGAAGATTTGCCTACACGGATCATTAAGCCTTCAAAGTTGCTCAAGTCACCATTTCTATGCAAGCAGCATACCTTTTTGAGGAACGATATCAAGGTTCTTGATGAGTTGTTCCAACATACAATTTGTATCACCGACAAGGACTCTAAAAAATAAGATTTTCTAATTCTAGTACCTTCTCAAACACTATTTAAGCCTTGTTTGTTTGACCAGATGTCTCTTCTCTTTTCAGAAAGATTTGGGTACACCTCTCGAATCCAGTTCCCATGTCACTTAATTTAGCAAAGATCCAACAAGCCCTCCTGATTGGTAAAAACATGCAGCTAGATACATTTAATGTTGTTGTTGTTCATGCACTTCATGAGGATGAGATACATAGATTTGGTTCTACTGAATTCATTGGTTGGAGACACTTTCTGAACCAGGATTTTGCGGTAAGTATGCCCTCATACTTCTCTTTTTTTTTTTCCAGTTATGCTTCCATACTTCGATATATTTCACACATACTCCACAAAACAATAGTTAATCACAAATATATTCTCAACGCAGATGTATGCACTTGCTGCTGATGACAACTGGAACCCATACGATCACATTCATTTCTTCACTGATGATACCCTTGTTCCATACAACGTGTTAGCATGCCACCTGGTATGATATTTCTACCCACACAGGTCTATTTAGCTCTTAAGGAACAACAAACTCTTATGCCTCTCCAGATTTTTATTCCTGTCCACTAGGTGGAACATTTTTATTTATATGCATTTGATATGGAGAATAAAGTAGTTACCATCCTTGACCCCGTGGAGGCTATCTCCAAGGGAGGGACAGACATGGAACAGAGGCACAGCAGAATGAAAATACAGGTCTCCAAAGCTTTACAGGATTGCTTAGCACTTGCCTTTCCTGATTGGAACGAGCAAATCCCCAATTGGGGTGTGGAGTTTCCCACTACCAAGCTTCCTGAATGCAACGAGTACATATCTGCTCACTATTACCAAGCTTGAATTTCATTACTTGTCACCTCCACTCATCATCCCCTTTTCTACATAGGATGGACTCTGCATACCATGTTCTGAACTACATGAGGAACTGGGACGGCACACGTCTAGTCAACCAAGTGTCCTTGGTAAGTGCATGCACTCTAGATCCATATGTCACACCAAATACTATTGGTTTTCTTGCATTTCAAAACATTTCAATCTTCTTTTCTATCCCAGGATTCAGTCGTCATGTGGAAGGAATTTCTGATGAACTTGTTGTCGATCAAGAATAATGAGGCAATACTACCACAACATGTGCAGACAATCATAAATGGAGGATCACGTAGATGAATGCATTTTCAACCATGGGGTCACAAAGCCGAAACAATCCAACTTCATTGAAGCATTACTATTATTATTTAATTAGCCTGTAAAAGTATTAAAGCATTTGCAACGTTTGTCAGTGTCCGAACTACTGTCCTTTATTGAACCATGGTTTCACATTGTTGGACCTATTTCCCATTTATATTATTTAAATTTTAATTTACCATTTTTCGTTATTCTATTTTGAAAAATTACCTCTATATACTCTGATTCTGAGTATCAACTAATACTTTGATTCCTAAGAGTATCTAGGGATACATAGATGACGAAGATGTATCTAGGGATAAATTTTGAAATAGTTTCTTTGTATACTACAGTCTGAAAAATGCACCATAATCTTTACCTTAAGAATTCTCATATTATATCTGTTTGTAAATGAGTACGAGCTAATACTTGGTGTACCAACACATACTTTTTATATTATAGTATCACTTGACAATTAATATGCCAAGTCATATACTGTTAAAGATTAAACAATAAATTCCCAACGTACAAGATTTGCCACGAGTATGAAACGATACTAAGCATGTCACGTAGATGAACGAGCTGTGTCAGAACCATGTATGTATCCATACCAACTTGCTGAAATGTGCTGACAAATAATACATCATGAGTAGTACGAGTATGGTAGTATGTGACCATACTTTTACACAAGTTTCAATTGCAAATACGATAAACTAGGATTTCTATTTGTCTACTTCCTCTTGTACGAGGATTCACGCCCACAGGTGGTACTATTGTGCCCAGTCTGCCCACACTTCTTGCAGTACCTGATCTGCATCGGCCTACTAGACGATGAAGAACTTCCTACTGCCACATTGATCGTAGCACTTGACCTTGCAGCCTCTTTTTGATTTTCAGTAGTGGCTTTTTCACAATTCGACACATACCTGACTACTCTTGGTCTTCCTCTCCCCCTCCTCATTTCGGGAGGCTGAATTTCAGATTCAAGTATCACCTCATCCTCAGGCTCATCTCCGTCCATATATTCACAATCATCTTTATCTTCATTATTTTCTTCATCGTCTTCATCGGTATCATCCATGTCGAGATTTATAGGCTTCACCCTGGCAACTCCTTCCCTTCTACGTTTGTCATTTACAGCAGAATCCGGCGGAGACGAGCACACTTTCACACTCTCAATTAGCTTCGACAGACCCTCAATTGCCATTTCACTCGCCTCAATACTTGAATCACCAATTCTTATTAGAGCGAGGGAAAGTTCATGCATCTTGGCATGCCGATTTACCCTTGATTCCATTGCTTCCGTGTCTTTTACTACACCATCCAAGTGATCTGGTATTACATCCTTGGCAGCTTTTGTCCATCTTTTTTTAATATACTTGTCAGAAATCTCCTTGAAGCCATTGTGAACGAGTACCTGCATTTTTTGTGTGTAAAGACCCCATGTTATTTACAACTGGACATGATCGACATTTTGCAGCAGTATGTACTGATACTATGTATGTACTAATACTATTATGAGATTTTTTCTTACCAACAAGATATGGCTGCAAAGCATACCCATGTGCTGAAAGAGCTTGCAAGCACATGAAAACTCACGGTCTGCAATGTTTGCATGGACTTCATATGCGTCCCGCCCCCAGCACTTTTTGGTGTTGTCTCCTATATACTTTACAAGGACCTCATTCTCAACTGATGTACCTTCGATGATGAAAGAAAAACTCGCACAGAACTGTTCCTTGAAGTTGTTGAAAGCTCCCCTGCTGTATACAGAGGCAGCATGTCTTTCTAGTGGGGATGAAGTCGTAGTGCTCACTTTCCCCTGCATTTTATTCATTAAAAAATATTGTCACCCTAGTCAAATTCATATGACAAAATCTAAATTATAACACTACCACTCACATTGAAACAATGGAAATCCTCTGAATTCTCTGCTTGGATCCTGTCATAATAAAAAGTCTCATATCTCCGGACGAAGCCATTTATCGATGAAGGAGTCACATATCTCTTCAGGGCATGATTCATGCTCTCACTCCTTGGGTGGTTGATATTTTTGCAAAGAAATAATCTCTAAAGTATGCTGGTGCCCACTTCTCCATCATGTCCCACATCCTATCCAGATATACCCTTTTATTAAGTTTATACTTTTCCCTCACTGCTTTCCATGCCCTTTCAAACTCATTAGGTGTATTTGGCAAATTTATGGCCTCATGGAATTCATTCTTAAATTTACTCCGCTTTCTACTATATATGTTACCCAGATTCTCCTTTGCTTTCTTGAGTACATGCCACTTGCACACCCTATGCTTCGCATTTGGCCATACTTCACTGATTGCAACCTCCATCTGGTGACAATTATCTACACATTCAAAGTTACAATTTATTTCAGTTCAATTCTTATAAACTGCAATAAATCAAATACACAATAACAACTACTATTTGTAGGCTCACCTGTAAGTATGGACTCCGGTTCCTTCCCATGCATAGCATTAGTGAAGGTCTTAAATAACCATTTAAATGCCTCTACTGTTTCTTCCCTCAACAATGCACACCCAAAAACAACTGTCTGAAAGTGGTTGTTCACCTCCACAAAAATACCAAATGGCATGTTGTATCTATTAGTCCGATAAGTTGTGTCAAAAGTAACTACATCTCCAAAATGCTCATAACTAAGTCTAGATGATGCATGTGCCCAGAATATATCCTTAAGTCTATAATATTCATCAACCTGTACTGTGTAGAAAAGTTCCTACTTTGCAACTGCAGCTCCCTGAAATAATCTAATGTCTTCTGCAATCACTGCACTCATCCTTTCTTATGGAATACACTACTATGTTTACTACCTTCCTATTGAATGGCGCCAATGCAGGCCTGCCATGCAAACCTGCAACAAACCCATACATATTCGAACGCGGTATGCCCTTATCAACCATTTTAGAAAGGATTCGCTTTGTGCCATCATCGATACGATTATGGGACCGAAAATTACTAGTATGAATGGAACCCCTTTTCATTCCATGGTTATGCATTGGCTCAAATGCAGTAACCGTCCAGTCATGTTATTCAGAGGATCGATGAACCCTTAACATAGCTTTACACCCAATCCTTGTTGGGTTCTCCTTGTCCTGTTGTTTTCGGTCATGTCCCTGCAGATATTCAGGATCACATATCGAGGAAAGCACAAAGCTGACAATCCATACTATGTATGTACTTATACTTTGTCTAAAAATCCAATATCGTTAACAATAAATGAGAGTATGAACTGATTTTCCAATTCTCCATATTTTTCCTGATACTATGTGTGTACTGATACTATGTATGTACTGAGACTATGTATGTACTTATACTATGTATGTACTCATACTTTCATAATTAATTGGGAAATTTCAAAGTATGCACAAATACTACTAGTCAAATTATTACGTCACCATACTCTATAATTTTATGTTTCCGCGGATACCCAATTCTTATATAATTGAGTATGAACTGATACAAGGATACATATTACGGAAAACTGCAATAGATGCTAAAAATAGATTCAGGAACCATCAAACCTCACGAGTGCAGTAGTATTCTTGCATGTCTTTGAACTTATCGCTCTTTCGAACATGCCGACGCGAATATCTGATGCCAAATCCAATATATTCAGCATACAAGTTGTAGAACGAATATGCATCTGTTTCCTCCTTGAAATGCTGGCCCATCTTCGGCACCAGGATGGATGGATCAGAGTACGAAGCTGGTATCTCTTCAGTCGAATCATCAGGAATATTACCTCTGGAATCGAACAAGAACGGAAGGGATACTCAAGTTCTGGCCAAACATCAATGAACTAAACAATGCAATGATTGGGCCTAAATTCTAAAATTTATTCAGTTGCTAAATAAATACCTTTCTGTCGACTCCACTTTAGTCTGTAATCCCTCCAAAGAACAACCACCAGGCGCATCCGGAGCAGCCACCACTACCGCACCTTCTGCCCCACTAGCATCCTCCACTTGGTGATGTTGCTGGATCACAACATCGGTTGTCAACTCTAGCCTTCCATCCATACCTCCCTGGACGACGGCGCCGACTGCACAACTATCTCCTACAGCCTGCATTCTCACGATGCAGTAACCACTTAGAAATGCTCCTAATGTACCTCCGCGGTTCAGAATGACTGCGGGTTAATCGTGGCGTACTTTCAACGGCATTTCAAAATTCAAAATGACCGCCCATTGCTTCCGGTTCCGGCACGCACGGACATGCAAAAGTGCACGTGCCACTATCTTCGTCGCGCGTCCAATACGCAACAAACACGAAATATCTGAATTGTTTATTCCTATTTTCCTGCAGTGTTAATTATCATAGCATTAGTATTGCATTTCGAATTGATCATTATCTATTCATGATTACGCTAATTATTATTTCATGAATTTTGCATTTCAGATTCATCGTTATCTCTTCACGACTGCGTCTAAAAACATGGACCGTACGTTATCAACCATGGACTGCTTATGCACATATACTGTTCAAACTTATCTACAAGTATGCACATATACTCAAGTACGTACATATACTCAGATTTACACATTTTTAAAATAAATTATTCCTCGAGACGTGATCTGATCAACATAAATCAGATACTTTTCTACTATTTTCAGAAAAAACAAAAGCATAAGGAAGTCCAAATTTATTCATAATGCGAATTGATATCTGAGATTACAAACCGTTCATCAAAACTGAAACGAAAATTACATACGACACACCATCGAAATCTAATACAAATTTCATCCTACAGGAGACTTCTGGACTTCACATGCTTCATGCTATCATAAATTTAATTCGATCTTGCATCTATTCCAAATCGCCCTTGTAGATCTGCCTTAACTTCAACGAATCCTCCTTCACCTCATGCCACTTGCAAATCCTGCTTTTGGTATGCGCACATACCCGACCTTCCTTTTCCCTTCTTCGTTCTCATTACTGCTGCAGACGCAAACAACAATTGAGAATGAATACAAGCTTTGAAAAATCGAAAATTATGGTTACAAAAATAAGATAGGATCTCACCTGGCAGTAGTATGCATGACAGCCTGCGGTGCATTAGGGCAAAGAATGCTATAATGGCCTCGAAGACCGCATCTCTTGCAGTAGTATCCATGTTCATAGCACCATCAACAGCTTCTCTGCAACAACTACCGTACGTTAAAACGGGCCCAAAATATAGATCAAAGTTTAACATGAGTATCATACCTTGGTTGCCCCTCTCGACTTCCTACGGCATCTTCAGTATCATCGATGACGATGATCTCCACGACGTCTTCATCCATGAATTGCAGGACCTAAAACGCAAAAATGCTTCTCGTGTGTAGGACGACCCAAAGCTGGATACACGACCTCGATATATATACACACATATCTAAACGAGCGAACCCTGTAGATCCGCTTTCTCCGTAATGATTATCTGGCCGGGTGTTCATCAAATGATTATTAAATAATTGATTCCCGTATATACACCAAATGTATCCGTACATACACCCATGTCAAAAAGTATGTGTATATACACCAATCGGATCTTACTACCTGAACCCGCTAGTGTGGGTCACGAGCCACAGCCCCCACCCGACGTCCCCGTACGTTACGTAAGCTCCCAACCTCCGACGTCTCCGTTTCCGACGATACGAGCTCCCGCGCGGGACTACGTGGTCCGTAGTTCGGAGTAACTACACGTACGTGTAGGGAAAACTCGTCCTCTATATATATATATTGGAATTGGAAGCTCTAGACTTTTAATAACTATCGAAAGTTCTAGTCAATTAGTCTATATATATATATATTGGGATTGGAAGCTCTAGACTTTTAATAACTATCGAAAGTTCTAGTCAATTAGTCATCCACCCACCCAGCCCAACCAGTCTGCCAATCACATGCAGGCGCTGACGCGAGCAGGTGGTGATCCCTCCAAACCAGCAGACCGGACGCATATAAACCCATGTCGGAATGCGTACAGACTTTTTTTGTCGCGACGATGCATATAAACTAGATGTTTGAGTGCATACAAACCAGTTCTGTGATGCATAAAATCCTCCCTGTGAGCAGACGTTTCACCTGTCAGGGGCTAACACAGGCTGACATAGGCTGACACATGCTAACATGCATGCATCCACTCGAATTTCTTCAGTTTTTTCTGGATAATTCTTCAATGAATGATCCGATTTGAAAACGGTTTTCACCATTGAACTCCTGACATTTTTGTGCACGATTCAAGATCTATTGTGAAATTTGAAATTCGAGTCATGGCACATAAGGCCCAATTAGATGTATATATCCACTCGTCAAGATGCATATAAAAGCTTTGGCGTTGAAGTTGCATAGAAATTAGTGGCTAAGATGCATAGAAAATTAGTAATTTGATGCATAAAACAATAGAGACGATGTCGTCTTCTCCAAAATTTAAAATTCGAATCATGGCTCGTGTTGGACAATTGCATGCATATAACGCTAGTCAAGATGCGTATAAAAAATATTTTCACCAATATTACGTATTCTCCTAACAACGCATAGAAATGTGCTCTGACAATGTATACTTTCAACCATAGTCTCATCTTGATCACAGTTCAAAACTTGAAAAAGAGCATGTGATGGGCGATTACAAATCTGATCTCCAAATTTTGACATGCATAGGAACTCATTAACACATGCATAGAAAAATCACAAGCATTCAGATAATTATTCCAATAATATATGTTAAAAGTGTTGTGACAATGCACATAAGTGTGCCTGAACAATGTATACAAACTTGTTTTGAATTTAAAATTTGAATTCAACCGGGGTAGAAAACCTATGCAATTAAGCGTAATCACAGTTTTCACCATGCATCTAAACCTATGCTTGCAGTCACAGTCCACCTCGACATATTAACCATCCTTCCGGTCACCGTGGGCACCGTCGACGCTGCGCCATGGCCGCCATTCATGCATACGAACCATGAAACTGTTAGATTTCGACCTAAATTTCAGCATGCATATAAAACAGTTAACAATGCATACGAACAGGTGCTATTCATACAATGCATAAAAAGTTTCAAGTCCATGCGAACCATGCGTTGTCACCATACATACAAACCATGCGTTGCTACCATGCATACGAACCATGTAAAGACAACCATAGAAATATTTGCATATAAACATGCACCATGGGTGCATACAAGAAGCTCACCAAAACATTAGCCACTAGATCATTGGACGATGAAGTATTGCATAAAAATAAGTTGCACAGATGTATAAGAATTCTAAAAACACATGAAGCATATATACATCCAGACATAGCACCTTCAGCTAGGCAAAACATGGGACATGGTGCATATTAAACTAGAAAAAGAGCACTTTTATGCAGAATCTAAGCAATTCAAATGTTCCTACAAGGCTGCAACACAAATATGCATACAGTTTCACCTTGCATACAAACCGCTGCCAATCGTGCGTATAATATAATGATGCATATAAACCACGATGCAATCCACGATGCATATTACCGCTGATAATCATGGGTACAGTTTCACCTTTCATACAAACCGCTGTGAATCATGCATACAAACCCCAATGAACAGATACTGTGCTGGCTGCGCCGTCATTGACGCAGGGAGTCCCTCAGGGAGGTCGGAGGAGGGGTGCCGAACATGGTGGTGGAGGGGCAGCGCCGCCGCTGCTCGGGGAGGGTGAGGGCGCCGTGCTGGCCGCGCCATGGACGGGATGAGAGAGGGAGCCACCGGGATGTAGGTCATGCCGTAGCAGATCGGGGATACACCGTTGCACATCAGAGTCACGCCGGGCGGAGCCACGCCGCCGCTGCTCCGGCCAGGGGATGGTGCCGAAGAGAGGCCATGCAGGAGAGCCACGCAGCCGGCCCCGTGGCTGCTCGGGCTTCTGGCCACGAGACAGGCGGGAGGGAGCGGTGGTCGATGAAGGAAGGTTGCGCCACAGCAAATCGGGCGAGGACGCAGCGGAGGTCGATGGAGGAAGGCTGCATCGTCGCAGATCGGGAGCGGACGGCGTCGCACCGTCGCGGGTGGCAGGGCAGGCCGCGCCGCCGCTACTCCGAGAGAGGCGAGGCCGCCATCGTAGGTGGGAGAGGGGCCGCCGCGCCGCCGCCGGGGAGGGTCATGGTCGCGCCATCCCTGTCCGTCGCGTGACGTCGTAGGTGGGGGAGAGGGGCCGCCGCGCCGCCACCGGTCGGGAGGCTCGAGGCCGCGTCGTTCTTGGCCGCCATGTGCCGTCACTGGTGGTGGAGAAGGGGCCGCCGCGGGTCGGAGCCGTGCTCTAGGGAGGAGGTGGCAGTGGCCATCCAGGATGGTGGGCCGCGTGCTGCAAGTTGCGCCAGGAGGGAGGCCGCCGCGCACCGCCGGGAGGGAGGGGTGCCACCACGGTGGTGCAGCACCGGTGCCTCCACCTCCCCTGCGCAACACGGCCACCGTGAGACGGGGTGAGGGCGAGGCCGCGCCGCGCCACCGGGAGATAGGGAGTGGGCGGGTCCTTGCCGCGCCGCAGCTCCCGTGCATGCACACGGCCCGCGCCCGCGCGTCGTTCGCCTGCGCCGCCGCAAGCTGGTGACCCGGCCGGCCTGGGGCCGCCGCCACCTCCATGGGTGTCGTCGAGATGGCCAAGGCGGGGCACGTCGTCGCACCACGCGCCACAGAGAGGGGCTGGGGCGGGGAGGGGCAGGGGCGGCGGCTGCGGGTGGCGGGAGCCGGTCGCCGTCGCTGCTCAGGTGGGGGCGCCATCGGGCCGTCGACGATGACGGGATCATGGCCGTGCGCGGGTGTGGAGGTTGGGGGAGGGAGCGGCGGCTGGGACAGGAGGAATGGGTGGGTGAGATTAGGGTTTGGGGGTTATTTATGTGTGGGCCGGCAGGTTGGGCTGATGGGCCGGTTGGATTGGGCCGGACTGGGTGCCTGGCTAGCTGGTTCAACCAGCTGGACTGGCTCGGGCTCTCGCTGGTTATTGGAAGCCGGGCTCCATATAGTGTGTGTGTGTACGTATTATCTCCACTTTAATTATTAAGGCCTTTTGAAATTACCATATTAATTGTAGGATATTATCAATATATATGTTGATAAATTTACCCACCACTATTACTAAGCTAAAATTATCCCAAAATGCCTTTGATCCATTATTACCCGCTCACACCATTATCAAGGAAAACACAATGAATCCAATGAAAAGGAAAGAAGGGATGACTACCTACCTAGCCAAGGCTCTTCCCCCCCGCAGTATAAGAAAGGGATGACTCAATATAAGGTCAAAATATTCAAACACTTATGTCGAGGATTTGGGAAAGAGGTACCACAAACCCTCAATTAACAGGACTAATCCTCGAAATCAGCAACACAAACCCTCCAACGACATCCCTCACTATCGCTCGAAAGCCCTCAGGCTAAAGCATACTGGGCCGGCCCGCAAACCGGCGTCGACAGCCCAAAGCCACAGCCTGCTTGATGGGTTACCACGCGGACCGAGACCATACACTCGAGGATACAATTCGGGCGACCCCTCGAGGACGGAACTTCGCTCGAGCGAACAGGCCGGCCTCGAAGACGAAACTTTGCCCAGCGAATGAGCTAACCCTCGAGGACGGAACTTTGCTCGAGCAAACGAGCCCGCCCTCGAGGACGAAACTTCACCCGTGCGAATAGGCAACCCTCGAGCACAGTATACCCCTCGGCTACCTACTCCCCGTACGGATCCAGGCGCACTCAATGCATTTTACCTGCTCCTGCCTAACCATATGGTCGCAGTCACAGTAACAGTTGCAAGCATGGCAGTTGAATCCTGCTTTTACCGTCCATACCCAAGAATCCCGTGGATTGTACCTCACTGTTACGCCATACCGAGTACTGTGTCCCATCCGGCGCCCCCTCGAGACGTGAAAATCAACACATTCCCCGCATCTCCCAGGATTCGGCCTTATCTGATGGGCCTCGACCCCCTCGACTCGACCTGAGGCCTCGACCGTCGCCCCTCGACTCCGTCACGATGACCCTCGAGCGGGACTTCAATAACTCTGGTCAACACTTCAACAACTCCCTATGCGACGGCTGCAGGACCTCCCATGCCGATGTACACCTCTATAGCGACATCGACATGATCGACATCAATGCCATACGTCACCAACCACGTGAGGCCTAAAAACATGTACTCCTGCGCCCCTCCTTCGCCTATAAAAGGAGGCGCCAGGACTTTAGCTAGGGGGATGGGGGGAGGAGAAAGAGAGAAAGATCGAGAGCTTCATACGCTAAGGCTTTAGATCACAGAACAACACTGTGAGACAGTGTGAAGTAGAGAGCTAAGCGCCCGAGACGCTCAAGCTCTAGCTCACACTTCTCACACCCGCTTGTATTCACCCCTGTACCAGCGCTTCAGTGCAAGATAACACGAACTATCTCCCCCCGCGCTGGATGTAGGGCCTTCTTTGCCCGAACCAGGATAAATCATCGTGTCCTTCTTGCATCACCCACCGGATTAAGGGAGCATGCAATTATGATTTTACTCGTTCATTTCGACCCCCGGGGGTCGAAACACCGACAGTTGGCACGCCAGGTAGGGGTCCTGCGTGTTACCAACGATTTTCTGCCATTTTTTCTGGATGGGCGACTCTGTTTCACCACTTCCGCGCGCTACGGTGATCTGGTTCGGGAACCTGGAGTTCATGTCCCTCAGTCAGGGCTATGACATGACCCTGCTCTTGATCAGTGACCCAAGCGGAGGTCGCAGTGTGCCCCCACGCTCAGGAAGGACCACCCGTCGGTCTCGCCACCATGCCGCCGCAACCAGAAGGAGGTGCGATAGACGCCGTCATCGCCATCAATCTGAGTCGAGGATGGTGCCCGCCGCATTCCCCTCACTCCTGACCGGTGATGAGGAGCCCCTTATTGGGGGATTATCTGACCTGAGTTCAGGAGCAGAGGACGGACTAGCAGGGCTCCATGACAACCCGACTTCACCTTCGCAATACACTCGTCGAGGAAGCCCGGCAGAACTCCCCCGATGCGTGCAACCCCCATCCCATCGAGCCTACTTCCGCACGAGCTGTTCGAGCGTCGTCGACGGTTCCTGTTCGGTCTCAACAATGCCGCAAAGACGTTCTCGGCCTCGACCCACACCAGCATGAGCACGATAGGGGACCGCCCAGGTGCCTTCCTTCATGCAATGACGAACGTAGAGATGGTCATGCCAGCCTCCGAGGGCTTGGACTTTGTGAGAGCGCTCGGCCCCCGGAGGTACGCCGTCGGCACACTCCGACAGCAGCTGCAAGAGGAGGCACGGGGACAATTCCCTGTCTTCTACTGCGGCGACCCCAACTCCGACTCTGACCATTGGGACCCTACCCGCGAGTGTCTCCACATCGATGGTGACAACGTATCTAATCAGGACACCGTTGATCAGATGGCCGATGCGGCTGCCGCTGCAGCGCGAGGGGCTCTCCCCAGATAGAGGATCGACAACCAGTCGCACCCCGAGAGGCGTGTCCCCGTCCTGACGAGCAGGACGCACAGCTGGCATAAATTTGGGAGTTGCAGGCTAAACTCGACGACCGGGAACGACTACGCCAGCTCGAGCGAACCCTCGAGCAGGAGCGTCGACCACCCGGTGGTAGAGCCCGAGCCAGGGCCCGAGAGGTCCTCCAGCAGATCAACGAGGGCAGGGCACCCGAACATCCCGTCAACCGTTACCCTCGAGCAAGCCAGAACATTATCGCGGCGGCTATGCTTCTTCGCAATATGCTCGTGCCATCCAACTCACAAGCTCGACGGATACAACACGAGATCGAGGGTCTCCTTCAAGTTGCTACTGTTCAACAAGCCGAGAGCTCAGCCTCGAGGCATCGAGGGGCAGCTTTCAAACCGTAGGACGAGCCCTCCCGGCCCGAGAGGGAGGGTTCGGTTGATCAAGAGGCGGCCCCCGACCAAAGAAGACACCAGCCCGAGATCGTATCGTCGACAACCGCGCCCCGCATGACGCGCGCCTTGATATCATCGAGAACCGCAAGCACAAACACGGGGACACCGAGGATCGAGGGTACCGTGCCCATCGTGGGGCGTTACGACAGCGATGAAGACCGACGGGCCCCGGAGCCACCGGGTCCCCGAGTCTTTAGTAGGACGATCCGCAACGCCCAACTGCCCGACAAGTTTTGAACCCCCACAAGCGTCGTCAAGTACAATGGCGAAACCAAACCCGAGCTCTGGCTAGCCGATTTTTGACTAGCTTGTTAGGCGGGCGGGCACGTGATGATCGCGCGATCATACGTCACCTTCCCCTGTTCCTATCTGACACCGCGCGTAGGTGGCTCGAGGAGCTTCCCCTTGACTAGATTTGTGACTGGGTCGACCTGGTCTGGATCTTCGAGGGGAACTTCAAGGGTACCTACGTGCGTCCTGGAAACTCCTGGGAACTGCGCAACTGCAAGAAAAAACCAGAGGAGTCTCTTCGTGACTTCGCTCGATGTTTCTCCAAGCTTCGAACTGAACTCCCCCATATCTTTGATCTCGACGTCATTCTAGCGTTTGTTACAGGTACGACCTGCAAGGACCTAGTTCGTGAGTTAGGGTACGTCATTCTAGCGTTTGTTACACCTTCGACGAGCTCATGGATGTGGTCGCCAACTACGCGGCTAGCGAGGAGGCGGTCAGAGCCTTCTTTGGCGGTGAGAAGGACAAGGGAAAGCCACTAGCAGCCGATGCCGGGGGCTCGAGCAAAGGTTTGAAGAAGAACAACAAGAAGAAGAAGAATCAGCAAGGCAAGCATGAGGCCGCAGACGGCGATTTTGTCGCAGTAGCCGAGCGCAAAAAACCACGAGGTCCCCCTGAGGGGGCCATCTTCGACAAGATGCTCGAGGAGCCCTGCCCTTATCACAAGGACGGAGCGAAACACAAGCTCAGGGACTGCCGCATGCTTCGAAGGCACTTCGAGCAACTGGGCGTCAAGAAGGGTGACGATAAGAAAGACCAGGGGGCAATGAGGGAGACAACGGGGAAGCGGAAAATTCCCCGAAGTCTATGACTGCTACATGATCTACGGAGGCCTCTCGACCCAGCTCACGCCTCGACAGCGCAAGAGGGAACATCGAGAAGTCTTCTCCATCCGAGTCGCGACACCCCACTACCTCGACTGGTCTGATGCGCCCATCACGTTCGACCGCGATGACCATCCAGATCGTGTCCCCAACCCTGGGCCTATCCGCTCGTCGTCGACCCGATCATTGTCAACACCCGCCTCTCGAAGGTCCTCATGGACGGCGGCAGCAGCCTGAACATCATCTACCTCAGGACCCTCGACCTCCTGGGGGTCAAGAGGTGCCAACTCCAACCCAGCGCCGGGGGCTTCCATGGCATCGTGCCAGGGAAGAAGGCTCTTCCCGTCGGCCGCATCGACCTTCCAGTCTGCTTTGGCACCCCCACCAACTTCAGGAAAGAGACCCTCACCTTCGAGGTGGTTGGGTTTCATAGAACTTATCATGCCATCATCGGTCGACCAGGCTACGCGCAATTCATGGCGGTCCCGAACTACACCTACCTCAAGCTCAAGATGCTAGGACCCAGAGGCGTCATCACCATCGGCACCTCCTACGAGCACGCGTACGACTGCGACGTCGAATGCGTCAAGTACGGAGAGGCCGTCGAGCAAAACATGATGATAGCCTCGACCCATGAGCGCCTCGTCGACGAGGTGCCCGACCCGAAGCGTCGCATCGGCAGCTTTGAGCCAGCGCAAGACACCAAGAAAGTCCCCCTCGACCCGAGCTGCTCTGGCAAGAAGGTGCTGACGATCAGTGCCGACCTCGAGAGTAAATAGGAAGCAGTGCTCGTCGACTTTCTCCACGCAAACACAGATATGTTTTCGTGGAGTCCTTCGGATATGCCGGGCATACCGAGGGAAGTCGCCGAGCACGCCTTGGAGATCTGAGCCGGGTCCAGACCGGTGAAGCAACGCCTGCACCGCTTTGACAAGGAGAAACGCAGGATCATCGGCGAGGAAGTACACAAGCTTTTGGCAGCTGGATTCATCAAGGAGGTTCATCACCCTGAATGGTTAGCTAATCCCGTGTTAGTTAAGAAAAAGAATGGAAAAATGCGGATGAGTGTTGACTATACTAGTTTAAACAAAGCATGTCCGAAAGTTCTATTTCCTTTACCACGCATTGATCAAATTGTTGACTCTACCGCGGGATGTGAAACCCTCTCATTCCTTGATGCTTATTCTGGCTACCACCAAATCAAGATGAAAGAGTCCGACCAGCTCGCGACTTCCTTCGAAACACCATGCCCTCTATTTCGGCTTGTATTTCGGCTTGTATTTCGGCTCTGTACCACCAAATCAATTCTGGCTACCCTCTATTTCGGCTTGTATTGCTACGTCACCATGCCCTTTGGCCTTCGAAACACTGGGGCGATGTATCAGCGATGCATGCTCCATGTCTTCGGCGGACACATAGGCAACACGGTCGAGGCCTATGTCGATGACATTGTGGTCAAATCCAAAAAAGCCGATAACCTCATCCATGACCTCGAAATCACATTCGGGTGCCTTCGAGCCAAGAATATCAAACTTAACCCTGAGAAATGTGTCTTTGGGATGCCTCAGGGCATGCTTCTCGGATACATCGTCTCCCAGCGCGGGATCGAGGCCAACCCCAAGAAGGTCACAGCCATCACACGAATGGGGCCAATTCAAGATCTCAAGGGTGTACAGAGGTTCACGGGCTGCCTCGCGGCTCTCAGCCGTTTCATCTCATGTTTGGGGAAAAAGGCTCTGCCCCTGTTTTGCATCTTGAAAAAATCCGAATGCTTCGCATGGACCGTGGAGGCTGAGGTGGCCCTCGACAAACTCAAGAGCATGCTGACCTCCGTCCCAATCCTCATCCCACCTCGATCGGCGACGTCAACTGAACCCCCCGAGCCTCTCCTCCTCTATGTCACCGAGATCACTCAGGTGGTCAGCGCGGCCATAGTGGTCAAGAGGCAAGAGGAAGGGCACGCCCTGCCCGCCCAGCAGCCGGTTTACTTCGTCAGTGAAGTGCTTTCGGAAACCAAGACCCGCTACCTGCAGGTGCAAAAGCTGCTCTATGTCGTCGTTCTTACGCGTCGCAAGCTCCAGCATTACTTCCTCAGCCACCCAGTTATCGTGGTGTCTTCTTCCCCTTGGGGGAAATCATCCAAAACCGGGAGGCTACTAGAAGGATTGCTAAGTGGTCGGTCGAGCTCATGGGCGAGACCATCACCTACGCACCACGGAAGGCCATCAAATCTCAGGTGCTGGTGGATTTCATCACTGAGTGGACCGACACCCAGTTGCCGCCAGTTCAAGTCCAAGCCAAGCTATGGACAATGTACTTCAACGGGTCGCTCATGAGGACAGGAGCAGGCGCAGGCTTGCTCATCATCTCACCCCTCGGAGTTCACATGCGCTACGTCATTCACATCCACTTTGTCGCTTCTAATAACGTTGCAGAGTACGAGGCTCTTGTCAACGGGTTGTGTATTGCCCTCGAACTCAGGGTTCGACGCCTTGACATTCGAGGTGACTTGCAACTCATCATCGACCAAGTGATGAAGGCCTCGTGCTGCCATGACGCCAAGATGGAAGCCTACTGCAATGAAGTGCGCAAACTAGAAGACAAGTTCCACGGCCTTAAGCTCAATCATATTGCTCGACGCTACAATGAAGCTGCGGACGAGCTCACGAAGATCGCATCAACTCGAGGTATTGTCCCTCCGGATGTATTCTCAAGAGACCTCTTCAAGCCCTCCGTCGACTTGGGCTCGGGGGATGGCACCACACCCTCGAAACTTGACCCCGCGGCCTCGGCCGGGGTCCCCTCGACCGGGGCTGAGGTCATGGAGATCGAGGGGACACCTCCTCCGTCGAGCCCACCTCCGGATTGGCGAGTCCCATTCCTCGACTGCCTCATTCGAGGGGAGCTCCCAGAAGACCAGACCGAGGCTTGCCAGATCGTGCGACGGGCCAAGTCCTACTTCATCTATGGTGATGGCAAGGAACTCTACAGGCGAAGCCCATCAGGTATCCTTCAGCGTTGCATCATTATCGAAGAAGGCAGGAGGCTCCTCGAGGACATACACTCGTGGGCTTACGGTCACCATGCAGTGCCAAGGACCCTCGTCAGCAACGCCTTTTGACAGGGTTTCTACTGGCCAACCGCCATTTCCGATGCCATCAACATTGTCCGCTCATGCAAGGGGTGTCAATTCTACACCAAGTGGACGCACCTCCCAGCTCACGCCCTACAGATGATCCCCATCACCTGGCCATTCGTGGTCTAGGGGCTCGATATCGTGGGGCCTCTCAAGAGGACAACCAAGGGGTACACGCACCTACTCATTGCAGTTGACAAGTTTACCAAGTGGATCGAGGCCTGGCCTATCGGCAATATCCGCTCCGAGCGGGCGGTCGAGTTCTTCACCGACATCATCCATCGCTTGGGGTCCCGAACGTCATCATCACTGACAATGGCACACAGTTCACCAGCAAGAAGTTCTTGGATTTCTGCGATCACCATCACATCCGTGTAAACTGGTCCGCGGTTGCTCACCTCGAACTAACGGCCAGGTCGAGCACGCCAATGGCATGATTTTGTAGGGCCTCAAGCCAAGGATCTTCAACCGTCTTAACAAGCATGGAAAGAAATGGGCCGCGGAGCTGCCTTTGGTCCTGTGGAGCTTAAGGACAACACCTAGTCGAGCCACGGGGTTCACACCATTCTTCTTGGTCTATGGGTCCGAGTCCGTCCTCCCCATTGATCTCGAGTATGGTTCCCCTCGACTAAAGGCCTACAACGAGCAAACCAACGAAGAAGCCCTCGCAAACGCCGTCGACCAGCTCGAGAAGGCTTGGGACATGACGCTGATTCACTCTGTAAGGTATCAGCAGAAACTTCGACGCTACCACGACAAGCACGTGTGCTCGAGGGACTTCCAAGTTGGAGACCTCGTCCTACGTCGACGACAGAGCAACAAGGGGCGTCACAAGCTGACTCCACCATGGGAAGGCCCATACACCGTAGCTGAGGCGTTGAAGCTTGAAATGTACAAGCTAGCGAACAACAAGGGTGAAACCTTCACCAACTCATGGAACATCGAATAGCTACATCATTTCTACCCCTAGGGCATCGATACCCTTGTACATTCTCACATGTTTTGTACATTTTTGCATGACAAATATAAGAAGTACTTTTAATTATAAGTTTAAACTCATTATTGTACATGCAAGAGGTAGCCTCGACCCTGTCTCGCCAGAGTCAAGCCTCCCTCGGGGGCTAACGATGGGGAACCCCCTAAGTTCCTAAAAAATACGAACGATTTTTCAAAATTCGAGCGTCTCCTTTTGCTTTACGACTAAGTAGAAAATGCCTCGAACCCCCTAAGGGTCGAGGGCTGTCGAGCCTTGGGCCCTCCTACGCCTCAGAGCTACGGTACCCCCACTCGCTCCCCCTTCCTCGAGGGATACGAGCATGCGTCGAACACTTAGTTGAAAAGCAAAAGTCAGGTGATCGAAGCTCGAGCGTCTCTTCTTTCCTACGCCTTGATGCGCTTCGTGATCAAGTAGAAAACGCCTCAAACTCCCTAAGGGTCGAGGGCTGTCTAGCCTGGGGCTCTCCTATGCCTCAGGGCTATGGTACCCCCACTGTCTTCCCCTCCCTCGAGGGATACGAGCATGCGTTGAACACTTAGTCAAAAAAGCAAAATCTAGGCGAAAGAAAACAGAGAAAGCTCGAACTTAAAATATCCAAATGCATTACGATAGATGCATAGATGTTTTAAAGGCTCGCTCCGCCCACACTGAATATAAGTTACAAAAACTAACTTATTTACACGGGCACCTTCGCCCAATTTTGCCCTACAGCCCACTCTCCCATCTCCATCGCCGCCCTCCTCGACGATGTACCCTTCATCTTCGGGGGGAGGACTTCATCCTCGAACAGCTTCACCAGCGCTCCCCCTGGCCTTTCGGCATCCTGGATCAGCTCTTGGCATCGCTCCTCGTTCTCGGCATCGGTCTTCGAGATGTCAGGGATGAAGCCTTGGGCGATGACGCCCATGTCAAAGACGAAGTCGGAGGAAAACACCGCCAGTGCCCGCTTCACGCCGGTGTGAAGCACCTTCCACACGCGATCCCAAAGGGTGCATTGAGGTGGTAGAGCCAGTCGACGAACGTGGCCCCCGGGACGTCTTCTCCGGCCTCCTCGATGGGCTCAACCTCCCAGGAGGTGCAGAGCCTATTGATGGTGACCCGGAACCTGCCGAGCAACGCCCCCTCCGCCACGAGGCTCTCCTGTAGCGCTTTGGCGGCGGTCTGAGTAGAGAGCAACTTGGTCTCAAGTCCTGAAAGATGAAACAACAGTTAAACAAGTCATACGAAAAGGAAAGAGTCGAAGCCCACCAAGGAACTCACTGGCACTGCGGTTTTTGAGGGCGCTGTAGTCCTCCAGCACGGCGTCGCGCTCCTCCCGAGCCTCGTCTCGCTCTCGCTGGGCCTCCTTGAAAGCCTGAGTCACGTCCGTCTTCTCGCACCGGAGGGTCTCGAGGGTGCCACCAGCCAAGATGATGGCTTGCTCCTTCTCTCGAAGGGCAGCCTTCATTGCCTCGAGCTTGGAATCTAGGCTGTCGGCTCGACCCTTCTCCTCCTTGACCAAGGTAGAGAGGGTGTCGCGTGCCACGAATACTTGAGCCAGACTAGCCTCGAGCGAGCGGATACACTCCACAGAGCCTCGAGCCTCCTCCGCGAGCAGCTTGACGTGCTCTTGGGATCGAGTGCCATCGCTCTTGGCCTTCTCCGCTTCGCCCTTGGTTGCGGTGACCTCCTCCTTGGCCCGCCAGAGCTCCTCGACTTGGGTGACTTTGTCTCGAGCTGCCTCGGCATCCTCCTTCGCCCGGGCGGCCTCCTCCTTGGCCCGCTTCACCTCCTCCTCGACCTCGACCACCTTGCTCTGCACAAAACGATCGGCCTCGAGTTGGAGAAGCACTTCCTCCTGGCTGTTGTACATCTCGTGGAGAAAGTATGACTTGGAGTGGGAACGCCTTCGCACGTCATGAAAACAGGAAATCGAGGGTTAAGGCAATCCATATGGAAAAAGCCAAAAACCGTATGTGATCTAAATAGGGACTTACCATGAGATTCTGGTCGAGACCTCCAACGAGCTCGATGGCTAGCTCCAGGGAGTGCTGTAGCCACACTCGGGACTGTTCCACGTCCTCCCAGCGCTTGACCTCCTCCGAGTCATCCATTACGATCCCGGGAGCACTGGAGTCACCAAGCTCCTGGAGCACGACGCGCTCCTTGCCCCAATGTGGGAGGACCGTCTTGACCTTGGTTCGTGCCAAGGACTCGATCTTATCCGCCACGTCGCGTGGGGCGCCATGGCACTCTGCCAACTCGGCCGGGGTGGGGAACTCCGACGCGATGCTGGTATCTCCTAGCCCGGAGTCGGAAGTCGACCTCCTCAACGGGCCAGGAGCCCCCAACGCGATGACTACTCCAGCATGCGGGGGGATCCTCTCCTTCCTTCTGATGTCGAAAAGCAGAAGGACTCTTGGCCACCGTCTCCTCCGACCGCTCCGCCTACGGACCAGAAATCACTGGCTCCTCCAACGACGCGGTCGACGGTTGCGGTGGCTGGCTTGACGCTGGCTCAGGTGCATCCGGAGGTGACAGAGGGGTCGAGGCCGTCGTTTCCTCTAACGCCATGTCTTGTGGCATCGGCAGGTCCACCATTGACATGTCTCCCAGCGGGCTCGGCGCCGAGGTCTTTGCCTCGAGCTGTGCCCCCGGTGAGCGCGGGACCGTCCACGCCTTCAACGCCGCTTCTAGCTCCATCAGCAGCTCATCGAGGGTGATCACAGACACCCACTATTTTGGGAGTCCTGAGGTCTCCTCCCCCTCCGATGGCTTAGGCGGCTGCTGCGTCGACAGATCCAGCGGTGTCGTGTTCCCTGGCGGCGTCTGCTGCGCCTGCTGATGCTGGGGCCGGCCCCCAGTCAGCTACTCCTCTTCTTGCCACTCCTGCGAATTCTTCTCCTCCTGCTGCATCCGCGATAGCTCCTCTTCCTGCAGGGCCTCCTGCTCCTGCTTCCGCAAGGCCTCCAGCTCATGTAGCCCCGTCGGCCACGGCTTCCGCCCTCCCGTCGAGGGGGGAGGGACGATGGCCTCCTCACCCTCGAGGTCGACGAGGGCTACCTCTGTTCCCGGCTCATGGCCCTCAGGGGCTCCCACCTCGAGCATGGAAACGGAGACCTCAGGTTGTCTCAGGTCAGTGGCTCCTGACGCCGTGGTTTTGCTCCCTGGCGCCGAGCCAAGCTCAAGGACCACAGACGTCGACACCGAAGAGGCACGCCCTCCCTCCTGCGTCTTCCCCAGCTCAGAGTCGCCGCCCGTCACGGTCCCCGAGTCGCTCAACCCTGCAGCAAGAGCAGAACCCATCAGCCTACCGTGAGCCATAGCCTCGAGGGCTAAGGACAGCTACTTCACCTCCCACAGTGCCAAGGGCCTCGACATTGCACCGGTGACCGAGGACCTCATCTTCGTGCCGGGTTCACCCTAAGCCACTTAGTCGGCGCAAGGGTCACCTCCTCGATACGGTGCTTTGGCCTGGACAGAAAGCAGATTAGTAGAGAACTTAATGAACCGCAGAATGGGGAAGCAACGAGAAGAAATTTAAATCGACAACACTTACCCGAAGGGGATAGAGGCCTTTCGGGTCCCCCTTGAGCCGCTAGCAGACCTCGAAGCCTCACCCAAAGCTGAGCTTTTCCCAGGGCTAGGGCTGCTAGGGGATGCCAGTGGGGTCACCATGCCTCCCTGCTCCGACGAGGTCTCCTAGGCATGACTCTGCTCCGCCCGCGCCAATGACCGGGACCGGGTCTCCTGGGTCGAAGTGGGTGGGGTCCCGCCGTGAGTACGACGGGAGACGAACGAACCCCCATGCTAAGGGGTTGGCCAACCTTTTCCCTCACCGGTGCTCCGAGGCCGATGTCACCAGCTGAGGGGCACACTGCTCCAGTGCATCCTCCTGTGCCGAAAGGTGGTCAGTACGGGAGGGACTAGATAGAAAGAGCTCGAGACGTCCCACCACCCCTTCGACATCGACATCATCATCATCCTCTTCTCCCTCATCCTCTGAGGGAGACTCCTCCTCCGGGAGCCCGTCGCGCCTCTGCTGCGCACGGCGCTTCTCGCGCTGTTCGCGCTCCCGGAGCTTCTTGTCCTTTTTCTTCTTCTCCTCATCCTTGCGCCTCTTTTCCTGCTAGGCATCAAAGCGTCTTACCTGACGATCGAGAGCATCCTCCCTCAACAGGGGCCTCGATCTTCGGTAGTCAATTCCCCCCTGCATGAAGGAACTCGGTCGCAAGGACAAGAGTAAGGAAAAGAGGGACGAAACGTAAACGCGAAAAGCATGGGTCCAGGCACTCACCAGGTCGAGGTACCCCTCCTCTGGCCGCATGTGGAGGCGGTTGACGTCCTCTGTCCCGAACAAACCTGCAACCATCCCTTTCACCCGCGCGATGATCTCCGCGGCGGATATCTCCTCGCTGGACATCCGGCACCTCTCGAGCACTTCGGGTGCCACCGCGGGGAGCATCTCGTCCAACCGCAGCGGGCGCTCCATCAAGGGGAGCACCCATCGACTGTGGAAGGCTAAGACCACCACACTCATCGTTAGGCCCACCTATCAAAGGGTCCTCATCATGGCAGTGAGGGGTCGAAGTCGACGTTGGAGATCCCCTGTCACACCGTGCGGCCAGTTGAATGGCCGCTCGATGATGAGCCGCCCGGTGTACGGCGGGAGGTAGCCTCCGTCATTGCGAAAGTAGAACCATTGCTCATCCCATTGGGAGTGGTTGGACATCAACCCGGTGGGGATGTACTAGCGTGCCACCTCTGACTTGTCTGTCTTCAACGCGAAGTTGAGGCAGCCCGCTCTGATGATTCGCCTCATGCCTGGTCCCACCGGAGAGGCGAACCACTCCCCCTTGTAGAGATAGGGCCACAGCTCCCAATGTGGCGCTATCCCTAAGTAGCCCTCACAGACGGCCGCGAAGATGGCGGCGTTGGAGATGGCATTGGGGGAGAAGGGTTGGAGCTCAACGCCATTAAAGTTCATCAGCCCCCGCATAAACTCGCTCTGGGGGGCGCTCCAAACCCGTGCCGGTGGTACTTGAGGAAGCTCACCACGTAGCCCTCCGGTGGGCTTGGCTCCAGGTGGCTCCTCGACGGCGCAATCCACTTTGGCCGAGTCGGATCGGTGACGGGGCGGAGAAGTCCTTCTCCATCAGCTTGTTCAACCTCTGCTGCGTTACAGTCGATGGGCACCAGGGTTCGGCAGGCTAGAAGATGGGGGTAATGGCAGCGGCGGTGGTATGAATCTATTCGGTGGACGCGGCGACGGCGGCAACAATGCGAATCTCCTCGGCGAACGGACGACCGGGAAGGTTCCCAATCGTGAATTTCTGCTCTAAGTTCCTACCCTCGCGCGCAGGAAACCAGGAACTCAGAGCACTAGCGGTGGCGAGGGCAGGATGGCAGAGTTAGGGGCGAACAGTGCCTGTCCCACCTGATTTTATACCCAGGAGGAGCAACGGGCGAAATCCGACGGCAGGAAAAGGTAACTCACCACCCACCATTTTCAATTGTGTTATGTAAGTATAGACATATAGTCAAGGTAGAGATCTAGGTTTTTAACATAAATAACAAGGTTTCTTTTATGTTTTGATTATATATATCGTATTATCTCCACTTTAATTGTTAAGGCATCTTGAAATTACCACATTAATTGTGGGGTATTACCAATATATATGTTGATAAGTTACCCACCAATATCACTAAGCTTAAAATTATCCTAAAACACCTTTGTACCTAATCCATTATTACCCACTCGCACTGTTATCAAGAAAAACACGATGGAGCCAACAAAAACGAAAGAAGGGATGACTACCTACCAGATAAGGCTTCTTTCCCCTTGCAGTATAAGAAAGGGATGACTCATTTTAAGGTCAAAATTTACTGACACTTAGGATACCACAACATATAGTGGTGTCAAGTTTGGCATCAGATTGCTTATCGTGATAGACAACAAAAATGCAACAAAACAAAGACATATAGCTTGAGGCCTCAGCATTATTAGGATCAACATCAGTGAAACCTTAATTAGGATTTTTGTTTTTGTACTAGGCCTAAGTCCATATTGCATGAGTCCCAATATTATTTGGGCACAAGTGAAAAAATGGGGTATTCTAAATAGATAATTGTTGCACACACACACACACACAAATATATATATATATATATATCCTCCAGCAGTGACAAGAAATGCAAATATAACCATCAATCGGTGTGAGCACGGAATGAGATTGAATGGTAAAGGGGATATAGACTACAAGTCCGTATATCGAGGCTATGGTGGTATCTACTAGATATAAGAGCAATACACTAGATTACAAATTTTTTATGGTGGACCATGGACCACCTACTTCAATAAAACATTGATGAACTATCAAATTTGATAGTATGACATGCATGTTAGTAAAAATAAAGCTTGAAAACTATATGTTAAGTTGTACTAGGATTGAACATCATTGGAATAGATGTATAGTTTGCATCGGCCACTTATAGATATAACATAATGTTGATGTTACTTGATTCATCTACCTACAATCTAAGAGATTTTATATTGGTCAAATTGTTATATTGAGTACCGTGTCAATATCCTCGTGGATTTATATTAGACTTTTAGTGGAGTTTAGGATTATAATAGATATAGATATAGATATAGATATAGATATAGATATAGATATAGATATAGATATAGATATAGATATAGATATAGATATAGATATAGATATAGATATAGATATAGATATAGATATAGATATAGATATAGATATAATTGAGATGTCCTTCAAATTTAAAATATTAGTGTCCACTCTAATATGTTGTCAAATAATTGTCTTGTTGTCGAAGTCTAACGCCAAGTCCATTGTATCATGTTCCACAAACTCAAAAGAATTGCAGTATGGTTTTCAAAAGGTATGAGGTGTCTTGTGTCTAGATGTAACAATCTTATAATTTTTTAAACCATTGTATTGCTAAATTTTTAGTTTATTCGAGGAGTTTAATTGGGAATTTCAATCTAAAGCTCTTATTTAAATTATGGTTTTATGTGTTCAGTTATGTTCTCAAAGTACATTATCTTATTACAATATGGTTTATCAAAACTTCCACGTCTAAGAGGACCTCAAGGATGTTGCAAGACACATGGGCAGAAATGCGGACTTGGACCAAAGGACATGCAATTTCGGTAGCAAGTTATTAATCTAAAGAGATTAATTTTGCTAAATATGTACAATTTTATCTTTAAAATTTATAAATAGATATACAGAGAGATAGAAATTAGTGTTGCCTAAGAAAAATTCGGTTATTATTAATAAGAATCCTTGCCACTTAACATAAATGCACGGTGCACGCAAAGTTCTATCTTCAAAATCAAACATATAGATTACGAGAGAGAATATGATACACTTATATATGTAGTATATATAAATTCCATGCATGCAATGAATGGTATAGATTACTTACTAGTCCCTCCGTTTCAAATTGTACTTCGTTTTGACTTTTTGGTGTATATATTTTGTTATGTATCTAGACATATTATTTATCTAGATACATAGCAAAATATATACACCAAAAAGTCAAAACGAAGTACAATTTGAAACGGAGGGAGTATTATTATATAAATCCTTTGATTCTAAAATTGTACTGTAACCTGTAAGTCACTATGCGTATTGTTTTAGATGCAACACAAGGATGGAATAAATTAAGTACCTCCGGGCCACCCCTCAAAAGTATGTCACCAATATTGGTCACTATTTCTCTAAACATAATGTCACCAATAAATTAGATTTATATGTCACCTCCTCAAACGTATGTCACAATAAATTAGATTTATCGCAAAAGATTAACGAAGTTATGGGGATAATGGAAATGACTAGCCCGCCCGGCAACGGAAATCAGACGGTGGTCTAAACGGAAAGGTGCAGTGGGCTGTGGGCCTTGCTAGCTTTGACCGATTGGAGGATAATTGGTGGATGTCATGTTCATGAGCCGGCGGAGACAAGGAAGAAGAAGCGGAGAGTGATCATTAGAAGACTTCTGACCCTTGTAGGAAGTCTGGGCCCGATCCCGCTAAATGGGCCTGCGTGTCTCCGAGTACATAAATACTCTTCTGTACCGAACCATAAGACGGTTCGGATTGAACTGCGAACTTCTCCCAAAACCCGCTTCCCTCTCTGTATCCTTCGGTGGATTGCTGAGAAGTAAAGGGTCAGTTCTATAGAAATCGGATGATTAGAATTGTTTTCCAAAGGTGACCTATTTGCCTGCCCACCGAATCAAAAAGTGAAATTCAGATCGTTTCAAATTCCACAGTCCGAATCAAACGTCCGCAGGATTATTGGCCTTTAGAGCAATTGGAATCGTAACAAGTGAACACCATACCGTCAGTAATAAATCAAGAAACATAAAAGCTAAATCAAGAGGAACCTTGATTTAAATTAACTCAAGAGCCCTCACAATTTGGAGAGAAGAGGCATGTTATTAGAAGGGACAATAGGCAAAAAAGAGAGAAATGGCTAATTAAATCAAGAGACATCCAACTCCAGTTCTCCGACAAACATTCCATAGCATTTTAGGAATCATCTCCAGTACAATTTTGAAATGGGAATACGAGTTTACATTGGGATGATATATGGAAGAATAAAGCTAGGCACAAAACATAATGAAAGAGAGGGAAATATGAAAATAAGATGCTGGCCCCTCCCTGACTACAAAAATGCTTACCACCATATCGAATTTCCAAATCAAGGCTGTAAGACGCATTCAATACACACCTGGTGCAAAGTTCCTCACCTTGTTTTCCAATACGAAATGGTCGCACATCAGTTTGTAAGACTGTTCAGCAATTCACTCAGTGCTGCCATGCACAATGGCACTCAATACACAAGTATATCCACCTGGTGCAAATTCCTCACCTTGTTTT
>CM041635.1:3120328-3191505 GCA_023333625.1 Bothriochloa decipiens
ACACAAGTATATCCACCTGGTGCAAATTCCTCACCTTGTTTTCCAATTCGAAAGGGTCGCACATTTGTAAGACTGTTCTGCAATTCACTGAGTGCTGCCGTCCGCAATGTCGGTGCTCCGGCAGTGGGACCAGGAAGACCTATCTGTCTGCTCATTGATGTCTTGAAATTCATGCAGAAGTCGTAGCTTTGATAAAAGCTTCGTAATGTTACATGAAAAAAAAACTATGTCCAATGGTACCAAGTCAGTGAAGTAGTAGCAATCAAGACAAGCATGCAAGGTGATTAGTCTACTACCACTGCACAATGAGATGCACATCACTTTCACCAAGGAGCATCTCTTCTAACCAGAATACTGAATGGTGATACTTGAACAGCTAAAGCCACCGAGAAATGGAAGATGATAACAGTAACATATGCAGTTATGAAACAGAGATGTCCACTGTCAACTTAAGACCTTACTATTGCTACCAGGGAAACAGTTATAAGTATTTCAGTACAGCGCCGCACTAAGTTCCTAACATCCCTAAGAAAACTGTTCTGGAAGGAAAGAAAGGTTGCCATCGCCAACCATTCAGAAAGAACACCTGTAAAATACCAAACCAACCATAAATTGAAAACAAGACCAGAACGCAACCTTAACAAAACCAAGACAAAATGATGACAGTTGTGATACGTCATAACACATGAGTGATATTCTATGACACAGATAACTAAAAGACATTCATATAACAGATGGTAATTTACCAAGAGCACTAGTAACAAAGACAAGTAACCAAGTTCAGCCAGGAAAGGCAAGACGGATGTTCTTGACCAAACCACATGACAAATTGATGTTCTTGACCATTATCCGTAGTGATTATGGAAGGCAAGACTCCATTGCCAACTCCAAGGCCCTGACTCAACTAAGGTCTCAAGAGGAAGAAACTTGTAACGACAGCAGCGACTACTGACACAGATGTACCCCACATTCAGACTGAACCTTGACGACGACGCTGGACCTTCTTGACCCTCATTACTGTTCTAGGACTCACTGTAACAGTAAGGACATGACATATCAAGCTATGCGCAAGCAAACATGACGGCAAGAAAATAATTAAAATAGTATTTAATATATATAAGAAGGCATGCAACTTAATATTCTAAATAACAAATGTTGAGGACCATACTGAAGGTTCTGAAACACAGACCTGATTGTCCTGATCTGTCGTTCAATCATTTGCATTGTTTGTCTGTGATGACTTTTCTGCTCCACATTGGGGACGATTGCATTTTGTTCGGAAAGGATAGTTTATGTTATTGCACTGCTCACACTTCCAACTTCCCTCTGGCATCTTTGGTTCTATCAATGAGAGGTTGGGGTGTGAATTTGAATAAAATTGATGGAACAATAAATTACATCGACCATTAGATAAACTAGCCCATGAGTTATGTGCGAAAATCCAAAGAAAACAAACTAATTCCTTCAAAGAAATGTCCAGTTACAAAGATTAGCAAAAATTTATTATTTTAATAAAGGCATATGTTATACACAAGAAAGGATCTGGTGAGGAATGAGCACTAAGCACTTATCATGTGGAAACTTACTTGAGCCTCTTAAACCATCAGGCTTAGATCCCTGCACAAAGAGTTGATGAACAAGCAATCAGTAAGTACAGTGGGATTAGTTGATGAACAAGCAATCTCTATAAACTGCCTATAAAAGCCCAAGCATTAGAAATGAAGATCCTGGTGATGAAAGAAGTACTTTTTTAGAGAAAAATAGCCAAAACTTGTTTGCTTTTAGTTCACAAAAATTATTCTGGCTTAGTTTGATAAATACAACAGAGGGGGAAGTTGTATTGATTTTTTTCTAGAGTAGTAACAAAACCTAGATAAATTTAGTAAATCCAAGGACCAAATATAAGGTGATCAACAAGTAGCCAGACCCTGATGTCCAATAAATGAAAAGGCATACAAGTGGAACGATGGGCTATGGCAGAGCGAACTACATATATCCAGATGTACATAAGCATGGTTTCACCAAACAGATTACAACGGTGGTATACAGTGAAATCATGTAAACTCCAAACACACGAGTAATCTTGTGGCAGCAAAGTCAACTTCAAGCACAATTGTGAAGTTATAAACTTAAAATGGTACAGTTTAAGAAAAGTAAAGAAATATTGACTAAGACAATTACAATTTTTTCAAATGACCTTAGTTTAAATACATGAAAGAAGTAAAAGCAAGACAAGACAGAAGTCTCAAACCTGGTTTTCAGGTCTAGGTGTGTTGCACTTTCTCATATTACAGACTGTGCGAAAGCCAAAGTTGATGTTGTGGCAATTTGGACATTCCCAATCATTATCACGGCCAGCTCCTGCATCAGAAGTTCAGGAAAACAGGCAATGAATTAATCAAGTGCTAACCCTGTTTTTGAGGCGTCGCCTAGTCGTCATCTAGGCGTTAAGGCGTACCCCAAGCGCCACAGGATGCCACAAGGTTTTAGTTACGCCATATCGCCTAGGCGTCGCCTAGAAGGCGCCTAGGCGTTGAGGCGTACCCCCAGCGCCACAAGACGCAGCAATGCCTCAAAAACATCGGTGCTAACCACATTTAAATAATTCAAAATACAAATTCAATAAGATATACCTGCAGGCTTCTTCTGAGAACCTTCATCAGAATATGAGCCAGCCCTTGTGCCCTTTCAAGTTCAAGAAATATAAAGTTAAGGAATCATAACAGTTATTCCCATGTAGACACAATCACAAAATCATAAATATCAAACAAATAGTGAACTAAAATAGCAGAAACAAACATGATGAAAGTTCTTCATGTAAGGCAACAGTAGTTAAATTAGCATGAGGTAAAAGGTATACAGAAGAATAATCACAAGAGCACGTACCATTGAACCAGGACCAGCAGGTATTGGCCCATACCTGTCCATGGGCATTCCATACATTCCACCTGTTTATTGGACAATAAGCAAGATAAATCTTGTGAGCAAACATTGGACTGAAAAACATGTATGAAGTGCCATAACCCCAACCAAACAAAGTGGCTTCGAAAAACGTGACAGAACACAACAGTACTGCAAAGGGTATTATTTATTGCCAGCATTTGTGGAAATGAAGATAGTGAAAATAAATTACATTGTTGCATATTCAGTAAAACAAAATGTTTGACACACTATGTTTTGGATAAAAGGAAGCACTGAGAGCATCAGATTTGCCTATTTAATTTAGTAGATAGCTTAATTATTGCAAGGGCAATATCAAAATATGGCATGACTATCATAGTACCATAGCCAAAAGCCATGTTACCTGCTCCCATCATAGATCCACCAGAGTATGGAGTTGGCCCAGCCATTTGCATTGGCCCGTAGGGGCTCCCCATCGGTATGCGACCACCATATCCATATGGATACGCAGAACCCCCAGGGAACTGCGGGATACCATAGCGCGGCATTGCAGGCCCATTAAACATGGAGGAGCCATATGGGGGAGCGCCTCCACCAAGGTACATCGACGGTGGTGTCCCTGGGCCCATGTAACCCCCTGACGTGGGATAGTGAGGCGGGGTCTGCATAGGCTTCTGCATGGCCTTCTGAACGGTAAGCAACAGCAGCACGAGGTAAATGCAAACAGAAGCGACAAGCAAAGGTACCCGCAGGCACGCTCCGCGCAAGCGACAAGCGAAAAATGATCATCAGCAAGGATAAAGCAAGGCGAAACCGTTATGTACCGTGTGATCTGTTGGCCTGGACTGGTTGCAGTTGCGCATGTTGCAAGTGGTGCGGAAGGCAAAGTTGACGTTCTTGCAGCTGGGGCAAACCCAGTCGTCCTCACGCCTGCTGCCTGAGAACACAATTCATTGTCCCCACAAGGGGGAAATCCACTCAGCTGCAGCTAATAGATAAGGAGGGCGCTACAGGAAGTAACGAGGCGGCGGAGCAAGAGCGACCTACCGTCGGTGCGCGCGCGCTTCCCCGCGGACTGGCTGCGGCTGTCGACCTGCAAACGCACACACTAATTCGTGAGACCTCGCCGGATGGCCGGGATCCAGAGGGGATCGACGAGCACAGCGCGGGGAGCTCAAATAATAAAACTAAGAAGCTTCCAGAGCGACTGATGGGCGGCGACAGCGACTCGAACCTAATTAACCGGCGGAATCGAAGAGGACGAGGAGGTGGGGGCCGTACCTGAGAAGACATAGCTGGCGGTAAACCGGCGCTGGCGGCGGTGGGCGAACGGCGCGGCGAGAAGCACGTTTTCCCTGAAGCGGGAGGGCCGCCGCGGTGACGGGCGGCGGGCGAAGCGGGCGGAGGTGGGGAATTCGGCGAAACAGTAGCTAGGGTTTTGCGATTTGCAGTTGCGAATTCTTCGAGCTCAGGTGCACATCAGATTAGCTTTTGCCTCTACGCCGTCCGCGTCGGCCGACGGGGGACACGGGACGTGGACTCCGACAACAAGGCGGGCCCAGATGAGAGGTTTTGGCCCAGACGTGATACGTGGGCCCTTTGAAACTCGCGTGCAAAGATATTCTAGCCCATTACACGTTCTCCTGAAGTTATTAAGGAAACGTATTCTGATTTTTCTCCTTTTGAAGTTTTATAAATCAAACATTTACCTTCATGCCCTGGATTCAAAACGATTTTAAGGTAGTTTTGTATTTTTTTCAGTTAATGTAAACACTTAACAGGCCTTTTCAACAACCCAAAATGTCTCCAGATAAGGACAGCCCGCCTACGAAATGACTACAAATAAGGACAAAGAGATAATTTAAATGGTTTTAATGAGTTCGGAGGATAAGATATTTGATTTTCAGAGTTCAAGGGAAAAATCAGACTCTAGTAAATTTCTTAGACTTTTTCTATTTATCTGTTCACAGATCTCCATACTTTTGATTATGGATTTGTGTTATACGGAGTACTACCAAATAGTTACGAAGTACTTTCTCCGTCCAGAAATGAGTCATCTTCTTTACTTTTATACGTCATGTTTGACCGCTCATCTTATTTAAAATTTTTATACAAATATCATCCACTTTAATATGACTTATTTTATTATTAGAGATACTTTAATAATAGTTTATTTATTTTATAAGTTATAAAAAAATTTAAATAAGACGAACGGTCAAATATGATATATCAAAGTCAAAAAGATAACCTATTTTTGGACGGATGGAGTAACTATCCGTTGAGTCACGTGTATAAAAAAAAATTGACAACTTTGACTGCATAAGATCTATCGACGGCACTCCCAATTTCTTATTACTCGATGGGTTGTAAGAGATGTTGGAGTCGAGCTAATGACCTAGAGAGAGCAACAGTTTGCACTTCACAAGTTGGCAACCTTTGATGAAGGGAAAGCTACGGCATCCTTTCCTGCTGCATCACACGCAGGAGCTGCTGCGGAGCCGTGGACCTCGCTCGCCGCCCCTGTGAACTGTCACGGGCATTCCCTCCGTCTCCTCTCCTTTCCCCTCCCGGCTCCCGTCTCCTCACGCACACTTGCACGCTGCACGCCATGGACGATGGCTCCATTCTGCTCATCGATCACCACATGTTCGACTATATATTCCATACCTGCGGCTCGACAGCTTTTGCTTTCTCATCAACTGTCTCGAAGCATCTAGTCTAGTATTACGTAACGCAATGGACTCTGAGGACGAGGAACAGGGCTCGTCGCCAGAGTCGGACCCACCGCTTTCGCCTCCTTCGCGATCGCCGTCGCAGCGGCCGCTGCTGCTGAACCCGGTGTACGCGCAGTGCAAGTCGGTGATCCACGACGAGCTGCGCAGCTTCCGCGTGTTCCTGCGGTGGTGCGCGCTGGACCACAGCACCCGCGCGGGCCGCGCCGCGTCGTACGCGGCGTTCGTGGCGCTGGCGCTGCTGGTGCCCGCCGCGGTGTCGCTGTCGCTCCGCGCCGACGCCGCGCTGTCCCGGGACTCGGCGTCCGCCATCACCTTCAACCGCGTGGCGCAGGCCCCCGCCACGGGTCTCGCCGTCATCTCCTTCTCCACGCTCGCCGCCTTCTTCCTCCGCCTTGGCGGCCTGCGGCAGCTCCTGTTCCTGGACGGCGCGCTCCGCGACGACACCGCCTTCGTCCGCCGCGGGTACGCGCGCGAACTGGACCGCGCGTTCCGCACCCTCGCCGCGCTCCTGCTCCCGTCGCTCTGCGTGGAGGCCGCGCATAAGGCCGTCTTCTTCTTCTGCACGGTCAGGGTGGAGCCGCCCGCCGTGGTGGCGTCGGTGTTTCCCTTCAGCATGATCCTCCTGCCGTGGCGCGCGGTGGCGCTGGTGGCCACGGTGGCGTCGTGGGTGTACCGCACGGGGGTGTTCCTGCTGGTGTGCGTGCTGTTCCGCCTCACGTGCGAGCTCCAGATCCTGCGCTTCGAGGGCATCTACGGCATGTTCGACGTGGAGGCGCGCCCCGCCGCCGCCGCGGCCGCGGACATCTTCGCGGAGCACCGGCGCATCCGCACGCAGCTGTTCGCCACCAGCCACCGGTACAGGGTGTTCATCATCTGCTGCCTCATCACCATCACCGTCAGCCAGCTCGGCGCGCTCGTCGTCGCCCTCTCGTCCAGGGACGCCAAGAGCTTCTCCAACACCGGCGACCTCCTGGTACGCACGCGTACGCACTACACGACACGACAGTGAAGGCCTCGTCGCTCTAAAAATGTCATGTCCCCTGAGACTGCTAGGCCTCGCGCTCGTGCAGGTCGGCTCGGCGGTGCAGCTGAGCGGCTTCTTCATGTGCCTGCTGGGCGCGGCGAGGATCACGCACAGGGCGCAGCGGATGGTGTCCGTCGCCAGCCAGTGGCACATGAGCCTGGAGTCGTCGTCCATGCACCACGGCAAATCGTCGTCGTCGCCGGCCAGCGACGACGTCGACGTGTCGTCCCACGTCTCCGGCTCGTCGACGGCGGCCGTCTCCCAGGCGGAGACCGGAGCGCCGTGCTCTTACCGGAGCAGACAAGCACTCGGTACGCATGCAACTTACTGAGCTTGTGATTTTGCCCATTTCTTTGCTGCCACAGACTGAAACTCCGGTGTGTGGTGCGTGCAGTGACGTACCTACGGCACAACGGCGGCGGGATCACCCTGTTCGGCTTCACGCTGGACAGGGGCCTCCTCCACACCATCTTCGTCTTCGAGATGACTCTAGTGCTCTGGATCCTCAGCAAAGTCGTGGTACTCTAGTAGTATAGGACCATCCATGTGTATATCTACGTGCCACTAGTGTCGAATTTTGGAAATTTTCAAGATACCATCTTCTACAACGAATTTCGCTGGCAACTGTACCTATATTGCCTATTGTTGCAAGTATAAATTCAGTCATGACACAAGACGAGTCTGTTTTGATTTACGATTGACTCTCTCTTTTCGTTCTGAGAAACAGAGAACTTCTATTGATCAATCATAAGGTGATACAGTAGTAGAGAAGCAAATGCTGAATCAACACAAAAGGGAAACATTTTAAAGAGGAGCATGGCCAGACAATCTGCAGATATATGTACAAAAGTTGAGTCATCACATTATAGAAGCAATATATGCTGTCTCTGAATATTACTGCTTAATAACGCATTCACACCATTATATTCAGCCTTCTCATGAACTGGATAAACAAAACAGAACAAATTGTTGCACTCCCAGTCCGATTGCACCTTAGGATTTTGGTCAGCCGCCCATGGGCCGCAACCTGCGCACTGAAGAGCTGGCCTTGGGATATTGCTACTTTCACCGTGTGTGGTACTTCTCCTATCCCAAATTATAATTCGTTTGACTTTTTTATCCAAGTTTGATTGCTCGTCTTATTCAAAAATTTATATAAATATAATCAAATTTAAGATATTTTTGAAGAGATTTAATTAATAAAGCAAGTCATAATAAAAAATAAAATTTTATAAAATTTTTTTGAATAAGACGAGTTGTCAAACTTTGTGTTAAAAAGTCAAACGACTTTCAATTTGGGATGGAGAAAGTAGTAATGTAGTAGGCCCAGTGAGAAGACAAAAAGCGGTAACAGTACACAGCACAAAGCATATAATATAAGTCAACTGAAACAAGCTCCAGATCAGGGGGCAAACGAAATGAATAACCCAGCGGTATTCAGTTTGGAAATTAACCGAGGTAAACAAATGTTATATGAACTTTATAGTATTAAACCTGTTATAGGATTTTTAATTGATTTATTTTCCTTGTGGAAACTATTTAGATAATTTTTGGAAATGTTTTTTTATGAATTTATACATATTTGTAGTCTAATTTAACTCACTTAACTTTCAACTTAGTTCAATTTACTCCTCTGACGTAGCGATACATTACGCAAAGTGCCAAAACAAACGATTTTATTTTATTATTATTCAGTGTTAAAAATCAGATGACCGTGATAATCAAGAGAAATGAAGCGTGATAACCAAAGGGAAATGAAGCGTGATAACCAAAAGGAAATCGATCTAGCCTAGATCCGGCTCGTCTGTACCCTGGGCCTTTTTCGGCCCATTCCGTCCTACTGCCACGTTTCCTCAGGGAGCATCCACTACCGTGCATGCCGGACCACCGTAGCTCAGAAAGGAGCCGTTGAAACAGCGACAACCTCGTCCGGTCAGTCGTCGTCAGAGCTCGCGCAATGCGCGGGCATGGCTATTCTTGGCCAGAACCAGCAGCCGCACCCCCCAAATCCCCCCATGGCCGGCCCATGCCATGCGGACGGACGCCTCTCATCTCTCGCCACCGTCCTCGCCGCACGCGCGTGCGTCCGTGCCGTGCGTGCGCGCGGCGAGCTCCTGAATCCTCTCTCCTCCCCCGTCTCCGCCTCCCTTTCTCGACCTCCCGCTTTCTCGCCCGGCCTCCCTGGAAAAAACAGCGTGCCGGCCAGCGTTCCCCCATTCGCGCGCGCGTCCGGGAACAGGGGCCACCACCTGCAGCGTTGCCGCCGGCCAATTCACCCGCCGTCGTCAAGCGCGCGCTGGCGCCGGCGGGCTGGCTCCCTGGCACCGGCGCCGCGGACATGGCCGGAGTGCCATCGTCGTCACTGCTAGCAGTAGCGCGCCTCCTCCTCCTTCTCCTCCTGCTCCTGCTGGTCGGTGACGCCGCGCGGCTCCCGCTGTCCCTCGCGCCCGGCGACGACGCCGCGGCCGCCGACGCGCTCCTCAAGCTCAAGGCCGGCATCAAGGACGATAGCGGCGCTCTCGGCAGCTGGTCCCCCGGCACGAGCCCCTGCGGCGATGGCGACGGCGGATCCACCTGGAAGGGCGTCATGTGCAACAAGGACGGCGTGCACGGCCTGCAGCTCGAGGGGCTGGGCCTCTCCGGCAAGCTCGACCTGCGCGCGCTCACCGCCCTGCCCGGCCCCGGCCTCCGCACGCTCAGCTTCATGGACAACCAGTTCGCCGGCCCGGTCCCCGACGTCAAGGTGCTCAGCGGCCTCCGCGCCGTCTTTCTGTCCGGGAACAAGTTCTCCGGGGTCATCCCCGCCGACGCGTTCGCCGGGATGGGCTCGCTCAAGAAGGTGGTCCTCTCTAACAACGAATTCACTGGACCCATCCCGGCGTCGCTCGTCGACGCGCCCAGGCTCATGGAGCTGCAGCTCAATGGCAACAAGTTTCAGGGCAAGATCCCTGACCTGAAACAGGAGGAGTTGACGCAAGTCAATCTCGCAAACACTGAGCTCGAGGGGGAGATCCCGGCGACCCTCAAATTCATGCCATCCGACATGTTCGCCGGTGAGCGACATGGATTTCTATGCGTGCATGATGTTCGTGCAATGTCCATGTGCATTGTGCAGCGCAGCCATATGATGTTGTTGTTCTTCAATAATCATGCATGCAGGCAACAAGAAGCTTTGCGGCCCACCGCTCGGTGCCAAATGCGAGGCCCCTCCGCCGCCGTTGTCGTCGCCGGAGCCGTCACCAAAGTCACCACCGCCGTCATCGTCACCAAAGAAGGCACCGCCACCAGCCTCCGTCAAACAAGGCACGACGACGCCGTCGCTACCAGCAGCAGACATCGTGGGATCCACAGGCGCGTCGTCAGCTGACGACGCGAAGCACGACGAGGCCCAGAAGCCCGCCGAGGGCTCTACGTCGTTCGGCATCGTCGCCGCGTTCCTCGGCACGCTTGCGATCGCCGGCGTGGCGATCGTCGCGCTGCGGAAACGGAGAGGGTACAAGAACAAGAACTTCGGCCCGACCGCGTCCTCGGCTCGGCCATCGGGGCCGCCGAGGGTCGAGCCGCACCCGCCGGCCGCGAACGCCACCGAAGCCGCCAGCGCGGCGCAGGCGCCCGCAGTGGCCGCCGCCGGCGGCGGGAGCACGGCGCGCGGCGGCGGCGCGGCGCGGAAGGAGGAGCAGGGGCGCCTGACGTTCGTGCGCGACGACCGCGGCGGCTTCTTCGAGCTGCAGGACCTGCTCAAGGCGACGGCGGAGGTGCTCGGCACCGCCAACCTCGGCGTGTGCTACTCCGCCACGCTCACGACGGGCCACTCCGTCGTCGTGAAGCGGTTCAAGGAGATGAACCGCGTCGGCAGGGAGGACTTCGAGGAGCACATGCGGCGGCTGGGCCGGCTCAGCCACCCCAACCTCCTCCCGCTCGTCGCCTACTACTACCGCAAGGAGGAGAAGCTGCTCATCCACGACTACGTCCCCAACCGGAGCTTGGCGAACCTCCTCCATGGCGGCGGCGGCGGCGGCGGCGGCGAGGGCGGCCGCGGGACGAAGAAGGTGGCGGCGGTGCACTGGGCGGCGCGGCTGAAGATCGTCAAGGGCGTGGCGCGGGCGCTCAGCTACCTGTACGACGAGCTGGGCATGCTCACGGTGCCGCACGGACACCTCAAGTCGTCCAACATCCTGCTCGACGCCCACTACGAGCCGCTGCTGACGGACTACGCGCTGGTGCCGGTGATGAACCAGTCGCACGCCGCGCAGCTCATGGTGGCCTTCAAGTCGCCGGAGCGCAAGCAGTTCGGCCGCTCGTCCAAGAAGAGCGACGTCTGGTGCCTCGGCCTGCTCATCCTCGAGATACTCACCGGGAAGCCGCCGACCTACGACCTGCCCAAGGCATCGGCGGCGGCGTCGGCATCGGGCGAATTGCCGTCCCCGTCGTCCCAGCAGAAGCCGGGGCCGGCGGCGGGCAACACCACAGACCTGGTGACTGCCGTGTCGTCGACGCCGGAGGGCGAGTGGCTGGACACGGTGATGGACCCGGACCTGCGGGGCGAGGAGGAGGAGGACAAGGAGGAGATGGTGAAGCTGATCAGGGTCGGCATGGCGTGCTGCGAGACCAACGTGGACAGCCGGTGGGAGCTTAAGACCACCATCGACAGGATCGAGGAGCTCAAGGCCAAGGAGCGCCCCGACGAGGACTACAGCGACGTTGCCATCAATTGATGAGCGATCAATAGGGAGGGGACAGTGTTGTTGTGCATCAAGCTGATGAGCTCAAAATGTGAAACCATAAGCATGGACTAGTACTGTGTATTCTTATATATATTTGTTGGGTGTTGTTGCTGGTGGTAGTAATCACACGAATCTTAGTTTGCTTTTTCTCAGTCACATCAGTGGTTATTACTTGGGATTTCAGTTTCAGATTTCATCGCACAACAGTACACCACTGATCAATTTCCAACAAACTCAGCAGAAATTTGTTACAAAGTAATTAATTATGTGAATGAAGGATATATTTTGTGCAAATTACCAAGAGTAGCTAGGGCCACACAAAAGGTTCGTTCTTTGAAATTTCACCAACCTCACTTTTTTCACACATATAAAGTTATAAACCCTATTCAATTAGACTTTTCCTAACCTTCTGTCTTAAGAAATCAGCCTCTTCTCTCTTGCGACGGTTGGTTTGTTCAATGTGCTTTGTGATCTGTGTTAAAACAAGTTAAAATCTATTTTTTATGATTTATGCCATCACACATATATCTTGTTTGTCCTTATCCTTTCATAAAAAATATCTATTATAATTTATGATAAAATATATTAAAATCTATTATCAAAGCAGATAACAGATTTAAATCCAAGGGCCCTGGACGTCGTGAGAAAAGTTATATTTCTTGTGAATAAAATATAATAACTCTCTGGAAATTAGAAGTAGAGACGTTTGTAGACATTTTTTTTGAAAAGTTGGTACTAGACAAATTGGTCTAGACGACATTCTAACGGGCTGGGGTATCATTGGGGCCTGCCAAAATAGCTCACAGTCTGGTGCAATATTTCTTTTTGTTATTTGTAGTTCAAAATGAAACCAATGTCATTTACTCTGTCAGTCCTATATAATAATATCTGAGAGAATTATGTAGCTTCATTAGTAGTTTCACACTACGACTACAGGTTTAGTCTTAGACTTTGGCACTCATGTCGCTCTCATATTTCTAAATTTCATCTAGAAATAAATGAGTACTATTCGTTGATGGTATAGAGGATTCCCCATACGTTGTCGGGTATACAGTAGAGTTTTATTTAATTTCATAGAGAATAAATTTAATTGGTGGAGAGTGCTTCTTCATGTCGCCACTGCCTCTTCGTGTCATCGGTTTTGTGGTGGTGGGACGTCTGGATGATGTGGTGTTGCTAGAGAATTAGATCTTTATATAGGAGATATAGATGTGAAATAATCCGGGCTCACAAGACACATACAGTAACTTCGTCAATCTCTTGACGTTGCTCATAAGGGCCCTGTTCAGCGGGTCCAAAACCGACATATTTTGGCATATTTTAGCTTATTTTCTCTCACAAATCACTATTGAATCTGTCGAAATCTGCAGGCTTTTTAACCTGCCGAACAGGCCCATAGAAATACGGTACCACGTGTTAAAGTGATAGGTGTTTTGTACTTCACTTCACAAAAAAAACCAAAATATGATAGAAATTTCAAGCACAAATCTTATATTAATAAACCTCCACCATTACAAGGATTGCAAACATGCTTGATAAAATCGGTATTTTTTTATAATCTCCACCAAATTAGTGTGATAATATTGATATTTTTTATGAACTTAATCAAAACTAAGATAGTTTGATAAGTTAGAATTGCAATTTCTCTTTAGACCGTGGGAGTATGACCGAAAAGATTCTATTATTTACGGCCGGGGAGCTCCGGTTTCTAAATGAAATGGTTGCTTTACATTTTTGTCTTGCCGCTTATGATAGCTCTCCACATAACTAGATAGATTGTAATGGAATACACATGCTTGGTAAAGACCATCTATCTAATAAAGGCATGCATCTTGCTGCTAGTCCAAGTGTATTCACGACAACCCTTTCGACCAGTTCATGCTATTTTTGTAATTTGTTGTCCATTTGGCTCTGTATGCATGGAAAGATTCATTAACTTGGTTATTTATAAGCAGACTAGCTATTATAATATTATTGTTTTGATCTACTTCCTCATCATACTAGACACGTGGCGCATTGGTCTTTAAGGTCTCATCTTCCTCACCAAACATCTTCCCAAAACTAGTGGGCATGGCTCCCACTATGCATTGTGATTGTTTTCCACTAGTGCAACAATCGTATCTTTTTATGTAGCACTTGTTCTTTAAAAATATGTTTTCACATACCCTTTGTTCGTTAATAGTATCAACTAAACAACAATTTACTTTTACAAAGCACTCATTTTGAACATTTATTTTAATTATTCCTAATCCCATTAGTCCTTTGTGCAAACTACCTCTCAACCTAAATAATCAATACTGTTTTATGCCCATCACTTCAAAAAAATCAATTCAGTAATAATCCATTTTTTAAATATGTGTTTTAATTTTGGTCTTCAAAGTTAGAAAATATAAACATGGTCAGTCCAGACATGTGGCTCTACCAATCGGAGTGAATCAAGAAAAAAGTGAAAGCTAGCTAGTAATGGATTTGTATACTCGGTACGCTAGGTGAAAATCTTCTTCCGCACAATTGAAATTTTGTTCTTCTTTTATTTTTTCCTTTCCCCTTTCTTCTTCCTTTGATACCATGTATTGAAGGGGATAAAACTAAGATTCGGGTGTAGTTTATATCAACTTATTCTTGATTTACACTCGGCTAGTATGAGTTACTACGACTATTTCAATGTAATTTATAAGTATAATTGGTGTACCTAAAATTTGGGGGTGTAGGAAATGAATTTTCGCCAATAATAATAACGTGCTCACAACAGGCATTCAGGTGTAGGAATGCCATTTTCATCTAGAACATCATATAGCAAAACGAATGACCGAAAAACAGTCTCAACAAAAAAAAAATGCACAAAAGTACCGAATGAAGCATGATATCGTTTTCACAAGACAAACACCAAAACTGTGCAGAAACTTTGAAGATCTTCCAAGAGCACGCGGCTGTCATGTCAATATATAAATGCCATACATTCTTCTTATAATATGGGTCAATATAAAAAAAATCACCAACCCAACCCACTAGTCAGTTGCTAGAGCACAAACTTGTGAAAAAGGAAGTCTACGTATGCATTGTATGCTGCATATATATGGCTGAGCACTACAACAATGTAAAGCACAGCATATTCCATATGCCGATGCCACCGCTTGGATGAGATCATTCGAATTGCTGTCTGCGTTCCATTCCATCATCAATTCATCATCAGACGACTTCAATGCTCTGATCGTCACTCTCGCCATCCATGACGGCGGCGGCGGCATTGGCTCCACAACCGCCGCTGCTGCTCCGGCCATCATCGGCGTCATCTACGACGTCCATGTTATAAAGTACAGGGACCATAGCCATGGAACATAAGCACGGGAACACGGGCCCGGAGATCCAGAGCAGGAGGGGCGCGCCGGCAAAGAAGAGCCGGTTGCCGGCGAGGTTGAGTAGGAACCCCCTCTCCATGACGTCGGCGACGTAGTCCCGCGTGACCCCCGGGAGGCGGAGCTCGGGCGACGGCGAGAGTGCGTTGACGAGGACCGAGGCCTGGTTGAGCGTGCAGATGGCGAGGCTGTGGCAGAGGAAGGCTAGCAGGAAGACGGACAGGATGAGCAGGTACTTGAGCGCCATCATATACTCGCCGTGCGCGCCGAAGACGGCGTCGCTGAGGGGCTTCTTGACGGCGTAGGTGCTGCTCAGCACGGCCGCCACGCCCGTGCAGAAGAGGATCGACGTCGTGGCTACTAGCGTGGAGCCCATCAGCACGTTCCGGATCGACTGCACCACGGTGACTGCCTGTTTCTCGTTGTTCTGTTTCAGTAATGACCATGTGATCGTGTGCGCCATGGACGAGAAGATGATACAGAAGAAAGTGCGACGGCGACCGACGTACCTTCATCATGGAGAAGACCCAGATGCGGCGGGCGGCGGCGCTGATGCCGACGGTGGAGCTGAGCGGGTGGCGGCGGACGGCGCGGTAGAGCCAGAGGTGGTACAGGGTGGGGAAGAGGATGGCGAGCGGGATGAGAAGCATGTCCAGGTAGCCGTCCCTCCACGCGGCCATGGCCAACAACGACGAGACCTCTGCTGACCGCCACACCACACACAAATCTCGCTCTCTAGTATATCGCTCGCTCGGCTCCACGTAAGCGATCCCTCTCTCGCTTAGACGGTGACAGTGTCAGGTCGTCGCACTGCACCGTCAGGCTTCAGGCGTGGAGAATATATATATAGGCAGCTAGCCAGCCAGGTTGGCGGGGAGGCGTCGGCCGGTCGACATGACGACCACCACCAGTCACCACTAGCTCTGGGTAGCGCGAAGAGACGACGACCGCACGCACAGGCAGCTAGCGGCACCCACACCTACGACGAGTCTGAGTGTGAAGCACATGCACGTAAGCTACCGGCCTCTCTCTCTCTCTCTCTCAGCAGCTCGATACCATGGTGATGGTGGAAACTTACTCGAAGGCCACGACGCTTAGAAAAAACCCAGCGACCTAAAAGTGGTAGACAAAAGGATCGGAGGCACTGGTGGTGACCAAACCTCACACAATGTCTCGATCGGCCGGAATGACTAAGCGGGCTGGATCTCCTCTCCTTCTCCTGACCTTTTTGTTCGCTTTTTCGTGGACAATTTTTAGAGGGTAGTAATAATATGAGAAAGTATATAAACTAGCCGTCCACCAGGTTGCGTTGCGTGCATATATAGATTGTTCATGGTATCTTTTGACAAGGTGTGCCAGTGGCCTTCTCTTTAGTCTAACTCTAGTCCAATCCCACTAATGCTATATATGCTACTTAATTCTCAAAAAAACCGGTATATACATGCTACTTAAAAAGCTAGAGAGCTTTTTTGTGTGTGTACATACTCCATTCCGATTGTTTGGTCTGGGAGATCTGTTTTTTTTTATTTAATTGCGCCGCCTGCTGCATGAAAATACTATGATAAGCAATGCAAATTATTAGTTGGGTGTGGGTTACTGGTTAGGTTTTTCAATATTATATATATATAAGCCGCGCCTTAAGATAGACAGTACAGCAAGTATGTTTTAGTCACCTGTCTTCGTTGGTGTATTAAAAAACCTGCATATATTCAATATTATTTACAAAAGATTTTTTTAGTGCCCTTGTTACTCGAAAGATTCCAAGGGTGTGTTTTGATTCATGGATGTTGTTTGCTTTGTATATTACGAGAAGATTTGGACTAAATGTAATGCTATTATCTAGAGAGAAAAAAAAGAGTGTTTGGTGAAGTCATATGATTGTTGTTGTTTGAATTTATCAACCTGGCTTATAAGTTGACCTCGCTTTTCACCGACAAATTAGTGAACAATACTTTTGACCTGGCTTTTCAGCGACTAGATTGTTGCTCACGAATTTGCTGTGAGAGAAAAATACTATATTATAGTTGCATCCATAGAGCCTGACTGACTAGAGATATGACTGATTTAATTAGTCGCTTTGCGCATGCACACTTATATTTGTTGCAGCTGATGCAAGACACCAAACACCTCTCCCTCCATAAGCTAGTGCAGGGGCGCCAACGTTTATGTAACCAAGCACGTCCTAAGTCTCTAATTAAGGTTGAGGAGAGCATAATACTCACAAGGAAGGGTGCCTTAATCGATCTGAACAGTGAACACGCTTCGAATCAGACTAAATTAATTAATGGAAGCACGAGGTAACATGCATGCATGCAACCGCCCCTGGAAAGCTAAGATACGAATCAATTCCTCATCTTGTTTAGAAGAACTCTGCATGTCCGCGGACCTATTGACCGATCGAGCTCGGCGCCGCGTTGCTGATTGGTTAATTTAATTTAATTTTGGGCGACTGCGTGATGAGCCGTGTGTTACTTATCATCACCAATGCATGCGCATTCATATCTACGTACTCGGAGTGCATTCTATCACACGATCGTACCTTGGCCTGTGCCTAACTGGGCCTGCCTGTACTGTACGTGCCTAAATAAAACACCCGGGCGGGGGGGGGCGGGGGATGTGACTTAAACGCATGCATCATACTGTCCGTCGATCTTGCCATCCATGGTGTCAGTGGGAGATCGACTTGGGATTAATGGGGAGTCCCATGCATGGGCCCCTAGGTAGAGGTAATTTTTTTTTTTGTCGAACGCAGGGGCCCTAGGTATGTCGAATGATTCTACGCATGATAAACTACATATTATATATAATATTACCTTAATGTACGCATGTTTACTTAACATTGTGGTACATAGCATTTGTACTTACTTTTAGTTTGCTTAATAGCCATATATAGTGAGAGCAGTGTGTGGGTAGTTTAAAACACTTATATCATACTTTATGGTTATTTATTTGTTTAACATAGTAGCTTATATTATAATTTATACCCAAATTAAGGAGTATTTTTAGGACATATTTTGAGTAAGTTACTTTATATTCTAGTTTAAGCTTTCTCTTGTAAACTGAACTCTGTAATCCTTCATTCTCATAGGGTGCTAGCAGCTTCTTGCTACTAATCGATATATTCTTGTTATAAAAAACAACATATGCGGGTATTTTGATATTAGATTTAGAGGTTCTATCTTAATCATATGTGTAACTAATTTAGGCAAAAATTTAGAACGTCGATGTTCATTTAAATTATCTTTTCATGGTAGAGTGGGTAATTTATATGCAAATCTAGGGGTACTTTATATTTTTTTAGTAATGACAAATGTTGTGGATATTATATATATATTCCACGCATGCATGACGCATGAAGAAAAAATGGAGATGTTCTGGTCAAGATCTTGTCTGACTATATATTTTCCTCTCTTGCATTGGTGGTAGGATTGACGATGATAGGAAAAAAAAAAACGTAATGTGGTTGTGGTTATGATTTTTGCACGAGAGAAGAAAACCTTTTCAATTTAATCATGTTTATTTTGATAAGGTCTTGTTTTGGTACTGTTTTGTGGTTATAAGATGCTGCTATCTTTTGTAAAATAAAAAACAAGCTAGCAAACAGAGTGCAATTGTGACTCTTGTGTAACAAATGCTTCTATCCTTTTTGTTTTTAACTTGTTGATGCTATTATTATTCGACATATGGACCCTCTTCTAAACTACTCCATCCATCCTGAAATTAATGCAATTATAGCATAGTACTGAGTCAGAACGTTTAGAGTTTGCCAAATTTATACACAAAATACCAATATTTATGATACCGAATAAATGTCTTCGGATTCTTCATGAAGTATGTTGTCATAGTATACCTATTTTTATAAATACTCCTTTTTTGTAAACATGGTCAAAATTTAGACAATTTGACAAAGGACGACGGAACTATAATTGCATCCTTGTCATGACTGATGTAGTCAGGTACCATTGGGCCAGTTTGAGAAACTGCTCCTTTCTTAAGGCCACATACTAGCATGGCAAAAGAAAAATAACGTAAGTGCATTCAAATTAGTTTACTGCTATTTTTCATATTTCTGCAAAGCAAAAGTAGATAAATTAATACTCCCTCTATATTGCTAAAAGAAGTCATTTTAGACAATGACACGGTCTCCAAAGCATGCATAGCATTGAATTTATATTTCTATAAAAATAATTATGAAAAGTGATATATATATAAATATATGTGTATACTTTTATAAAAGCATATTTTAAGATAAATGTATTCATATGGTTTTCACATTTCTAAACTTGACAACTTAAAAGTTATCCATGATTTATATTCCTAGTGTTTGACCTAAACCTTGTCCAAAAGAACTTTTACCAACATGGAGGAAGTAATAAGCAACACATCTAAATCACTCTACCATTGGACTAGTTATACCATATATTTGGATTGACCAGTTATACAAAAACTGATCTCCTTTTCGAAAGCAAAAATAACGTAAGCATATTCAAGTTTTAGCTTACTGTCATTTTCTAAATTCTGGCAAAGCAAAAGTAGGTAAACTAATACTGTAAGCATCAGCACATCTGGCCAACTCTTGTGCGAAATAAAATAAGGGCCAGATCGGTATACACAAAGTAATATAATCAATAAAAGAAGAAACAAATAAAAACCATTGCATTGGCATCACCTTACACTATCAGTATGAGTTCATGGAAGAAACTGGCTAGCTTAGAGTCTACATTCACTAGTAGATAATAACAAACACATGAAAAAGTCCTTTTAGTACATCACCGCCCTAGCTTGTGTGAAAGCACAGGACGGGGGATCTGAAGAAAAGACAAGAAAACTTGTTTTAAATTTCTTTTTCAGTGACAAGGAGTCGAGTAGGCGGCATTAGGCAGGACGCACAACCATTTGGTGTTGGTGCCCTGGCTGGAAAAGGGCAAGGGGAGATGTTTGGCCATTTCTCAGCTAGTGTAACATACCGTACCGACGCATTCCATTTGCAGCCTTGTGGCATCAGCATGCATTTCCCAATCTCCTGAGAAAAGAATGTGCGCGCGCGCGTGCTGTGCATGGCTACACGTCTGCAGGTTATGGTAGAATTTTCAGGTCGGTGTTCCCCACTAAATCTTGACGAGTTTGGTTATGTGCGTGGTGGCGTGTCGCTAGTGACGACGGCCAGACGACGGGATAACGCTAATTATAGGAGAGCATCGGATCTTTAACGTTGACAGCGCTTTCGCGTACCGGTACATGTTTCTTCTCTCCCCTTTGTTAAAAAAAGCAACAGTAATACCTCGGTGTTTAAATTGGTAGCCGCACACGGTGCAAGGAACAACAAGATGAATTATGCGTGTTAATTTTTTTTTTACGAAAAGCGTGTGTAAGTTATTTGCATGGCACGAGGGTTGAACAGCGAAAAATGTTACGGCCTCCTTTTTTTTTTTTTTTGGCAAACGGTACTGGCTGAATTTCGCCGCAGCTTGGCTGTTGACCCTCGTCGTTAATTCATTCATATCAGTGTAGTTTGGCCGTGTTGGTTTGGTTTGTACTCCAGTAGTACTCGTACTAGCTTTGAGTTTGACACAAGCTGACGCTGGCGCCCTTCTTCCTCGATGACGGCGGCGGCGGCGACAAGCGAGCTTGAGGGACAGAGGGTGGTCGGTGGTCGGTTAACGGTTCAACCTGGGTCAGTAGAATCCACGCAGCAGCCGATCGACAGGGCTGCTGCAGGCAAAATGGCTCCTCGCACACTTCTCGATCTCCCTCGCTGAGACGACGACATCGAGGCCTGCCAAAGGTTTGACAATGCGGACGGGAACAGGCCCATCTCGAAGAAACAAAAGCGATCCAGGCCCGTATCGGGCGACCCACCAGATGAACGCTGCCGCATCAGTGTAGCAAATTAGGCCCATCCAAGCAGCAGCAGGCCAAAATATGAATGGAAACAAACAAAATCATCACACGACGCTCACGTTTTTCTTTAGCACAATTGCTTATTTAGCCTTGAAATAAAGTTCATTTGCTTATTTGATCTAATTTTTTTTAAAGTTATCTATTTGATCTTAAAGTAAAAAATTTATTACTCTTTTAGCCTTCTGCTAGTTTTGAGACAATAACGGTGTCAGGTGCCATGCAGAAAGATCGTTTTGGCCCTGGTGAAAAAAATAAAAAAGAGTCTCGTTTACTGTATACGTTGATTATATATATACTATATTGAAATGAGCATGCAATAGATAAATTGATTGAAGGCACCGGATGTCTGCATGCAACACATGCTTTAACTGCAGGCGGCAGGACGCAATCACCGCCCTTGCTTTCCTTTTTTCTGTTGCTGAGGACCAAGCTTTGACTGTTGGGACTTCTCAGGAGTATATACATGCACTAACGTGGGGCGCCGGTGGCTGACAGAGCAGCGCCGTTGGCGCGTTGTTTATTCGGCGACACGCAGCGAGCTAATTAGCCCTTCTCGAGGTCAATAAAGACAATATATAAGTCCTTCTTCTGTTCTATATATCTCTCCATCAACTGTCATAATAAGAAAATTATTTTCATGGTCGACCTACCAGGCATAAACCTAAATTAGTTTTGGATCACACTTATCATTCTTCTTAGGCGATACTCGATAACCCTCTCCCAAAGCTTCATCGTATGGCTCATCAACTTAATCCCACGGTAATTAGTACAACTTTAAACATCTCCCTTGTTTTTAAAGATCGATACTAATATACTTCTCCTTCGTTCTTCAGACATCTTGTTTGACCAGAAAATAAGGTTAAAAAGCTTAGTTAACCATACTATCGCTCTGGCACCTAGGCATCTCCACATCTCAATGGGGATACCGTCAGGGCCTATCGCTTTACCTTCCTTCATCCTCTTCAAAGCCTCTTCGATCTCTGCCTCCTGAAATCTCCTCACGAAATGTCTGTTGGTATCGTCAAATGAGTCATCCAACTCCAAGGTAGGACCCTCATTCTCCCCATTAAACAACTTATCAAAGTACTCTCTCCACCTGTCCTTGATCTCCTCATCCCTCACCAAAAGTTGATCCGTCCCATCCTTGATGCATTTGATTTGGTTGATGTCCCTCGTCTTCCTCTCGCGGATCCTAGCCATCCTATAAATGTCCTTCTCCCCTTCCTTCGTGCCTAGTCGCTGATAAAGGTCATCATACGCCTGACCTTTTGCTACACTCACCGCTCGTTTGCAGCCCTCTTTGTTATTTTATAGCCTTCAATATTGGCTGCACTCTTATCATGATGGAGGCGCTTGAACCACTCCTTCTTCTCCCTAATAGCCCTTTGCACCTCGTCATTCCACCACCAGGTGTCTTTCGCTTCTCGTTTGCCTCCCCTACTCACTCCAAACACATTCGAAGCCACCTGTAACACCCTGGTGTTAAGCATGCATTATCTTGCATCTCATGAGCATAACCATCTCCTTTGCATCATCATTGTTTAAAATATGTGCTTACTTAATTTGAACTAGAGCGGTGTGATAGGTTGCTTGTTTGGGATTGAGTGTTAAATGAAGTTTGTAGAGAAAATTATTCGGAGCAAAACTTATTTTGGGGTCATTTCTTGAAAAGGCTTGGAAGTAGGTCAAAAATATCAAAAATAGTTTATAAAAATGATTTTCTTTTAATTTTAAATGGATTTTAAATCCCTATTTTTGAAATTCAAATTCTAGGCAGAATTAGGCTTTAATATTTAAAAGTGAAATGTTCTACTCATCAAAAGGAACATTTTACCTTTTAAAAGTTTTTCAAAATTCAGATTAGTTTGGAAAATATGGAGTAAATCAGGTTCTACACGAATCTTGGCGCAGTGGGACCCACCTGCCAGTCTCTTCTTCCTCCTCTCTTCTTCTTCCTCGCGACGTTGTCCGCGCCGACGTCGTCCGCGTGGCGTCCGTACGCCGGGCGACGCCGCTGCCCGCTATGTGGCCTCTCCATCCGAGCGCCGCTCGCACGCGCCGCACGCCCGCACTCGGCCTGGCCCCACCGCTCGCCCACTCGCCCTCCGCTTGGCCCTGCTCCGCTCGCATGCGCGCCACGCGCTCGTCGAAGCCCGACGCCGCGCTCCGCATGTCCGAGCCCGAGCGTCCGCTTCAAGGCTTCACGACCGCGTCATTCTCTCCCCCCGCTCCCTTCTCTTTCACTAGACGCCCCTCCTCACCTCGCATTCCTCTTCCCGAGCTCAAGCGGACGCGGAGCCCGCCATTTTCGCCGCCGCGAGCTCGCACCGCCACCGCACCTCACAGCCTTGACACATTTTGCCCTTAACTCGCCAGCAGCTCCGCCTTGACATGGGACATGTCCTGCGCGCGTTCCCTGCCCTCGAGCCATAAGGTATAGGTCAAATCGGCTGATTCCCCTTTCGTCGGTCATGGCCGCCTCGACCGTCGCGCGGTCTGCCGTGGCCAGCAACCCCTCTCTCCCTCCTTTAGCTTACGCATCATGTTCACCTGCTCGAGTAGTGTAGGTTAGTGTAGCTAATGGGACTGATTAGGGTTCGAGTCCGTCGGATTTGGCCAACTGCCGTCGCGGGTCGCGCCGCCGCTCGTCGGCGTACCTCGCCGTCGTCGTTTTGGCCAGTATTTCGTCTCATTGACTAGCTAATCCGAGTTACCTTGGTCTGCTGTAGCTGGTAGGCAAGCCCTTGTGTCCCGCCGTGACCGATTCCGGCGAGCTCACCGTCGAGCCTCGCCGCCGTCCGCCGTTGCGCGTGGCCAACGGTCAAAACCGCGCTAATAACTTGCATCTTGTACACCAATGAGTCCGCGCTGCTGAGACGAGTCGAGTGATGACCGTAGTGTCGCTGGAGACCTTGCCACCGGCGAGATCCCGTCGGCCGGCGACCGGTTCCCCGCTGTGTCCCGCTGACGTGTGGGTCCTGTGGTGACATCAGCATGACGTCAGCACTGATGTCAGCATAGGTTCGGTCTGGATGCACAGCGTCGTGTGCACTTAGCAGAGTCAAGTCGCTGGGTACATGTCGGGTACGCGTAGCATTTTCAGTTCAATTAGTTTTCGAAAATGGATTTTCCAGAATTTGGTAAAAAGCTTTGAAAAATCATAACTTCAGTCCAAATGAGTTGGTTCAACTTGCAGTATTTTTCTTATGAAAATATCTATGCATGAAAATATGAAATGTGAAATTTTGATACTTTTCTTTATAGATTATTTATCCCCATTAATTGCTTTTATCTTAGAAAATGCATAAGTAATTTCCTGTTATTCAGAAAAATATGAAACCAAGTTTGTTAGTCTTCTTATGTCATGCTCTATTTGTGAAAAATGTTGAAAGGCTATGTCATGTTCAAATATTATTCTGTTTATTTATGGTGCCTTTTTCTATTAGATGATAAATAATTCATAATAAATAATATATAAGTGTTTTGTGCATGAAACTTTTTGAAGAATGTTTTTATGTCAATCTAGAGCTAAGAATGCTCTGAGATCTATTGTTTGACATATTTCTATGTACAAAGTATTTTATGCCCATTGAATTGTGCTGCTTTGTCATTTTTGTGTAGGATAAAGTACTTACTGTTTTGACCTAAAATTTTTTTGGTAGTCTACATTAGACATGTTTAAGCTCCTGTAATTTTTATAGAATTTTCCGAGTAATCTGAAGTCATATTGTAGTTCTTCCCTGATTTCTTTTAATTATTATTAATGCTTTAAGTTATTATTACATGTGTGTAATAATGCTTTTTCTGTTATTTGTGATGTGTATAATCGGTTATTAGTTTTGGTTCAGTAGAGGGTAGTGTGAAAAACAATAGTCGTTTATAATTTCTTTTAATGTGTAAGTAAATTATAATGCTAGGCTTGTTTAAAGGATTGTTTGTAGAAGAGAATGCAGATGACATGTGCTTATCTTATATGTTTTAAAATCATATCATTTATATTCAATCGAGCATTCATTCACCGTCACCATGTACATTGTATTTTTATATATTCGTAGTATTCATATGCATTATGCCTCATACAGGATCGTCAGAGCTCGAAACGGTAGTTCCCGGAGCACCAGAAGAGGAGGGCCAGCAGGAAACTGTGGTGCTGGAGATAGCAGCAGAAGAGGATCCCGAGGTTGATCTTCCCGAGTGTCCCGACCACCAGCCAAGCTCGTTCCTGAAAGGCAAGCCCCAGAGCATTCTTCCTGTGGTTTGTAAAGTATCTAACTTGAGTCCTTTACTTGTTTGATGCATTAAGTTATAGGCGTTGTTTTATACCGTTACTGCATTACTTATATTCCTTGCCACTGTTTATACTTCAACCCTGTTAGGTTCAGGTACGATTATCTGCTTAGCCCTGCTTAATTAGATCGGTAGAAGTCGGGTGATTTCCTGTCATCCGCGAGTTATAGGTGGTGACTTAGAATGGTTGAATACATTGTTATCTTGGATAACCATGTGGAGATAATAAATCGAGACCGGGCGGGATTGGTGTTGAGACTAAACTGAAGGTTCGGTGTCTGTGTCGAACTAGGACCCTGTCTGTTGTATATCCTCAAGTCATATTGAATTTATGCCTCACATTTAGCTGGAAGGATAAGTCGTTCCGACCGCGAAGCCTGAGTTTAATTTGGACCGGGAGTCGACCTGCTGTACGCATCGTATTGGAGAAGATGGGAGACCACGGGTTACGCGGAGAGTAAGTCCGAGGTCAGGGTCACCCTGAATAAAGCAACCGGGCGGTTCCTGGATACGATGGTACATGTTGATCCCGCGACTTATCCGAATTAAATCTTCGGTGATCTGTAGCTTACCTTAGCGGGTGAGTGTGGTTTGTATGAGAAATACCCCACCAGCTGGTTATTAATCGATTATAATCGCCATCGTTCCTGGACAGTGAACACTTGACTTGAGCAGCGGCATCGTATTAATAACTTGAATAAAGAGATGAGATGGTTGAGCCGTGATGTTGAAAGGCACTCAACCGGAATTGGTTACTTTTCTTGTTGAATAATTATTACCATGCTTGTTTAGTACAGGTGCTAATTTAGCATGATAAGGTTAATCAGATTAAAATACAATGCTAGAAGGTTATGATCAAACCTTTCTTTAATACAAGCTTTTCCGCAACTTATGAGTCAGCTATCCTACTTATATAGCCTTGCATACCCCTTGGAGTCAATTTATTTTTAGTTTATGATGGGTAAGTTTAGCTGAGTATATTCTCGTACTCAGGGTTTTATTCCCCATGTTGTTGCAGATGGTGAGATGTTTTATGGCTACTGTCAGCACTGCTTCTATCCCGCGTTGGGTGATGACTAGACCTTGGGCATGGTCACTCTACTCTACCTTATGCTTTTGTTGGATATTGACTGAGGACCTGGCACTGTAATTGAACTACGTGTGTGTGTGGATTTGAACTAAATCGCTTTCGCTTTATTTCGAATTTGAACTTGGGTTGTAATAACTTATTTCAAACTCCGATGTGTTAAACTATGTGCGAACTATGTATGTTGTGAATGGTGACGGCTAAACTTATTACGATCTTGGCTATGCCAAAAAGTTTGAAATCCCTCGAGATTTCGGTATGACTACCGGGTTTATTAGGTCTCAATCATGTAAGTTTGCTATCTAATAGCGAATTACGTGCTTGTGCTCTAATAAATTGGTCGGTTCTGTTACACCACCTTCTGAACACATGTTGCCATCTTTAGCCACATGTCATCTGCATCTTCTCCTTCTTCCCACGGCCCCTCATCTAGCATCCTCTCCTTAAATGTTTGCGCTGCTCCCCCCTAAGCTTCCACCATTTTGTTTTCGCAATCTTGGCCCGATTGTCCCGATGGACATGTACCCGAAAGCGAAAATCCACCACCACAAGCTTGTGTTGAGGGACAACACACTCCCCAGGTAAGACCTTACAATCTAAGCAAGCATGTCTATCCCCCTCCTTGCAAGGATAAAGTCGATCTGACTCAGGTGTTGTCCGCTACGAAAGGTCACTAGATGGGATTCTCTCTTCTTAAAGACGGTGTTCGCTATCAATAAATCGTAGGCCAACGCGAAGTTCAAAACATCCTCCCCCTCTTGATTTCTACTATCATACCCGAAAACCCCATGCACCCGCTCGAAACCTACATTAGTCGCACCCACATGGCCGTCGAGGTCTCCTCCTATGAAGAGTTTCTCGCTGATAGGCACAATACTAACCATGCTATTGAGATCTTCCTAAAATTGCCTCTTGGTGCTCTCGCAAAGACCTACCTGTGGGGCATAGGCACTGATCACATTCAGAGCCAAATCTCCAACTACCAATTGGACTAGGATAATCCGGTCGCCTTGCCTCCGCACCTCAACTACTCCATCCTTAAGGCTCCTATCGATCAAGATGCCTACACCATTCCTACTCGATGTTGTCCCCGTGTACCAAAGTTTATAGCCAGTATCCTCCACCTCCTTCGCCTTCTGGCCCTTCCATTTAGTCTCCTGAACGCATAGAATATTTACACGCCTCCTAATTGCTGTATCGACTAGCTCTCTTAACTTACCCGTTAGGGACCCTACATTCCAGCTACCTAGACGAATCCTAGTTGGCTCGGCTAGCTTCCTTACCCTTCGCACCCGTCGAGGGAAGTGCGAAGACCCTTGCTCATTTTTCACTACACCCGGACGCAGATGTAGCGCGTCACAAAGGTTGCGACGACCCGACCCTTGCTCATTTATCATCGTACCCGGATCACGATACGACGCGCCACTAAAGGGATGACGACCCGGCCCTTGCACATTTGACACTACACCTGGGTTCCGATGTAGCGCGTCGCTAAGAGAGTTACGCCCCAACGAATCTCTTGTGGTTTTCATATCCATGAGAGTGGCTGGTTTTGAAATATTGGCTAGCCGCACCTAACACACCCTCCTCCTTTATCCGGGCTTGGGACCGGCTATGTTGAAATGACTCAAGAAAATCTTCCAATCAACATAGGCGAAGTTTTTAAGGCTAAATAGACAAGTTCAAAAAAATTTAGGTCATACTAGTATAGTTCCTTTGCTAACGCTACAACATCATCTCCAAGATGCACGTGAAAACAATGAAACGATCATTTAATAATAACACGGTTTCATGTCTGACCTTACAAGAATCACTGGCTAAAGTTTTGCATACAGAGCTATAACAGTTAGACTGAGCATGAGTACCATTCAGACTTGCTTTTGCACTTCGCCCAACAGTTTGCATGGTAAGACAATCGATTCCAAGGAGTGATGGAAGTGATCGCTAAAGATCATGTACTTGTGTGTCGTCCAGTTCCTCAATTTTCACATCAGGCATCATGAAGCCTCCAAAGGTCGAATCAAGTCATCTAGTGCGAGTGTGCAATGTCAATTCCTCGCAGGGGAGAACGCTACGGTTTAATTAGACAATGCAAATACAACCAAAAGTCAATTAACAGATAAGCTGAAATTCATGTGACACTTTTCACACAGACAAACATAGTTGTCATAATATAATTCCAATGCGATGTACACTACAGCTAAATTGAATGTCCTCTGCAGGCTACAGCGCAGACCTCCACTATTGCAGCAGTTCAATTGCAGCTACATATTGTGACTTCTAACTCATGTCTTATTTAAACAAGAGAAGACAGAGCAGTTCAAGATGTCTAGCAATTCAAGATTTGTCACCCCCACTATGCAGATATGAGCAGTAAACACATGAACCAATAAGCACATATAAATGCTACTATAATGATGTAAAGTTTGGATCCTTCATAACATCTGGTGTCACGCCACAACACTTCATGAATCATATATTGTCGCAGTCAGTAAATCGAAGTTAGGGAAATCAACGGATAACCCATCAAGTACAGACAGTAGATCGATCCTCATTGCAAGGCCACCAGAGTACCAGACAACCATGTCTCCACCTATAGTTTCATAGAGAATCAGAAATTTTAAAATGAAAAATTAAAAAGAATTAAACCCAGATAATGCCATAAGGAAGACTGAACTTGACATGAAAAATTAGTACCTACGACCAGAAAGAATCACCCACATAAGCAATGTTTTTATCCTGCATTTTGAAATATATCCAAATTAGTATTTTCGTGTTGACTCAAAGATGTAGCCAATCAGTACAGCATACACAATCTCCAAATTCATCGGGAGTTGGCTATGTACTTTCTTAACAACCGAGAGGCCTCAAACTATGGCGTCTCACAAGTCACAAGCTAGAGTAAAAAACTTGCTCATGCAAACAAACGACATTGCCATAACTGATGCCCAGCACCTTCAGTCGACTGTCTCGACATGTGCCTAAAACACAATAACTGAGTTCTATATTTATGCAATGGGTATATTTTTAACCAACGAAGCAAGCACACCACATAAATAACAAAAAAAATAGCTCAAACAAACTTTGTTTGAGGACCAAATAAGCACTTGTCCCTTTTTGTTTCGTCCCACTTGAGAGCCAGCCCGGACGTCACCGAATGGGATGCACACGCGCGCGCGTGTGGCTGATCGAGCGAGCTGCTAGCGACGCCGTGACCCTTTCGGCACGTTTCGCTACCGGAAAGGAAAAGCCCTTTCGGACGCTCTGTTTACGCGGTGGTTTGCTCCTGCCTGCAACTGCCTTTGTTTTAACCCAAAATGCCATATATATAATATATAAATTAAACAAAAGGTTTGTGTGTACAAATAGATCCATATTCAAAGTTTATACTCCTTACTCCTTAGTAGTTTACATCATATATTGCAAGAGAAAAAAATCAAATGTGACTCAAACACACTTTACATGACGTTTCTTTGACCAAAATTTGTCCATCATTTACGAAAAGGATGTTAGCATGTTGCCGTGAATATTGAAATAGATACACTTTGTTTTCTTATTCTTTTGGATACTCCTATTGGAATGAAAGTACTCCGAAAGCGTCAAACATATGCTTGCCTGCTCGTGGCCCCACAAAAAGCCCCATGTCCATGGGGCCCATCCCTCGGTACCGATACACACGGATGCACCGAGTGAGAGAGCTCGTAGAACAGAGCTACGGCTACCCAAATAAACTGAGAGTCAGGATACATCCAGCTAAATGAAGTTCAGTGACTACTACCTTCTACTCCTACATGTCCATTTCCACCGTGCCTTTTTTTTTTATTACCTCACTGGACCACATAAAGCAATAGAATAAACTTGCACGGCATAACAAAAATGCTAAAAGAGGCTTTATTTTGTGTTAATTAACCCCTTCTGCCATCCCGCCTACATGGAAACAAACTTCTGCTGTAGGACTGTTTAACTTATTGAAAAATTGACTGATTTTGGTTGATTCAATAGTTACATCTACCTATTTATTTATACATATACCTCATTTTAAAAGAAACATCGCATGGGCTTTCTTTATTTTTCTACACGTACTGTATATACCTACCGTGTTAGTGTGAAAATAGAAAATGTTTAATTCTTCTCTTTTGGGAATACATAAGAGTATAAATGAAAAAAGAAAATGAAATAGTGCCTTTTTAGCAAAAAAAAGAAATAGTGCCTGAAAAGCGCCAAATAAATCTGTTTGTCAGCACGCAGCCCCAGCAAAAAGCCCACGGTCGGCCCCAGCGTCCCGCTAACGACACGGGCCGAGTGGACGGTGGCCGGACGCCGACGCTTCCGGCTGTGAAAAAACGCACGCTCCGCCTCCGATCCGAGGCTCCGGCCCCACTCCGTCAGCGACTCACGCGGCACGCGTGACGAGGACGCCTCCTCACACCGTCGCGCACGGGGCGCCGAGACGAGCCCCTTCCTCCCCTCCGCCTCGTCTCGACTCGACTCGTCACACTCCTCCTCACTCCCCCTCCCATTCCGACGCACTTGATCGGCGAACTGGGCTCCCTTCCTTCCTCCTCCTCGTCTCCCCATGGCGCAGCTCCCCTGCTTCTCGTCGCCACGCCCACTGCTCGCCGTGCCCGCGGGCCGGTGGCGCGCCGCCGGCGCGCGGGCGCGGCCCAATGCGGCGGGGAGCGCGGGGCGGCTGTTTTCCCGCGCCGCCGCCGCCACGCGGCCCGTGGCCACGGCGGTGCACGCGGAGCAGGATGACGGCGAGGAGGAGGTGGTGGTGGTGGAGAGGTACGCGCTGGGCGGCGCGTGCAGGGTGCTCGCGGGAATGCCCGCGCCGCTGGGGGCCACCGCGCTCCACGGCGGGGTCAACTTCGCCGTCTACTCCAGCGGCGCCTCCGCCGCGTCGCTCTGCCTCTTCACCCCTGACGACCTCAAGGCGGTAGTGAGCTTCCCCCACTTTTTATTACTGAATGCAATTTCTGCAACGCGTGCTGCTATCCTTCTGGTGTCGGTTTCATGGCTTACTACTCTGATGCTGCTGCAGGCGAATTTGTTTGGTTTCGTAGCCTACTCCGACGCTGAATTGCTGAAATGAATTGACCTCTGTGTATTGCTGGTACGATTCAGGATACGGTGACTGAGGAGGTGCCCCTTGATCCTCTGTTCAACCAGACGGGAAACGTGTGGCACGTGTTCATCCATGGGGACCAGCTGCACAACATGCTCTACGGATACAGGTTCGATGGCGTGTTTGCCCCTGAGCGCGGCCAGTACTATGATGTGTCCAATGTCGTGGTGGATCCGTACGCTAAGGTGGTTATTAGCTTTACTTCACTATGTGTGTGAGCTGTGATACACTAAGAAATTGATTGCTGGGTGTTTGCTCATGTTTTTAGTTTTTTTCTTCTTGTTGTTTTCTCTAGGCAGTGGTAAGCCGAGGTCAGTATGGTGTGCCTGCGCCTGGTGATAATTGCTGGCCTCAAATGGCTGGTATGATCCCTCTTCCACATAGTACGGTAAGCCAGAACTACTCTCACTCACACTACTTTCCTGTTTTCTTTAATACTCCCTCCCAGTTTATTTTCCATGTTTGACCCAGTCATGATTAAACAATGAAAATATCAAAGCATATAGATATATTTGGTCCTGATGACTGTGACAACTGACAAGTGTGATGAACTGACTAGAAGCACTAGAACTATCAAATGTAGGTTAGGATCATTGATTGTGTCACTTAGTTTCTTGTCGCAAGTTAAAACTAAGTGAAATTACCTTTACTTGTATCCTTGTTGTCTTTTTTACTTCATTTCATATGATAAGGGTTTGCATTTGCAGTTTAACTGGCAAGGCGATCTACCCCTGAGGTATCATCAGAAGGACCTTGTCATCTATGAAATGCATTTGCGTGGGTTCACAAAGCATGATTCAAGCAACACAAAACACCCAGGAACATACATTGGTGCTGTGTCAAAGCTTGACCATCTAAAGGTACTGTTTTTTTATTTATAATTCAACAGGAGGGGAGAGAATCCCCCACCTGATTGATATATTACTTGATTTTGCTCTCAAATAGCCAGAGGTTTACAACTCTAAAGGTACTGTTGTGAACAGACTAGCTATATGTCTGAAAAAGTGTCCGCATGCATTTTTTTAGATTTTGCATTTCTGCCAAGTAATGCTGCTCTATGTCTATTACTTCATAGGCATAAACAAAGATTTTACTTTGCTGTATATATTGCTGAATTGATTGAGCATCTGTATTACATAACTGCTTTTCCTCAGTAAACTCGTCAGCTCAGTATTGGCCATTTTAGACTTGTTGGCATGTGTTTATGACTAAACTCTTTGTTTGACATGCATAAACTCCCTTTATAGGAACTTGGAGTCAATTGTATAGAGTTAATGCCCTGCCATGAGTTCAACGAGCTAGAGTACTTCAGCTTCTCTTCCAAGTATGTGGACATGGATTACAGTAGATAGATGTCATTAGTTTCTTAGGACTATCTTTTTATTTCATTCAGCATGATCATATATGTCCTTTTCAGTTATATTTTCCATGCTATTTCCCCCATTTTTGGACAGCTAGTGTGGTATCTAATTTTGTGCCTTACTCTTATAGCATGATCACAACTGGCTTATACTGTGACATCAGACATTGTTTCATATTGCTCATCCTTGTGCTAGGATGAACTTCTGGGGATATTCCACAATAAATTTTTTCTCACCAATGGCAAGATATTCGTCAAGTGGCATAAGAGACTCTGGACGCGGTGCCATAAATGAATTTAAAACTTTTGTAAGGGAGGCCCACAAACGGGGAATTGAGGTAACCAAGTCGATTTAAGTTATTGGCTTAAAGCTAACTGAATAGCAGCTTCCTTTTTTCATATCATTTCTGACATGAAGTATGTCACTGTTAGGTGATCATGGATGTTGTCTTCAATCATACAGCTGAAGGTAATGAGAAAGGCCCAATATTATCCTTTAGGGGGATAGATAATAGTACATACTACATGCTTGCACCTAAGGTGAGATAAATTCATCTTGTAGTTGTTCTTTCCTGGTCCACAAAGTATAACTTTGTTATGTTTTCCATTTCATAGATTCACGTCTATATAACAAGCTAGTTGAAGGGCATTTATTTGTGCAGGGAGAGTTCTATAATTACTCTGGTTGTGGAAATACCTTCAATTGTAACCATCCTGTAGTCCGTGAATTTATAGTGGATTGCTTGAGGTACAAATCTGTATACAACTTTTATTAAATAGCTCCTAATTTGCTTCCTGCCACTTGTCATTCTATTGGATGATGCAAGTTTCTGAGGGATAGATAGCAATGCTGATGCTTTACTGCCTGAATATATAAGCATTTTGAATTTCTTGTATTCCAACAAAACATAGAAACAAGTTATCTTTAATTGATATTTTTTCATTGACTAATGGTATTTAAGCTATATATTTGTGAAGACAAATTGTTTATGCACTATTAACTGAGTTCGATGCTGCAGATACTGGGTAACAGAAATGCATGTTGATGGTTTTCGTTTTGACCTCGCATCTATAATGACCAGAGGATGCAGGTAAAGTGATATTCTGATTTTCTCCAAATTTTTTCTTTTTAGACATTTCTTAAGTTAACCTTTCCTTTACCAGTCTATGGGATCCCGTTAATGTGTATGGAAGTCCAATGGAAGGTGACATGATTACAACAGGGACACCTCTTGTTGCCCCACCACTTGTTGACATGATTAGCAATGACCCAATTCTTGGAGATGTCAAGGTAGCTGTTATATTTTATATGTTTAATCATCTGCACTCACTGAAGATTCAAACCCATTTTGTGGTTTTGAATACGTGTGCATTTTCTGTGTAACTTATCGCAGTTACCTCCTGCTTGATGCTTTTGGGTAGTATATGAAATTGATTATCTGTTAAAGATGCAGAACAATATATATAATAATCGGCAGCCTTAACATATTATAGTTTCTTGGTTGTTCTTCTCACTACTTCCTCCATTGCAATTATAGCTCATTGCTGAAGCATGGGATGCAGGAGGCCTCTATCAAGTAGGTCAATTTCCTCACTGGAATGTTTGGTCAGAGTGGAATGGAAAGGTAAGAACTTAATACTTTCAGTGACTTGAAAGTTTCTTTGCTACTTGGTACTTGCTGAATAACAAATGGAGCCTTGTCAAATACTGCATGTAAGTTTCATCAGAGATATTTAAATAGAGTAGTGCTTCTATGCTACCTGTGAAAAGCTGTTGGGATCTAAAACTATTTAAAGCCTAAAGTTACTTTATTCTAGAGGAAAATCAGTAATTTATTCTTTTAGGATACAGTTTGGAATTATGGATAAAACCAGTATCTACGTTCAGGCCTAACTATCAAACAGACTCTGAGGGCTGTTTTGGGCAAGTTCCAGTTCCAGTTTTCAAGCTCCTGAAAAAGCTGGCTCCAAGCAACCAGAGCCTCGGATATTTGGATCTCATAATTCTGTTTTTTGCTCTAGCGAAGCTGGCTTCAGAAAGGGCAACACTTAGGACTTCAGAACCCAACCATTTTTATGTTGGTTGAGCAGAGAAGCCCAGCTAGATAGAAAACACAAACAAGTCTGCATATGTTGGACTATAATCTATGATGAAAAGAATTTTAAAAGTATAAACACAAGAATGATTGCTGAGATATACGTTTCAAACAATAGCCTCACTGAAAACATTAGGTAAGTGCATCTTTGGTCTTTATAGGAGCATGATGCTGATGAAATTTTGATAATTAATGTATGATCATTTGCAATCTTCTTCAGCTAAACCAACAGCTTGCATATTTATGAGTAGTTCTCTATGGTTGTTTCACCAAAGTACTGACTCGTTTAACTGTTTTGTTGTTTTCTCAGTATCGCGATACCGTGCGTCAATTCATCAAAGGCACAGATGGATTTGCTGGTGCTTTTGCTGAATGCCTATGTGGAAGTCCGCAGTTATACCAGGTATGTAGCATAAGTACCCATCAATTTTTCCGAGAAAAATAAGTACCCATCAATGAGCACGGTGGTACATGACCTGAACAGAAACTTTTGAAAGAACTGGGTGGTGATAGTGATACAGGTAAACAAAAATAACATAATATGACAATATAGTATATATTTCAGCCTAGAAGTTTAACACAAGTTCCACATTCTATGTAATAGTAACCTTCAGGATCTAATCTGCAAGTGAAGGATCACATACCTTTTCTTTGTGAAGGATCACATTCCTTTTCTTTGAGTGTCTAATTGACCTTTGCAAGCCATTGAAAAATCCTACTTTATTTGTATTTTCCTGGATGTGAAGAAGTTGCATGAATAAATACTATCTTCAAGTATACTTGATGAAAACATTAATAATGAACTGCTGAATATTTTACTTTGTTACTACAACTTTCATTTAATTTCACCCTTCTTGGAAGCACTGCATGTATTGTATGCAATTAGTTGGCTTAGTGTTTGTCTACAGATAATAGTTTGGTATTGATAAGTGCATGCCTTTTATTATCAGGCAGGGGGCAGGAAGCCTTGGCACAGTGTCAACTTTGTATGTGCACACGATGGATTTACACTGGCTGATTTGGTGACATACAACAAGAAGTATAACTTGTCAAATGGTGAAGACAACCGAGATGGGGAAAATCATAATCTTAGCTGGAATTGTGGGGAGGTAATTGGAAATCTCATGCTTTTATCTCTTGTAGCTTGTTTATGTTGGTCAAATCTGTCAAATGACCTTGTGATGGTTTTCTAGTCATCAGTACCAAACTAGTTTCACCTACCACAGGCTATATAGTTTTGTACCCGTGCATTTCCAGCTAAACTTATGCGACAAGTATATACTGAATGATCTCTATAGTGTAGCGCACTTCACAGTTTCGTTTGAACAATGCAGGAAGGAGAATTTGCAAGTTTGTCAGTCCGAAGATTAAGGAAGAGGCAAATGCGCAATTTTTTTGTTTCTCTTATGGTTTCTCAGGTAAGAATTTGTGTCTGTTCTTTAAGTTTTTTATGGGCTCTGCTTTCATGTCCCTGTTTGTTCGGGGTAGAACTCAAGGTCAGTGGTATGCGGGAATATGCATCATTGGTTCAGTCCTTGAGTTTAGTCACTTGATGAGGTTACCACCTGTGCAAGAATCTGTGTTCTCCAAAAGATTATGCCATGCTGCATTGAATATCCAACTACCTGTCTTTGTACATGGGAAACATAGCTATCTAAACATAAATTACCATAAACATCATTTATCTGACAAGGTTTCAGTTTTTCCCTGCATCCGAATATGGTATGGTTAGGAGCTTAAGTCAATTTTTTGTACTGATTTAGTACTACCTTGTCAATTGTTTTCATTTTCTAAAATTTAGGGAGTTCCAATGTTCTACATGGGCGATGAATATGGTCACACAAAGGGAGGGAACAACAATACATACTGCCATGACCATTATGTCAGTGCTATCCCATCATATATTAACATATTATTCTAATCAATTTCCTTGACATTCTTGTAATCTTCCAGCTTTTTGTTTTTGTTGCACAGGTCAATTATTTCCGTTGGGATAAGAAGGAAGAACAATCTTCTGATTTGTACAGATTCTGTTGCCTCATGACCAAATTCCGCAAGTAAATACTCTTCCCACAAAATAGTTTCTGTGCAAAAGCAATGATGGTTCCTCTGTTCACTAAATGGCGAGATTCTGTAGAGTTTAAATTGCTCATATTTGCCTATTCATGTTCTTTTAATGTGTAATACAGGGAATTTGAATCTCTTGGTCTTGAGGACTTCCCGACTTCAGAACGGTTGCAATGGCACGGTCATCAGCCTGGGAAGCCTGACTGGTCAGAAGCAAGCCGATTTGTCGCCTTCACCATGGTACACACATAACACTTCCCACCATCATCACCATAGTCATTGGAAAAACCGTTTTTGTACCATTAAGTACATCAAAGGGACATCTAAAATGTACTGATTGATTTCTTATGTACATGTTGCTGCAGAATGATGAAACCAAAGGCGAGATCTATGTGGCCTTCAACACCAGCCACCTGCCAGTGGTTGTCGGGCTTCCAGAGCGCCCTGGGTTCCGATGGGAGCCGGTGGTGGACACAGGCAAGGAAGCACCGTATGACTTCCTTACCGACGGCCTACCAGACCGTGCTGTCACCATTTACCAGTTCTCTCATTTCCTCAACTCCAATCTCTACCCTATGCTTAGCTACTCTTCTATCATCCTTGTATTGCACCCTGATGTCTGAAAGAAGAGAATATACAATAAGGAGTGTACATGAGTAGTATAGTAGTTCTCTAGTCTGTAGCGTGCAATGGAAAATGATAGGTTGCCCTATTGTCGATAGTTTACATGTGTATATATAGCTAGAGCTGGTTGATCTCAGTTCTCAGATTTGTTGGTCGACTCAAGCTGGGAAAGCATTGTCTGGTAGTCTGGTTAAAATTGTAATTTTTTCCTTCGCCGAGTGTTAATCGATTTCGCATCAATACTTAAATAAATATACTACTCCTAGTTTCGATTTGAACCAGATCCGAATCTGGTGCAGCGGCATGTCGTCGTCGACGTCGAGGTACCAGAGTCGGCCAAAGGTCTTGGCTGTGCGACGCCGCAAGCGCCGAGCAGCCTCGGCTGCGTGCAGCAGCACGCGCCGGCGACGGATGGTCAACAATCCTGACACCGCCGTCCCTGGGGACGACGCGTCGTCCTCGTGGGCGTCTCTGCCCGAGGATCTGGTGGACCTGATCGCGTGGCGGGTGCTGGCGGCTGACCTGCGTGACTACGTCCGGCTCCGCGCCGTGTGCGCGCACCGGCGCTCCAGCACCGCCAGCCCGCGCGGCCGCGGCATCGTCGACCGGCGCTTCCACCCGCGGCGGTGGATGATGCTCCCCGAGCCGAGGGCCACGGCCTGCACCCGGGCCACGGCAAGCTGCGCGGGTTCGTCCGCTTCTTCAACCTCTCCACGGGCGCCTTCGTCCGCGTCCACTTCCCGCTCTTCAGGGACCACTGCGTCCTCGACTCCATCGACGGCCTCCTCCTACTTCAGCGGGACCGTGACACCGCCGCCCGCCTCCTCAACCCCTTCACCGGCGACGTCCTCGACTTCCCGCCTCTGGAGACCCTCCTACCGTACGTGGGCGCGTTGCCGCACCGAAGCAAGTGGCCCTATATCAGACGTGTCAACGCTACCTCCATGAACGTGAGCTCGGATGGAGTCGTCTCGCTCATGATCTTTGGTGGTGGTGGTTGGTCCAAGATAGCCTTTGCTACCTCCATGGATCAGCGAGGGAGAGTTTCAAGCTACTTCGTGCCACAACACAGCAGTCCACTCTCGTTCCAAGGCAAGATATATGTGTTGAGGTGCACTGACAGCTACGCGAAACCAGATATCCTGGAGATCGGCCCCCCACAGCTGCTACAAGGGATGGAGGAACCCTGGATGCCACCACCAAGGTGCATTGCCAAATGTCCACTTCCATATAGTTCAGACGACGAGATGACCAGTAATTTCCCCCCATCTGGCAGAATGCGGCACAGAGATGATGGTGGTCACTATGAGTAACAATTATGGGAAAATTTTAGTTCACAGAGTAGCTGACCTTATGCTGGGAAGGGCTGTCCCGGTGACACGCATTGGTTGCAACTGCCTCTTCATTGACAGGAGGAAGCTATACGTCAGTTCTAAGGCATTTCCTACCATTGTGGATGACACCATTGTCTTTTACAATGGGCATAAAAAATATCTCGCTCAATATCACCTCAGCAGCGGCACAATATTGCCGGCGACAAATATACCTAAGGCAAAAGATGTTGGGCCAAGTCCTTGTAGCATCATTAGCCATATCTACACATGCTGCTATCGCCAAAAATGGTCAGTATAGCCTGTGTTTCGTTTTCCATTCCATCATTGTCCTTGCTAATAATTGCTGTTCCTTTCACTGGAACATTTTGTGCTCCATGGTAAGCTCATTATCGTTTCCTCCCTCTCTGCCTACAGGAACAAGGGACAAATAGCGTTTCGTGGGGGAAACGACAGGTGGCGGGTGAAGAGAAAGTGGCGAACTGGGGTAAGTCGTGCCTCTGATGCAATGATACTGTTTTAGTGTCTGCATTTTTTTTTGTTTGTCTACATTTATTGATTATCCCCGAAAGGCAGACTAGGTCCGTCTGATTATTTTTTTTAAAAGACGACAAGAGCTTTGCCGGATTTTTATTAGACGATAGAAAGCACAAAAACCAACATGGTTAAGAAAACAAAAAACCACTCTACCTCCACTACTGCTACTCTTCAAAAGACAGAAAAACCCACCCTACCGTGGCACACAGGCCGACCAACAGAACAAAAGGGGGAGACGACTATAAGAACTAACTCTATCCGTTTTGAAATACTCGAGGGGATCCTTTCGAGCTACTCATCCGTTCTTGACTCCGCGGTCGCCAATTGGTATTGTAGGATATCATCCTTGCATAAGATAACTACTTGATGTGGCGTGAGCGACTTTTGTTGAAAGGTCCTCCGATTTCGTTCCTTCCAAATATGCCACCAGTAATATATCATAATTCCATCAACTCTCCTCTTTTCTCCGTTTGCGAAACGTGCCCCGCACTGACGCCAATAACCATGGATTGATCCCGCCACATTCACTGAGTTAATGGCTGTTAGATTAAGCCACTATTTGAGGATGGACCAAACCTGCTGGGCAAAAACACAGTCCTTACAAAGATGTTTTGGAGTTTCTGGTTCATTGCCACATAATTTACAAACCGAATCATTCGGCCAGTTGCGTTTTGCCATGTTGTTAGCCGTGAGTATCTTCTTATGCAAGAGTGTCCAGGCAAAGAAACGGCATTTGGGTTCTGCTTTGGCTCTCCAGATCGGCGTCAACCGTAGCTTACTAAAGCATCCTTCGAATTGTATCAGATATGCGCTCTTGGTAGTATATTCCCCGTTCGTTGTCCAGCGCCATCTAATTGAGTCCTCTCTATTTTCCTCCAGCTATAGTTCGTGTACTGCTTCCCATAAAGATACGTATTCCTGTACTGCGACGTTTGCAGCGGCAGTATGTTCGCAATCCATCTATTACTCTTTAGTGCGTCGTGGACAGTGAGTTTTTTTTCCTTCTTGCTTTCTTGAATAATGTTGGTGCCAATGATTTTGGGGTCGTACCCTCCAACCAGGAAGATGTCCAGAATGTAGCTGTCTTCCCATCTCTTATTGTCACTACCGTTGATGCCGCAAAAAGTTCCCAGTCTTGTTCATCACATGATAACTCCAGTTCACTCCATGCCCTCTCCTTGTGTCTCCATCTGTACCACAGCCATCTTAGTCTTAGTGCTCTCCCAAAACGCTCCAGATCTAGCACTCCAAGACCACCTTTTATTTTTGGGCGGCATGAGGTTGGCCAATTTACAAGGGAATGTCCGCCGTGCACTTTGTCGGGTGTCTCTCCTCTCCACAGGAAGCTTCTTCTTATTTTGTCTATTTTACGAATCATCCATTTTTGCTCCAGGAAAACCGTCATGTGGTAGATAGGCTGCGATGAAAGGACTGTCTTTACTAGAGTTTCTCGCCCTGCCGAAGATAGCCATTTTCCTTTCCATCCTGGCAACCGGGCTCCAATTTTGTCAATTAAAGGTTGAATGTCGATTCTTCATAGTTTCCTAATATGAAGAGGTAGCCCGTCTGATTAATTTCTAGGGCGTTTTTCTAGTATTAAAGTGACGTAATTTGCAGTCTCAGATCAATAGGGTGGCCATATATTGCTTTCCCTGTTAAATAGATAGATGGTATCCACGATGTAATGCCATGAAACATGCACACATTTCATGATTGGGATCTGCAAATCTTTATAAGCTGCAAATGTCTGTATTTTCTACTGTTATTGGTTATTTCTCCAGAAATACTGGAACAAGCTCTGTGTGTATCATTTTACAATGATTGATATAATGCACAGGATGTATTATTATGTCACACTGTTTATCTGTAGTGGCTTTTGGGATAGAAAGAAATATCCAGTGAGGAAAATAACTTTTCTTTCGAGATAGGCTTTGTATTTGCACTTAATTGAACATATGAACTATTAGTTGGACCCATCTGTCGATACAGGGTTTAAATTATTTTATAACTGGTAGAACAGAGAGACATCAACATTGATATGAAACTACAAAACAATCTCATCGGACAATCCTTCTGCCTGAGCATAAAGGCAATTTATGTTCAGAGCACTCTCTATCTTCTAAGATACGTTAGTAACTGGTAGCACAGAGATACATCAACATTGATATGAAACTACAAAACAATCTCATCGGACAATCCTTCTGCTTGAGCATAAAGGCAATTTATGTTCAGAGCACTCTCTATCTTCTAAGATACGTTAGTAACTGGTAGCACAGAGATACATCAACATTGATATGAAACTACAAAACAATCTCATCAGACAATCCTTCTACCTGAGCATAAAGACAGTTTATGTTCAGAGCACTTTCTATCTTCTAAGATACATTAGCTTGCTAAGCATTCCAGCTGCAACTAGCACTAGTTTAAATTTATTTTGGTTTTTATTTATGATTGTAAACATTGTCCCTATTACAATCATTGTGGCTTTTTACCATGTGAGATTTTGGCTTGTTGGAACTAAACTTAATTAGAAAAGATATATATGTTTTTTAGGATGCATATATGTATTTTTGAAAGTTATTACATGGTTGATGAGTCTAACACACACTGATGTTGACATGTTGTTTCCCGAAGTTGTGCAAGGATAGCTGTACTAGTATTGTGCATTAGGGATGCTATATATTTGTACACCAAAGCCAACAAAATGGCTATACTGAGTTCACATTTGGACCACTCCTTTTTGTTGTAATTTTGTATATTTAGAATCTTATATATTATGTATCTCAATACTTTATTGTGCATGAATTTTGTGCTATTATATTTGATCAGATTTATTCAGTCGTTCTAATCACTGATTTGATGCGTATTTTTCTACTTGTGTCATGCTAGGCATAAGCAACTTCTTTACCATGGTGGATTGGTGGACGGTGCTGGTGCCTGTTGTTGCTTCCTCTATAACTTTATCTCTATGTTAAATTATTATGTCGTTGGTATTTTGTATTTTGTTAGGCAACTCTTTCATACTCAAAAGATATTAGACCTGTTAATTTATACAATGCCTAGCAAGGTTTTCCCGACAATGAAAATCAAGGTTTAGTGGCTTTGCAACTTGGCATGCTCGTTGCTATATTATGTTAATGTATATAGTTGTGGTCTTAAGATACCAATGTATTACCGCTATGGCTTTGTGCTGAATATATGGGACAGGTCATCTAAAGTAGTGGTGAAAAACAATAATGCCTTCACACATAACATTAGTTGTAATATCATGTCTTCACACATCTTGTGACATTTTTAGACTTGAGATTTTAGTTACCTATAATTTGGTGCCTCTTGTAGTCTTCCTATCTGATCAATGCACAAAAGTAGCAATACAAATACTAGTCTTTTGTGACTATATATATAAGTCCTGAAATAATCCATAAAAACTCTTTTCATATTTCGAATTTGATTAAGCACATTTTTTTGGTTGTTGAAAGAAAAATAATTCAACCATTTCATGTTATTGAAATGGTATAAGAGCACCATATCGCTACACGCATTTACCTCGTTGTTTACTAGAAACAATAGAAATGAAACAGGATTCAAGATTCAGGTGTTTCAGCACTTTCCAGGTACCAGTTTGTGCACTATAGTAGTAATACAAACAGCCCGTTTAGTTTTTTTCTGCTTTTTTGGGCGCAAGGGTGGGTGATCATTCTCTGATGTGTTTCTTCAGTACAAAACACAGATCCAGATCCTAACAAAGGGTAACAGGGAATTTTTGAATTTTGCCATAACACCAAACGTACAAGTTCCACATTGAATCTTTCTGGGCATATAAAACAGCATACTCCCAAGGTGGCAAGGCCTTACAATGGAATTCATAAGATAATCAGAGGTCTAGACTCAAAACATGGTAAAAGTACAGAAAGAAAAGCATCTCAATATTTGTGGTACATAGATAGAGGAGGGTAGTATAGAACTTCTAATAATATATTAAATTAAGAACAATAAAAGCCATATGGAAGTGGTGTCATGCTGCACGTAGTCACGCCTGCAGACGACTACACATGACCTCACGTGGCGCCGCCTTGCCAATGCTCACGTCCGGGTTCCGCACCGTCTTAAGCCACATTCCGGCGAGCACCTGCGACGACAGGTTCCACACGACGTCAGGCCGCTGCACTCTGGCCCTCGCCTGCGCCGTCGGCGCCGTCACCCTCTTGCCGGTGCGTGCCGCCGGCCCGTGCGCGAGCATCCACTGCATTGCCGTCAGCTTCTGGCTCTCCGCGCTCCCGCCGCCTCCGGACGGCGGGCACCACATCTGCACGCCGCCGACGTGCAGGCTCTGCACCTCGAACCTCCCAAGCAGCCTCGCCGACTGCACGACGGCGACCATCGGCGCGCCCACCGCCTCGTACCGCCGCCACGGGTCGCGCACCTGGATGGCCGCCACCAGCGTGACGCGCTCGTCGGAGCCACCACGTGCAGACTCGGACCACTCGTCCGAGGGCACCAGCGAGTCGAACACGCTGAGGTTCGTGTCCCCCGCGGTCGCTGGCACTTGGAACGGCGCGTCCTCGTCGGCCATCTCGGCCTGGATCGCCAGCGCGTCCACGGCCATGGTCTCCAGCTTCTCTCTGCAGGGAGAAGGCGAGAACTTCGTCCAGCGTCTCCTGATCGTCACCCGCGGTCCAGATGCCCGTGGAGACGCGCTCGCTCCGCCCTCGGACAAGGCCGTGGCGAGCTTCCGTACGAGACGCACGGACCGCGCGGCGCTCGGCCTCGCGCCCTCGGTGCGTCGGCCGCCGATGACAGCCGCCACGACGCCCTCAAAGCGCACCTGCTCGGCCGTCTTCCCCGTAATGTTCTCCATGCCACCACCAAGCGACGTCACTCTGTCGTGCACCTCGTCGGCGCCGCCCGCCGCGGCCATCTTTTGGAGCACGTCGAACCCTGTCGCCGCCATGGCGCCCGGCAGCACGAACGGCATGGACACCTGCATGGCGAGCTTCGGGGGTCCATCTCGGCTCGCCAGCGGCAAGTCGAACGGGTTCATGGACACCATGAACCCACCGTCACACGTTTGCACGGCAGGGCCGATGCCACGGCCCAAGTCCGGCACCACAGGCGGAGTCGCCGCCGTCGCCACGCTTCTTGGCGTCACGGGCAGCTTGAGCTTCTTCTTGTCACCGACACCGTCCACCTCGAGCTTCTTAAGAAGCTCCGCCGTCACCATCTCTTCATCCGCGTCCAGGCGCTGCTGCTGATCCGCCGCCTTGGGCGACTTCTTCCCGCCGTTGGTCATCAGCGCCTGGATGGTCTCGAGCTCCCGCCGCACGTCGTGTTTTTCCCGGTAATGGACGACTTCTTTGACCGTTTCAACTCCCTTCTCCATGATCTCATACTCGGGGAGGCTGAACACACCCCCGGCGCCGTCGCTGGTGGATGCCGAAAGCTCGTCGTCGCCAAGCTGGTTGTAGGCCCTCATGGAAGGTGAGATGGAAGCGTCGGATAACGAAAGCTTGGGCGTGAGAGAGGAGACCGGAGACGGAGAGGCTTGCGTGTAGAGGCTGAGCCCTGCATCTTCCATGAGCTGAACCCCCAGGTTGAGCTGCAGCTCTCCGCCGGCGGCCGCGAACGTCTGGAACCACCTGGCGCCGCGTCCCTCGTAGCTGACCTTGGCGAGAGACTCGAGCACGAGCGCGCTGACGTCAACGGTGTGCGTGCCCAGAACGGCGCCCCGTCCCTCGACGGAGACGACGGACACGACGAACCTCCGCGGCTGGAGCCTGAGCGGCTTCCCCGTGCCGGCGCCGCCTGTGAAGTAGAGGTAGCACCAGGCGAAGAGCGTCTCGTCGAAGCACGCGGCACGGCATGGTATGCACCGCGCCGTCCCTGGTCTCCGCCTTGTGCACGGTGACGGCGAGGCGTGACCCCTCCATGGACGCCGGCATGCCGCGGGCGGCGTCGACCTCGACCGAGAACAGGCACTCCGCGCTGCGCTTCCCGAGGTGCGCGAGCGCGCGCACAGGCCTCCAGCCCCTCCACGCCGCTGATCCTCCCTTGTCATTGCCAACCTCCGTCGTCTTCGCCGCCCTAGAGGGCCATAATAGCGACGCCAGTGAGGGTCGGCGAGACGGCTTCTGCGCCCTCCGGTCCTCGCGTCCGGGTGTGCCGACGACGACGCGCGGGCCGTCGTCCTCCGCGTCCGTGCCGGAGCGCAGGATGGGGAGGAGCGGCGCGGCGCGCCTGTGGATGGCGTTCGGGCGATCGAGGTAGTCGCTGCTCATCTGGCTGGTCCCGGAGCTCGCTGGAGCCCCCTCGCCTCCCGATCCGGACATGACAACAGGCCGTCGTAGGATCGGCGACGCCGGAGCGCGACCAACGCTGCGAGAAGGCGAGGTCTGGAACGCACACATGCGAGAAGTGGATGAACACGAGACACGATTTGCCTGCGCAACTGCCGCACGGTCGTCTTTTTTCATTGCACCTCTCCCCTGGTCTGGTCTTCAGCTATCTGGGCGTTGACTGAGCGGTTTTCAGCTTCGGACTCCCTCCGCCCTTTGAACCGCACCTCGATCTCCCCTGGTCTGCGGGTCTCCCATGTCTTCCCCACACGCGCCGCACGCACGCAACCACCGGCCACCACCTCTTCCACCACGCACCATCCTGCACTGAGCCGGGCACACAACCCCCTTTCCTGTTGCTTCCTCTACAACTTTATCTCTATGTTAAAATATTATGTCGTTGGTGTTTTTTATTTCGCTAGGCAACTCTTTCATACTCAAGAAGATGTTTTAGCTGTTGTAGTTGCCATGGACCTATTTACACAATGCCTCAATGAAAATCAACGTTTATTGGCTTTGCAACTTGGCATTCTCGTTGCTCTATTATGTTAATGTACATAGTTGTGGTCATAAGATACCAAGGTATTACTGGTATGGTTTCGTGCTGAATATATGGGGCAGGTTACATCTTGTGACCATTTTTAGACTTGAGATTTTAGTTACCTAATTTGGTGCCTATTGTAGTAATCCTATCTGAGATTGTTGTTACTTTGAAACATTTTTAGAATCAACGCACAAAAGTAGCAATGCGAACAATAATCTTTTGTAACTAAATATATGAGTCCTGAAATAATGCATATATAGTCTCTTTTCATATTTTGAATTCGATTAAGCATATTTTTGTGGTTGTTGGAAGAAACCGTTTCATGTTATTGAGATGATAAGAGCACCTGAAATGCATCTTCACGAGTATAAGCGCTCGTGGAGTCTATGATAGTCATGCTTACATGTTTTAAAAAAATTAAAATTTTATACATCAATAGTACCAAACTAGATGTGACTGTACCAAAGTTTGAGATTCAAATAAATTTTATAAAAATTCATATAAAAATAACAAATTTCACCCGTCATGAATTTTGTCCTCTAGTGGCTGAAATTTATTTTTTTCATATGAATTTTTACAAAAGTTGTTTGAATCTCAAATTTTGGTAATTTACATCTAGTTTGGTACTATTAACGTGTAAGTTTCAAAAAATTTAAAAGCTGCTAAGTGCGAATCTCTACATTATTAAGATAGACTCCGCGAGCGCCTGTATACGCGAAATTTTCGTTCGGATAAGAGCACCATATCGCTACGACACTACACATTTGCCTTGTTGTCTATTCTCAATCGAGTGGTCTAATAGTTAACACATATGCAAGCAAATGGTGGGTTTGAATCTAAACGCCACGCTCAACCAACGTTTTTTGCTCTGCTGCTAGAAACTACATGGAAACAAGCATGGCGTGAGTGCTACAGTCCAGCTGAGTTTTTTTTTTTTGAGCAACGTGCTATGGTCAACATTTGGGTAATATGTTGGCAATGCATTACTGGCCCTCCTAACTTCATTTTGATGTTCATTATGATCCATCACCGACTAGCCAGGATTAGTGACAGATCACCCATTGGTGTTTCCCAAAAACAAAAAGATAGAAAAAAGGGTACGCGGATGCATGTGTAAACTTTGTGGTGTTGCTAGAACCAAACTATAAGAAGAGCAAGCTTCTATGTGAAATTAAAATTGATAGGTAACAATTGACCTTTAAACATGGTCAGAATATATAATAACAATAATTCACACAGATTTCTCCAGCAGACATGCAAGATCAGCATCCCACAAGTGGGCCCACCACCATGATACGCTAGCTCACGATTCATTGCTCTCGGGGAAGGTGATGCACTTGAACACCCTGCATCTTGGGCACAGGATGAAGCCCGCCTGCATGCATCAGATGCGACGGGGAAATGTTCGTCAGAATTCAGAAATATTTCACAAGCGTTCGCGAGAGATGAGCTGAGTTACTGACCGCCTTGCACGTTGGGCAACGGCGGTACACCCGGGTGCTGCCCTCCGGCTGAACGTTGTTCTTCTTTCCCTTGCAGAAGTCGCAGACCATCCACCCCGTGCCGTCGCACTCTTCACACGCTACTACAGCTTCTTCCTTGGAACAAACAAACAATTCACGAGATCGACGACACATGGAGAACCGAAGCATCAGCAGCTTCTACGTACACGCCCGTGGAGCAGCGCCAGCAGAATCTAGTCTAGAAAGAACGTCGGTGCTGATCCAGATCGATCACTAACCTCGGTTCCGTCGACGACAACCGGCGGCGGCAGCTCCGTCTCCGCGAGCTCCCGTGGGACGGAGGCGCAACCGGTCCTGAGGTTCCTCGTCGCACGCCTGCACCGCGGTAACGCCGCCCGGAACGGTGGCAGCGGCGAGCTGCAGCGGCAGCGGCATGTCCCAGACATCCACCGGTGCAGGCTCGCGGCGATGCTGCTGTACTGCGCCATCCCGCAGGAGCGAGCTGTGCCTGTGGTGGGGCTGCGGCACCCTCGCCACCACTCCCTTCTCCTTTTGTGGATAATAAACCAGTGACAGCGAGTGGAGTGGAAGGAAGCCTAACGGTCTCTGACGCCGTGGCCCCACGCGAATCCACCTCGGATCGCCGCTGCCACACGTTCTCCCGCATGCACGGTCAACGAGTCAACTTCAAGGCTGATGGCATACAGCAGGGTAGAGATAATATCATCGGTTGCACTAACAAATAATATTGTGTATCAACTGATATTCGCATCTGCTGGAAAACAGGGCGCGCATGACGCAAAAAACACTTGAAGCACTAATAGTATGCTAATGAGAGATGAGAGATGTTCTTATGCTAATGAGAATCGAGATAAAAAAAAAAAACTATAGGCGTCCAGACGGGTGGGATAAAGTTGGAGATAAAAAGAAAAATCTACGAGCCAGATTATTGAAGTCCCCGAATCCCTCTGCTATTGGATAAACAAGGATAGTACTCGGTAAAAGACATTCACCCCAGCTTGCCAGCTTATCTTCTCTACCGTTTCTTCTAATAGGTTAGTGCTAGGTTGAAGGAAGGTTGTCATATTAATACAAAGTCTACAAAAAACACTTGCAAGGTCTTAAATTGAAGCATGGGTGAAGGAAGGATCTCAGCAGCTACATTTCTAGTTCCTGCCGCCGCCGAATGGTGGTTAGTGCCTAGACCACATCACGGCGGCTGCCCCGCAAGTGATGTGCCTCCTGTAGGATTAAGACTACTATGGTTCCCTCTAATGCCAAGGCCTCGACAATCGGGCGAGCGCGCCGCCACCTTTGGACCTCCTGTAGTTACCCCTGCCTCCTCCTACCATGTGTGGGTGCACGGTGTCCGGATCTGCCACGGGGGAGGGCGCGCCGACGGCCACCGCCACCTCCCACGGCTGCTGCCCCTGCCTGCTGCCTCTTGTCTTCCCCTTCCTTCTCTCTGCGGGCCTTGGGCTGGCCTGGCCCGTTGGTCGTGGCTTGCCTTTTGGGCCAGTCCAGCCCGAAAAGAGGCATGACGGGTCGTGCTTGGGCCGAAGGCCAAGCATGAGACCCTCTTCAGCACGGCCCGAGAGGCACGATGTGCCATGTCGGCCCTACTCCTATCGGGTCGTGCCTGGCACGGGCCCATTTCGGGTCGGTCGGCCATATATAACTGTGAGGCGCATCGGTAGGCCGAGCTAGTACCATAGGTCATCCATCCAACTAACGCGACACTAACCTAGGGGTCGCAGAGTCGTCATTCACAACCTACTCAGCTGATTGCATCTCAAGATTTGTGTGGTTACACGCTACCAACACTAACCATCAAGAATCACACTGTTCAAAAAATCATACATCACATTTGAATCAAGGAGATTTACTTTTACAATTACAAAATAGATGGCAAAAGTAAATCGATTTTGTAAATATTATGGAAAAGTAGATTATGGAAAGCCAAATATGTGGCTGGTGCCCAACATTAGTAATGGCAAATTGTGGCTGGGAACCACACATCCCCTAAATTTGCCTCCTAGAACCTTTTGTATGAGACCAAAGATTGGAACTAACAGTAATGCTTAGTAGGATAAACATTCATACATCATTGACACATCTATACAATCTCAAGTATATAAAAAGTGTAATAATCTATCCTTAATTAAAATGAACATATTAAAGTAAAAAAATACAGTTTAGATAGTTTTGTGAAGCCTGGGTGCCCGCCTGCCTAAATGCGAGAGACGCCAGGCAATCAGATGACAAAGACCAGGTAGATGTACTCTGTCATGGACATGACGATAGCCCTAGCGAGGCTTAGTGCAATTTCAACAGCATAAGTGATCTTCTCCTTATCATCGAACTCGGGACCATAAATACTATTTTAATTAGTTTGTTATATAAATGATTTTCACTTAGTACTAAAATGAGAGACCTAACCTCTACAAGAGAATTTTTCTTTATTTACAGCAAGTATGATTTACAAGAGATTTATACTCATTATTATTGCTACTTTAGCATGATGACACTAAGAACCTAAGACATATAATGTCAGCCTTGTTGTGATACTTAATTGTGGCTCACAACAAGAGATTAATTGTGGCTCACAACAAGAGAGTCTAAGCATGCTATAACCAAGTTGAGGGTAGCACCCCTATTTGTAGAACTCCATATCCCTTGGTGTTGTCATGCATTCTACACTCTTCTTCATTCTTGTACTATATTTTGTTGTATTTTAAAATATATTTTACAACAAATTTCCTGTGTTTACTATGATACATAGCATATTTAGGGTCCTTTTGACTCTAAAATGTTCTAAAAGATTATCAAGCATGGATTAGCCTCAAACAACATGGATAGCCAACAATTAAAGAAAGGGGGAGAGAAGAAAGAATAGAAGGATGAAATGACTCAGTCCATGCCTAGAGGAGTTGAATATATACATACAAATTTTCTCAAGTAAAGGTAGCATTTAATTATAATAACAAATTGAGCAAAGTTTGTCAAAGCCAGCTTGGGCCAATTTGCCAAACCGGCCTGGCTAGATTTTACTGACTTGTCTCAACATTCTAACCAAACCGACCCAGGTTAGTTTTTGCAAAACCTGCACAAAATTTGTTTTTGGATCCCCCTCCTCTTCCTGTAAAAACCAACGTAGTGTGTGGTCTCTATGTGTGTTTTTAAACTTATTCAACGTACTCCTACACCCAATGCACATAACGACTGAGTAGACATAAGTGGAAGCTCAAATATATTATTTAAATGTGGTGTAAGCATGAATTTTTGGCAAACCAAACAAGTAAACACAATGGCAAACAGAAATAGCTGTTTGGAAATAATTTGACTTCAGAATAGTTTCGTCAAAAAATTTGGCTTCAGAATTGTTTTAAAATTACTATCTAAAATTTTTTTTGAAGAGATTTTAGAAGAGTTGTTTAAAATGATTTCTCAAAATATATTTTAAAAGGATTTTAAAATAAATTTGGAAGAGGCCAAACTTCAAAATAGTTTTGAAAGCGTGCTATTTCACATTCAGGTTTGTGAAGTTTGAAAAGGTCAACTGGCTGCTCTATTCTTGTCAAAAAAAAAAAAAATGGCTGCTCTACAGCTACCGCTCCTTTTCTTTCCTCTAGCCCAGGATCCAATGAAGGTGAAACCTTGTGCACGCTACACCTGCCCACGCAGGCTTTACGCGAGTCAACGCAGGGCAGCGAAGCTTTCAGCGGATCTCGCCGCCGCGTCGCCGTCCAACGTCCATGCCGCCACGCTCGGTCCAGCTCCTCCTCTTCCTCCTCGTCCTCGTGGAGCTTGCCTACGAGAGGTACGCCGCCTGCGCCGCGGCGAACCGCACTGACGCGGCGACGCTCTGTGCGGACCGCCTCACGGTGATCCTCACGGGCTACTCGGAGCGTTGCCTCCCGCTGCCCCGCGCCATCGCGGGTGCCTACGGTCGCGCACCCGCTGGTCCTGGCCGTGGTCGTGCTTTAGTGCAACCCCTCCACGCCGGACCGCCTCCTCCTCCGTAGCGGCCACCGCCGCGGCGGGACCGGGTTCCCGCCCCGCGTCGCGGTCCGCCGCGCCGCCTCGGAGTCCCTCAACGCGCGCTTCCTCCCTCGGCCCACGCAGGTTCTACGCGAGTCAACGGAGCGCGCCGAAGCTTTCAGTGGATCTCGCCGCCGCGTCGCCGTCCATGCCGCCGCGCTCGTCCGAGCTCCTCCTCCTCCTCCTAGTTGTCGTGGAGCTTGCAGGCGTATCCGTCTCCGCCAGCAGCGAGGACGAGGAGTACGCCGCTTGCGCCGCGGCGAACCGCACGGACGCCGCCCCGCTCCGTGCGGACGGCCTGACGGTGATCCTGACGGGCTACTCGGAGCATCGCCTCCCGCTGCTCCGCGCCATTGCAGGCGCCTACGCCGCACACCCGCTGGTCCTGGCCGTGGTCGTGCTCTGGTGCAACCCCTCCACGCCAGACCGCCTCCTCCACCATGGCGGCCTCGGCCGCCGCGGCGGGATCGGGTTCCCGCATCGCGTCACGGTCCGCCGCGCCGCCTCGGCGTCCCTCAACGCGCGCTTCCTCCCGCGGCCCTCCGACGTCCGCACCGCCGTCGTCGCCGTGGCCGATGACGACGTGCTCCCCGACGCCGCGGCGCTGTCCCTCGCCTTCGCCACCTGGCAGCAGCACCCGGGGCGCCTGGTAGGCTTCTTCCCGCGGTCGCACCACCTGGACCTAGCCCGCGGGAGGTGGGCGTACACGGCGGCGCAGCCGGGCCGGTACTCCATGGTGCTGACGAAGCTCATGCTCCTCAGCACTGATCTCATGCGCACGTACTCGTGGTCACCGGAGCTGGCGGCCGCGCGCGCCGTGGTGGACCGGGAGCGCAACTGCGAGGACATCCTGATGAACTTCGTCGCCGCCGAGACGTCCGGCGCGGGCCCCGTGCTCGTGGAGGCCGGCGGCGTCCGGGACTGGGGCGACCCCAGGAACGACGCCGACGCCAGCGCCGGCGAGGAGCCGCGAAGCAGCGGGGTCAGGGACGTCGGGCTCAGCGCCACCGCCGGGCTGGGGCACTGGGAGAAGAGGGGGCGATGCATCACCGAGTTCCACTGCCTGCTGGGGAGGATGCCGCTGCGGTATAGCTACGGCAAGGTCGTGCCGGCCACCGCGGGCGAGCCGGGGCTCTGCAGCAAAGGCGGCCGCCTCGTCCGCTGCGATCAAGAGTAGTAGTTTACGCCTACCAATGACACGTAACGTGGTCGATGCTCCTGTACGGTGGTCGATGCTCCTGTACGGTATTAGCGTTGACACGTTTTGGTGTATAATAAATAATGGAAATTTTATTTATATATAAATCGGTTTTAAGGCAATGCTAAAAGCCTAAAACCTTCTTCCAGTCTGTAAGGATATTTTCGCCTGAATTTCTTTCCAACTGAATTTGCGAATTGGCGTTTGAAAGTAGGGCGTGACCGGGAGACTAGACCATGACTAGAAGCGGTTACAGTGTCCCGAGGGTGCTTTGCTGCACACGGGCAGAGAAGAGAGGAACCGCCGGCATTTGCGAGTTCGAAGCGACGCTCTGATCGAAATCCGACGGCTGATACGAAGGTAGGCGGCCTCCAGCCCCACGAAGCCACGTACTCCTACCGTCCTACACGAGATCATCTCCCACTTCTCCCTATATTGTCGGAAGTTCGTGGGCTTCGTGCTCCTGCTTGCTCTGCGCAGGAGATAAAGGGCACCAGTGGGCAAGGCAGGCAGGGAGAGCAGGAGAGCGAGCGAGCCCCCACTGGCATTGTCGTCGCGGTGTCCGGCGGCGGAGGCGTGCGAGCGAGCGAGGACGATGAAGCCCGGCCGCGGCGGTGGCCGTGAGTTGTCGGCGTGGGTGAGGAAGGGCCCGTGGACGGCGGAGGAGGACGAGGTGCTGCGGCGGCACGTCATGGAGAACGGGCCCCGTGAGTGGAGCTCCATTCGATCCAAAGGCCTACTCCCGCGCACCGGCAAGTCCTGCCGCCTCCGCTGGGTCAACAAGCTCCGCCCCGACATCAAGAAGTAATTGCACGCTCGCTCACCGCCTCACCCTACTTCATCGCTTCTCTTCTTCTATCTTCAAGCATGTTGGTTACAGTTACACGGCTGTTCTTCGTTCTTCTTCTGTCTCTGACGAACTCGTGCAATTCCCATTGTTGACGGTTCTGCATACATGTTGTGCACCAACTGTTTCTGAATCTCTTTCGCGATGGCGAAGCTTCACCATTTCTGCCTTTCGGCCCTTGCAACACTGATGAAGAATTAATGGCGTTTCCTGTGTGAATGAAGGGGCTGCAAGTTCTCGGCGGAGGAAGAGCGCGTGGTGATCGAACTCCAGGCTCAGTTCGGCAACAAGTGGGCAAGGATCGCGACGTACCTGTCCGGCCGCACCGACAACGACGTCAAGAACTTCTGGAGCACGCGCCAGAAGCGCCTGGCCAGGCTCCTGCGTGCGCCGGCGCAACGCCGGAGGCCCGGCGGCGGTGGCGGCAGCAGCGGCAGGCAGAGCTGCGGCGGCGCTTCGTCCTCGCGCGCCCGTGACTCGCCCGCTCAGATGGTGACTGTGATTACTGCCTGCATTGCATTATCCCGTTTGTCTCTCTGAATTAAGAATTCTGATTGCTCTGAAGTGGAGTAGCAGACTTGTACGTGTCTGATTGATTTTGCAGTGTTGCATTTCTGAAACAAATGGCTTCTTCTGAACTAGTACTTACTGTAGCCACTAGCCAGCAAGCAGTTATTTTTCTCACAAATTTATTCTAGTATGATTTTCTGAAAAATGTTTTTGTTCATGCTTCCTTTGATCAGCTTCTAGTACCGTACCATTTTCTGGAAAATGTTATGTTCGTGCTTCCTTTCAGCATGTAGAGCATCATTTTCTGAAAAATGCTCTGTTCATGTTTCTCAAGTCCTGACCATGACACATCTGACCTTGTACGTGTCTGAAAGCCTGAAACCTTGCGCATTGCATGTTTGATGTTTCCTATGTCTCTCTGAAACCTGATTGTTCTGAAGTTGAGTTGCAGAAATGGACTGCAGCATCTGATTAGTTTTGCGGCACCGCATTTCTGAATCAACAATTGGTTTTTTCTGAACTACTACTGCAGCGAACAAGCTGTTGTATTTGACACAAATTTATTCAACCATGACACATCTGCCAACTGAAACTCTGAAACCTTGCGCATTGCATTTCTGAATCAACCATTGGCTTTTCTCTGAACTGCTACTGTAGCCAACATAACACGAATTTATTCTTAATATATGATTCTCTGAAAATGTTTTGATCATATTTCTCTGATCAGTATCTAGTACTGTACCATTTCTGAAAATATGTTGGGTTTATGTTTTATCAAGTCTCGACCATGACACATCTGATCTGGCAACTGCAACTCTGAAACCTTGCGCATTGCAGCTGCAGCTTCTCTGTCAGAGCCCGTTCCAGGACATGGACATGATCCCGTTCCACGAGACGAAGCCGCAACTGCTCCACACCGGCGGCCAGAGCAGCAGCAGGCGGAAGGACGCCCAGGAGCCACCACGCCCACACACGGTGGCCTCTCTCGCCACCGCGCCCCCCACGCACTACGACAGCCCATCAGAGTTCGGTTCGTCCGGTGCCACCCCGACGGCGGCGGCCACTCGTCTGCGCTCGTTCGGCGACGGTGATGGAAACACCAGGAGCCCGCCCTCCGGCGTGGACCCGCTGGTGTTCGTCGACCCTTTCGACGACGATGCCTTCTCCCCGGCGCCGTTGGAGGTGGTGCCGCCGACCCCGTTCTTTGGCCTGGACGTGGAGGAGTACGTGCACTTCAGGCCGGCGATGCACCAGGGCGTGCGCTTCGACGACCTCACGCCGGAGACGCTCAACTTCTTCGGCCTCCCTCCGTCGGCCCAGCCGTAGAGTGACTGGTAGAATGACTGCCTGACTGGTGGTACACTGGTTCTCGCTCTCAGTTTTTGGAGAGTACTACCGTACCCCCAAAGTGTGTGTTGTTCTGCCTGATTTGTTGCAGTAAGTAGCGTCGTCCTTTAACCTGCAGGGTCTATGTATGAACCATGCTAATGTACCGTGTTTCAGTCCGATGTCAGTATGAACTAGAGTGCCAGACTTGTGTTCAGTGTTTTTCAGTCAAACAATATTTTGCGTTTTCTGAAATTGTGTTCAGTCCTTCCTATTATGTTGATTGAGCTGTTGCTTCAGCATTTCTTAAGAAGAGTATCATTTACTGAGCAGAGAGCATAGCATTCTGCATGTCTTCGTTTCAGAGCGATTTATGAACTTAGGCTAATGTTCAGTGTTTCAGTGACTGGTGGTACTTGCTCTCAGTTTTTGCAGAGAGTATCCCTCCCCCAATGTGCCTGTCGTTCTGCATTCTGCCTGATTCGTTTCAGTAACAGCAAGTAGGATTTCAGTTGGATGTAGTATGAACTAGTCTTTCAGTCCAAAAGGCTACTTACATTTGAGAAATTGTTTTTAAGTCTAGTATCATTCATTGAGCAGTGAGCACCACTCGACTCATGTAAGTTTCAAAGCTACTTACATTTTCAAGAGTGTTTTAAGAAGAGTATAGTATCATTTATGGAGGAGTGGAGCTAGAGTCTCCCACGCAGCAGCTCCAGCAAAATTGCTTTTGTTTTAGGAAAATGCAAATTGCTTTTATTGTTCAAATCTTCCTTTGCATGCGCAGAGATAGAGGAGCTGAACAATAACTGCACATTTGCCGTTCCAAAGCAAGACCAGCCATGTATCATTTGCTTGGGCCTTTTCCGCAAGGCCTCAGCACTCCAGCAGCGCCAGCCCCCAGTAACAAAAGTACGCAACGAATCCGCACGAGAGTTTCCGTTCGGCCCACTCTCGCTAAACTAATAGGCCTCGCCACATTCGTTCGCACGAACATAGTGGGCCACATTCATTCATTCGTGTCAAACATTTGCGGCCCATTACGTGCGTCTCGTAGACGACGAAGCCTCGGCCCTCGAGTGAGTGAGCGAGCCTGTGAAAAGCACAATAATGGTACCAGCCCATTGCTGTACAGCCACGGTGTGAGCCACGGAAGGGGTATCTTCGTACTTTTGAGGGGAGAGATTGGACTAGTGGACACGCTGTCGTCTGTCGTTGTCAGGTGTCCCTCAAATGGAAAAATGGGCTTCGAGACACTTCCAGAGCTCCAATGGAAACTTCTCCACTCTCGTGCTCCTCTCCACTTGTCCACCCAGCTCCACCAGACCGGAGCTCATATATCTCCCTCCCACCTTCCATTGCACGGCCACCAGCCCACCACAGATCGATCCAGAGCACGCCAGGAACCGAAGCAGTCGGAGAGCAGAGGAGGAGCGCTGCGAACGACGACGGGCAGAGGCAGCTGTGCCTGTGCGAGTGTGGCCGCCGCGGAGATGGTGGTGCTCACGGAGGAGTTCAACGGCATGTCGCTGAAGCGGAAGGGCGCTCACGAGCCGGGCCTCTTGGACGACGCCGGGGCCGACGACCGCTCCGGGTTCTCGCTTGCCTGTCGCGCCACCAAGATGCGGCGCCTCGACGGCCCGCGTGACGAGGACGGCCAGGCCGCGACGCCGGCGTGGGAGGGCGACGTCGCGATGGGCGAGGGCGACGCGGCGGCGGCGGCGCCGTCTCCTTCGTCGCCTGTCGCCGTTGGCGACGGCGACAAGAGGGCGGCGGTGGTGTACGGCGATGGAGGCAGCAGCAGCAGCAGCAGCAGCAGGCGGGTCGACGGCCCGCGCCTCCGCGCGGACTGGCTCCGCGCCATGCTCCGGGAGGCCGACAGCAGGACGGTGAGGGAGCTGCTCGCCGGCGCCGCCCTGGACCGGGGCTCCCACCCCGACCTCGCCCTGGCCGTCGTGCCCTGGGTGGCGCCGAGGTCGGCGGCTGCGGCGGCAAAGGAGGAGGAGGCGGCGGACGGCGAGGACGGTGCGGCGGCGATGGACGTCGAGGGAGACGACAAGGGGCTGGAGCAGGAAGGCAGCCGGCCCTCGACCTGGACTGGACAGGTCCAGGCGTACGGCGGCGCTGTTGTTCGGGAGGGGTTGGTGTACCGGTGGCCGCAGCACTGCTGGGCGGCACCGGCGCCGGCGGTGGCGCAGGCCAGCCCGGTGATGTGGTCGAGGTGAACGATGCGGTGTGTTACCGACTGCGGCAGTAGCTAGGAGTTCAAGCCGTAAGGGACCGACGATCGGGCGCCATTGTCGATGGCATGGGAAGCCTTTGTCGTTCTTGTCATGCCCGGTTCGTTGTCGAGATCGGGGTTAGTAGATTAGCTTGAGTGTTGGTTGTTGCACTGCAATCATAATATATTAAGATTAAGATGTGTATGACAATTGGATTTAGGATTGGATTTAGGACGGAGCTTCATGGCAAAGGCCCCCCCTCACTCTCTGGATCGAACCTTTTGCCAGAGACAAATCCAGCACAAGCCACAGATTATTTTCCTAAATTTTGCAAGTTCAATTAGTCAAAGCAAATGAATGATGGTAATATAATCATAACAAAATTTCTTGTTGTGTATGGCCCTCACCATATTGTCGTAGTTTCTTCCTTTCCATTTTTCAGCAGATCGGTGCCCTAGATTGCGTTGTAACCTGTTCATATGATTAACAAGTTCTAATTGGCAATAAACATATCGCCTACAGTTCTTCTCTCCATGACTTGTGATAATCAGAAAATACTTGTGATAACAAAAAAGGCCAATACACCTCCCCAATTATCACACACACATATCTTATGATTGCACTGCACTAGCAACCAACAACAAGACAAATCTAATCTAATCCTGATCAACATTGGCAACGAGTCGGGCATGGCCAGAACGAGAAGGCTTCCCATGCCATCGGGCAATGGCGCCCGGTTGCCGGTCCGTGGATGGTCAAATTTGACGTATATTTTAGCCTAACGGTTTTGAGAAGAAATTCTATTTGGACAGGGATCTGCTATTATTAGTAAACATATATATGCAGCGTTTAGCAAGTTTGCAGTTTTGTCTGAGATGTACAGAGCCTTGGGCATATAGAGATTTGGGGCGATCCTGTCCAGAGTCTTCAGGGGATTTATGGCAATATGATTGAGTTGATATTCATCAGGAGCATGCACTGCAGCGCCGTGTACAGCATGGAGTCCAATTAGATTACTACTATATGCTGGTATATGGTACTAGTATGGATACGTCAAGCAAATAAGAAGGAGAGAGCAGCGCCTGGTTGGAGCACAAGTGGATTTATGCATGATTAAGTTTACACATGACGACGTGAACTATATTTGGAAATTTTCTGCATGCACGTATGAACAAAGAAAGGGATTAGAGCTTGAACCGGACTCTATGCCACGTTTGCCTCTACGTGATCCTGATCAGCTGAATAGGAAGGGAAGCCAATCAAAATACGATAGGGTCGCTTTGTACTCTGTTCGGATTTGTGTTTCTTGTAACTCCTGGAAAGTCCAGCCGCTCTATATATATTAAGGGTTATGGCCAGTTGTCCACACACAATCCACGTATCAATCTACTATATTATTTTGCATCTACTGTTTTCTCTTGAGTTTTGCTTCTTGTTCTTCGTTGCCGTCTACTTCGTTGCGACAGCGAGCACAAGGTCCTAGGGGCGGTCAGGCCGACCTAGGGCAGCCCATCGCCGCCGTTCTCTCTGACGGGGTCCCTCCCGGGAGCGTGGGGTGTCGGGTTCCAAGAGCTCTCGCCGGTGTGTCTTGCGTATCGCGCTCCCGATGGGACTCCCCTTGCAACGTGTCTTGCGCATCGCGCTCGTCGCCAGGGGCACACGTGACGTGTTCGTGTACGAACACACTTTTTAAATTCTATTTGGACAGGGATCTGCTTATTAGTAAACATATATATGCAGCGCTAAGCAAGTTTGCAGTTTTGTCTGAGATGCACAGAGCCTTGGGAATCCAGAGATTTGGGGCGATTCTGTCCAGAGTCTTCAGGGGATTTATGGCAATACGATTGAGTTGAGATTCATCAGGAGCATGCACTGCAGTGCCGTGTACAGCATGGAGTCCAATTAGATTACTACTATGTGCTGGTATATGGTACTAGTATGGATACGTATGCAAATAAGAAGGAGAGAGCAGAGCCTGGTTGGAGCACAAGTGGATTTCTGCATGATGAAGTTTACACATGACGGCATGAACTATATTTGGAAATTTTCTGCATGCACGTATGAACAAAGAAAGGGATTAGAGCTTGAACCGGACTCTCTGCCACGTTGCCTGTACGTGATCCTGATCAGCCGAATAGGAAGGGGAGCCAATCAAAATACGATACGGTCACTTTTTATTCTGTTCAGATTTGTGTTTCATGTAACACCTAGAAAGATCGAAGGATCGAAGCATTGAAGCATCGGATCATCGAAGCATTCACGTCCTCACCCACTCACTACTCCACTCCACATCATGAAGCCATGATCTCAGAAGCATTTTGAGAAATTGTACATCATAATAGTAACACCCCACTATCATTATATAATACCACCTCTATAAAATAGAGAATAAGGAAGATCATCGACTTCTCGTGCTTGTAAGGTAATTAAGGTTTGTGCTAAGCGTTTAGGGTTTTCCGAAAGGAAAAGCTGTATGTAAGCTTGCCTTGTAAAAATAGATTAAACTTTTCCGTTTTAATCTCAGTTGTCCTTTAAGCTTGTTCATATGGGACGATGTTTCTATACTAGGGACCCTAGAGGAGAAACCTCTGCGTTGAGTTATTCTCGTGTTAGCCCATGTAGCGGCGTTGTAGAGAACCCTGTGTCCGCAGAGAAGTGTTCTCTTCAGGTGGAACTGCCTGGGGAGACGACAGTGCCTGAGTCCTGTGTGTCCATGGCTGGGGATAGCGAGGGAGAAGAACATGTTAGCCTGGTTCTGTAGCGAGCTAGGTGATGCATATGGTGAGTATCGAGTAGGACTGACATAAACATAGCCACATGACTGGCTGAAACCTTGGTCTCGCCAGCCCTGCGAAGATCCTGAGAATATATAATTCCGCATACATAATCCATAATTATTTACTCACTTAATTATCACTCGTGCTAATTAATCACGCACGTCGCTATCGCTCACGCATTTTATATTCGTGCGCACAGCCTCGTTGAATATTTATATCGTTTGCATAGTAGTGAATACTATTGTCTTTGAATATTTAAATATCCTGCATAGTAGCTAAATAGTGTGCTTAGAATATTTTATAATAAGTGTGCAACACGAGTAAAGTACTCATGCACTATTCATATTCCGAATTTAAATAGTACAACGAATTTAAATAGTACAACGAATTTAAATAGTACCATAAATAGTAGCTTATGAATTTTAAATTTAAATTTGAGTCTTGAATTCGAATATTTGTCGCGAATACCCCTAGTCCCTGTCGTAGTGGTATCGGAGCCTGGTTAATAAAATTTAAATTTTGGTTAACAAAATTTAAATTTTGGTTAATAAAATTTGAATTTTGGTTAATAAAATTTAAATTTAAGGGATTTACTAAAAGTGTAATAATGGAAGATATAGATAGCCAAATTAAATCTTATCAACAAAAGATTAGAAAAAATTTTGATGAATATTTTAGAACTGGTATAAGTGAATGAAATGCTATAAGAGAGAAAGAAATATATTTTAGGAGAAAGATTTATAGTCTTAATAAAATCAAGGAGGAAAGAGCACTAGAAAATAAATATCTTAAAACATCTACTGTGAAAGAAGTTATGTTGAATAAAGACAAAAAAAATTATGATGCTGAAGAAGCTGTGCAGAGCAATAATATTGAATATAATATAGACAAATATGAGCAGTTGAATATTAATCAACAGCTTTTATTAGAAAGCTATGATGAAGAAGAAGAAGATAATGCTCAAAGTTATAAAGATTTTATAGACACATTATGTGATGAAGAATTGTGCAATTTAGATAATGCTATGGAAGGATTAGATATTATATCTAATAATACTAAAAATTCAATAGAAGTAAATATTGAATTTATGGATCAAGATGGTTGTGAACATGATTGGATAAAAGGAAAAGGTGACTATAATATAAAATGTATATTTTGCATATACTACCCTAGTCAAGAAAATAGAGCCACATGTAGTAAATGTTTAAAACAAGCATGTGTTTCTTGTTTAAAGACAAATAATCAGAAATGGAGACAAGAGATAAAATTCGAACAATAAGATAAAATATTGACAAGTAGAGTCAGAAATTTAGAAAACAGAGTAAATACTTTGGAAGCAGAATTAGAAGAATTAAGAGCTAGAATTGAACTTAATGTAGAATGTAAGAATGATAGAAATATTATTACTAATACTGAGTTAAAAGAACAGACTATAATAAATAGAAAAGATGATAAAGCTACACAATTAAAAGATGCCATAATAAATTTTGGTAGCAAATATATAGTTAGGTTACCATTCAAAGATATAGTAGGAATAAGAATACCTATAAAATTAAACTTAACTCCAAATATCTCTTATAAAACATTAGCGTTGATAGATACTGGTTGCACAAAGAATATTATACATGATAAATATTTTGCAAGATGTCCAGAAATAGTTCATACAATAGATCAAAATAAAGCAGAAATATCTACTGATATGTCTGGAACACAAAGACCTCATAATCAATTAGCTTATAATTTAGAAATACAAATAAACAATACAAAATATATAATAGATGAAATTACAATAAGAGATTTATCTATGATAAGTATTGATATGTTACTAGTTTAAGATTTTTATAATTTTTAGTACAAACAATAATTATACATGAGCAAGGAATTACTTTTATTCCTCATCAAGATAATATTCCATACATAACAGAAATACAAAGAAATATAAATTCTAATTTAGATAGGTCTAATCTAAAAATTGAAGGGTCTGATTATTATAGAAATGAAGAGTTGGGTGAAAATATAGAAGAATTTCATATAGCAAATTCAAGTATAGAAGGCATTAGTCTACAATCACTAGCGCCAAACTGGTATAGGGACATAAAGTCTAAAAAATATATAGACAAAATAGTCTAAATACTAGAAGATATTCAAATAATTGGAGAAATACCAATGAAACATTGGGATAAGAATGGTATAGTATGTAAAATTAATATAATAAATCTAAAATATATAATTAAGACAAGTCCTATAGAAGCAACACCTAAAGATATAGAAGAATTTAAAATGCATATAGAAGAATTGTTAAAACTTAGAGCTATAAGAGAAAGTCAAAGTACTCACAGATCAGCAGCATTTATAGTTAGAAATCACGCTGAAATAGCCAGAGAAAAATCAAGAATGGTTATTAATTATAAAAGACTAAATGACAATACTATAGATGATGCATATAATATCCCAAATAAGCAAGAATGGATAAATAGGATATAAGGTTGTAAATATTTTTTAAATTTTGATTTAAAAGCTAGTTTTTAGCAAGTAAAAATGGCAGAAAAATTAATAGAATGGACTGCTTTCACATGTCCTCAAGGTCATTACGAATGGATAGTAATGCCTTTAGGTTTGAAAAATGCCCCTGCCTTATTTCAAAGAAAAATACAGAATATCTTTAATGAAAATCAAGAATTCATACTAGTTTATATTGATGATCTTCTAATCTTTTCAAAATCTTACAAAGAGCACATAGCTCATTTAGAAACATTTTTTAGAAAGGTAGAGCAATATGGGTTAATACTTTCAAAAAGAAAAATGGAAATATGCAAAGAAAAGATAAATTTCTTAGGCCATAAAATAGGAGAGGGAAAAATTCATTTACAAGATCATATTGCAAAGAAAATATTACAATTTCCAGATGTCATGAATGATAAGAAGACATTACAACAGTTCCTAAGAATAGTAAATTATGCTAGAAATTATATAGAAAATTTAGCAAAACTAGCTGGTCCATTATATGCGAAGTTAAGAAAGAATGGACAAAAGTATTTTAATTCTGAAGATATAAAATTAGTTAGAATTATAAAAGAAAAGGTTAAAGATTTAAAACCCTTAGATTTACCTTTAGATGATAACTATTTTATTATAGAAACAGATGCATCAGAATTAGGATGGGGTGCAATACTTAAGCAAAAGCCTCACAAATACTCGCCAAAGTTAGAAGAAAAAATATGTAGACATGCTTCAGGAAAATATAAGTTAAAAACGATAAACAATACCGATAGAGAAATTTTAGCCGTTATCAATGCAATAAATACTTTTAGATTATATCTAGGGTTTAAAGAGTTTATAGTAAGAATAGACTACGAAGCTATATGTAGATATTATAATAAAATTAATAGTAAGAAAAGTTCAACCAGAAGATGGGTCTTATTTGAAGATATTATCACTGAAAATGGTTATAAAGTTATATTTGAACATATAAAAGAAAAAGATAATATCTTACCTGATATATTTTCACGATCATCTGTTTTGCAGGAATGAAGAAAGGAACAAGCCCAATGGGGATAAAAATTACTATTTTGGAGCTGAGAATAAGTTAAGAATATTTTCTCCAAATACATATAAATTCAAGCCCAAAGACCATATAGTTCTAGACAATGTTCAAGAATGCATTCTAGACAACTTTTGGTTTCAATATAACAATAAGAGGAAAGAAAGAGGATATATGTTAGCAATATTAAATAGCCTAGCTGAATATTTTAATATGATAAATGGAAAAATACAGCAGAAAGAACTGTCTGAATATATAGAAAAGAAACCCATATATGTTATATATAGAGGAACCGTGCCAGGAGTTTATTTAACATATGAATCAATTGTATCTCAGCAGATGGAAATGGAAAGAGAAGGAAGGGGTAAGTCTTCATTCAAAAAATATCTAGATATTGACCAAGCTCTATCATATGCATGAAGTCTTTTGGGAATAAATTATTTTATACAACCAGAAGCAAAAAATTATATTCAAAAATATAAAAGGACAAGAGATATGAAAATCAATGAGCCAGGAATGAATATGCAAGAAGCAAGCTCGTCAAAAATGCCCACATATAAAGATGTTACAGAAATATCAAATGATGATGATATTGATAAAAGAATAAAAGAAAGGCTTAACCTAATTATTTCTCAATTAAAGAAAAATATAAAAGATGAAGTCTTGTAGGAAGTTAAGAATGAAATAAATATGAATTTCTAAAATATAAACCAAGACTATGAGCAAAGCATAAGGAAAGATTATGAGAAATATATAAAAAAAGACTATGATTCAAAGATGAATGCACATATATCTGATGAAGATATCAATGATATGGTAGATGATAATATGTTGAATATCCGTGGTCATGGGCAACCATCAGAATGATAGATTCTAATATTATGAATATTGAAATAAATAAGTCTCCAGATCAATATTGAGAAATATATTCTCTATGTTGAACAACGAAGAATTGAAATATTGATCGAGCCTAATTATGGTGAAGAATGTGATCTAAGAAAAGAATACAGAGATTTATTATCTCTTCATGAAATATGCCAGCCTGATGATTCAGACATTGAAGAAGATATTGACTAAATAAGAAAAATCTAGGCAGGCTGTGATCAATATCAATGAATATATATTTCCTATGTTGATAAGGTTTATCAACAATTTGGCCCAGGGTAGATAATATCGAATAATATACACATGTACCAGAGTTTTGATTAATATCGAATAATATACACATGTGCCAGAGTTTTGATTAATGTTTGCAACATTAATCATTCGGGCGTGAAAGACCATACATACCCCCTGAATTTTTCAAGACAAAGACAGCCAGCGCAACAGCCAGCGCAAAAGGAATATACAGTGAATAGAATAAAATATTCTGAATGTTCCAAATCCATCAGAGAAAGCATCAATTATCGAAAATGAAGTCGTTGTCATGTAACAGTTCAAGAAGATAATTGAAGACGCAGGCGTTCGTTATCCTCAGAAGACAATACGATGTTGGCAGGTCACCATCCGGCAACAGTAGAAGCCGATAATTGAAGACGGTGCGCCATCTAGCTGTGAAGAACTCGAAGGACAGCCAGATAAGCACGAAGGACGCTCCAGAAGGCTCTTTGAGCTCTTTAAAAGGAGACACCGAGCCTTGCATTCAACATCAAAGCATCGAAGGATCGATCACCAGAACCACGACGACCACCACCTTCATCCGCCCTCAGACCGAAGCATCTCGCTCACCCACCACACGAAGACTCCACTCCACACCATGAAGCCATGATCTCAGAAGCACTCTAAGAAATCATACACCATAATAGTAACACCCCACTACCACTGTACAATACCACCTCTGTAAATTAGAGAATAAGGAAGATCACCGACTTCCCGTGCTGGTAAGGTAATTAAGGTTTGTGCTAAGCGCTTGGGGTTTTCCAAATGGGAAAGCCGTATGTAAGCTTGCCTTGTGAAAATGGATTAAGCTTTTCTGTTTTAATCCTAGTTGTCCTTTAAGCTTGTTCATATGGGACGATGTCTCTATGCTAGGGACCCTAGAGGAGAAACCTCTGCGTTGAGTTGTTCTCGTGTTAGCCCATGTAGCGGCGTTGTAGAGAACCCTGTGTCCGCAGAGAAGTGTTCCCTTTGGGTGGAACTGTCTGGGGAGACGAGAGTGCCTGAGTCCTGTGTGTCCATGGCTGGGGATAGCGAGGGAGAAGAACAGGTTAGCCTGGTTCTGTAGTGAGCTAGGTGATGCATACGGTGAGTACCGAATAGGACTGACACAAGCATAGCCACACGACCGGCTGAAACCTTGGTCTCGCCAGCCCTGCAAAGATCCTGAGAATATATAATTCCGCATACATAATCCATAATTATTTACTCACTTAATTATCACTCGTGCTAATTAATCACACACGTCGCTATCGCTCACGCATTTTATATTCGTGCGCACAGCCTCGTTGAATATTTATATCGTTTGCATAGTAGTGAATACTATTGCCTTTGAATATTTAAATATCCTGTATAGTAGCTAAATAGTGTGCTTAGAATATTTTATAATAAGTGTGCAACACGAGTGAAGTACTCGTGCACTATTTATATTCCGAATTTGAATAGTACAACGAATTTGAATAGTACAACAAATTTGAATAGTACAACGAATTTAAATAGTGTAGTTAATAGTGACTCGTGAATCTTGAAATTTAAATTTGAGTCTTGAATTCGAATATTTGCCGCGAATACCCCGTAGTCCCTGCCGTAGTTATATATATATATGGGGTTATGGATGTTTGCTCACACACAATCGACATATCAATCTACTACATTATTTTGCATCTACTATTTTCTCTCGAGTTTTGCTTCTTGTTCTTCGTTGCCGTCTACTTCGTTGTGATAGCGAGCACAAGGTCCTAGGGGCGGTCAGGCCGACCTAGGGCAACCCATCGCCACCATTCTCCCTGATGGGGTCCCTCCCGAGAGCGTGGGGTGTAGGGTTCCAAGAGCTCTCGCCGGTGTGTCTTGTGTATCACGCTCCTGACGAGACTCCCCTTACGACGTGTCTTGCGCATCGCGCTCGTCGCCGGGGGCACACGTGACGTGTTCATGTGCGAACACACTTTTTGACGACTACGCTGGGGAAGGAAGTTCACAGTACATCTACGCCGCCGACCATCATGTCTGGCAGCATCCCAAATCCCGCAGAAGTCAGCACAGACAACATCATCAAGCCTAGCTTTGATGAATTGTCTGAAGACCATCGCCAAGCTTATGAATTGTACAAGAAGAAGTGTGAAGAGGAAGATATGAACAGATCTCTCGCCAACTTCAACAAGGATCGTCATGGCAACATCACAGCAGTTGCTGATATCACGTTCCCACCTCTACAAGGCAAGGAAAAGGTACAACACCCTGTGAGTAGTGCTTTTTCTCCAGAACAGTTGGCTGAATTTTAGTTTTATTTTGCACAAAATAATACTATGCTTAATGATTCTACGTTAAATATGTTGAAAGCTAAAGATAAGACGCCGCAATTCTCTGATAGTCAAATTAGTGCATCTGCTGGTGTAGAAAACCCTAATCCAACAGTGCCCATTAATTCATCGGAATTGCCACAACAACCCCAATATGGCATGCCGTTGAATTTCTTTTCTGGACAACAAGCTAAACCTGGGAGTGGATTAATGGTGATGCCTACATATACTAATGCCATTGTTAGCATACCACCTTTTGGAACTTCAGCACCAAATAAAACCATGCCATAATTTTCTACACCGCCGATGTCAACACCACAGATTCCCAATACATGCAAGACTTCTGTAAACCCCACGCCATCACCTAGAACACTCCCAACCAATTTAGAAGAAGTTATGGCTAGAATACGTGAAGACATGCATAGGATGTTTGTTGAGTCCTTCGGAGTTGAGCCGAAGGTTAGAGGACATACCTATCAAAAGCCATACCCATCTTCTTTTGATGCTATTGCATATCCTCAAGGTTATAAGGTTCCTGAATTTTCTAAATTTAATGGTGAGGATAGTAAAACCACATGGGAGCACATTAGTCAGTATCTTGCTCAACTAGGTGAAGCAGGTTCTATAGATGGGCTGAAAGTTCGTTTATTTTCGTTATCTTTAATGGGTACCGGTCTTTTCATGGTTTGCTGCTTTGTCTCCTGGTTCTATAACTACATGGTCACAGCTAGAACAAAAAATTCATGATCATTTTTACAGCGGCGATAATGAACTTAAGTTATCACATCTTACATCGGTTAAGCACAAGCATGATGAATCTGACAGAAATCCGAACGGAGGAGGGAGATACACACGCAAAGTTTTGTACGTCAATGACGCCGAGGTAGTAAGGAAGATGCTCCAGGTTGTGCCAGAGCACCTTGCTCAGGTCGCAATCTGTTTCAGATTATGTCAAAAGATTAAGAGATGTTAGAAGCCGATGCTATAGCCTTGTGATAGGAGAAAGAGACTTGGTTGATCTTGTGCTTAATGGCTTGAGACCTCACATTAGAGAAAAATTAGAAGGCTTCAAATTTTTAACTGTTAACCAAGTCTTGCAGTGAGCTTTGGTTGTAGAGAGCCGAAGCAAAGATGATAAAGCTAGTTATAAGACTAAAACTGATCGTTCTCGCATGCACATTGTTGATTATAATTCTGGTTCGGATGATGATGCTGATGTCTATGCAAATGAATTTGTTTGGCCTTCAAAGGCCAAACCATATGCTTGTAGTGCTCTTAAGCCGATCCGCAAGAATCATGAAGAAGAGATTTACTTTTGATATTGCAAAATGTGATAAGATTTTTGATGCTTTGCTGCAAGATAAGTACATTAAAATTTCACATACTATACCACCGTTTGAGGAGCTAAAACGATGTGCTTATTGCAAGTATCATAATTCTTTTTCGCCTGCTACTAACGATTGTAATGTGTTTCGACGACAGATCCAATCGACTATAAATGATGGACGATTGAGTTTTGCTGAAATGCAAGTTGACAAGACTCCCTTCCCAATGAATACTTTGAATTTGGAGGGCAAGAAGGTGTTACTTCAGCCTGAACATGCCGAAGCTGCTAAAGGGAAATCAAATGTTGTTATCGGCGAACCTAGGATCATACACGCTGATGACAAAGTCTTAGGAAGGAAGGTTGTGCTTGAGAAGGCCCCCAATGGCAAGGAGACGTTGAAAATCACTATGAAAGCTTTTGTACTTGGGGGGCAAGCACAGCAAGGAGGTCATGCAAAATTCATCAAGCCCAAAAGTCCAGAGGTTGGCAAGTGGAAGGTGAATGAGGCAAAGGTACAGCAAAAGAAAATCAAGCCAACATTTGATATGTTGTTGTCCAAGTATGCTAAGCAAGCGGCCGGTTCTAGCTCTAATCGGCCACCACAGGTGAAGCGTCCAAGATCGCCTCCACGCTATTTCAGCATCAACATGGTCCATACGGGCCATGGGTTCCTGCACCTTGGATGGCGCCACCTCCCTATGTGCCATATTATGGGAGAGATTACTATGGAGGATGGGCGCAGCCCCCAATGGCGCCATATGCTTTTCATCCTTGGTGGGCAGCACCTAGAAGACTTGTGTTTGAGAGGTTAACTCATTCTATAAGAGGCCGTTTGGATGGTGGTTCTAATCAGCTACTACAAGTCTCTCCAAAGAAGAAGATCATGAAACAAGAATGGCATGCTAAGTCGCCAAGTGCTGGAATTTCTGAACCAGCAAGCAAGCAAGAAGAGAGGTCTACAAGCTCCAACATTGTCAAAATGGTAGTAAAAATATGGAGACCAAAGACCTAGGTAAAGGGACGATTATTATTGATAATCCGGCTAAATCTAATGGTATTTTGGCTGCTGCACAGTTAGGTTCAGCAGCTAATGATCATGAAGCAAGCACCAGCGGCACCAAGAAAATTGATCCTAAATATACCCAGCCAATGTGGTGTCCTCCCGGTTTGTCCAAGACTAAGAAAAGGAGGTTGCAGCGCATGAGAAATCAGCAAAAGGAAGAGGAAAAGAGGGAGAAGTACAGGGACGAATGCTTCAACTTAATTTGGCCCGTCATCAATCCAAAACAAGTGTGGAAGCCTAAGATTGATGAAAAAATAGCAGCACCTTCACCTGTTACAGCAGCTGTGACTCCAATTCAGGAAGTGTCTGATGCTATTCCAACATCACCCGTATCACCTACAACATCTCCCTTATCACAAATGTCGGTATTCAGTGTAGGAGATGATGAGGAGATGGTGGATTTTGAGCCAACACCCAGCAGGGAAAGTTTGGATTATGATGGAAAGATGAAAGATTTTGAGTCATCGCCTAATAAGATAGGTATGGATATGAATATGGTTTATTACTTACCTGCTGAGTTTCGTGCTATTGATGTGGAAGGAGAGGTAGCCCAGCTAAATTTTGGTCCCAAGAATGCCATCTTCGAGAAGCCCAAATAACTGGTGAAGCACTTGAAGCCACTGTACATCAATTGTCACATCAATGGGTCGTTGGTTGCTAGAATGCTTGTTGATGGTGGAGCTGTGATCAACCTTATGCCATATTCAGTTTTTAAGAAATTGGGGCTACGAGATGAGGATATGAAGAAAACTAATATGGTGCTCAATGGCTTTGAAGGCAAAGAACAGACAGAGACCAAAGGAGTTATTTATGTGGAACTCACTGTTGGAAGTAAGATTTTGCCTGCTGCGTTCTTTGTCGCTGAGGTGCAAGGTAACTACAATGTGATCTTAGGCCGTGATTGGGTACGTGCTAACCAGTGCGTGCCATCTACCATGCACCAGTTTCTGATCCAATGGGATGAGGATGAAGTGGAGATAGTTCATGCAGATGCATCAGCTTGTCTTGCTTTAGCCGATGCTATAGTGGATTGGCAACATCCTGAAGTTACTTGTTTGACAGGACGCACTGATCTTCCAGAGTTTGATTTTCTTAGTGCTACAAAAATGGTTTTGTTCCTATCATGTTAAAGCCAATTGGTGGTAATCGGCTCAAAAATATATTGTGAATACATGGATCCTAGTAGCTCTGATTGGTTGCAAAAGCGTCTTAAAAATTATCGGTCTCAAGAGAACGATATGCATGAATCTATAGAAGAGCCAGAAAATATGGATAAGTTAGGACAAGGTTTTACATCTGCTGATCCATTAGAGGAGATTGATATTGGTGATGGATCAATTCCTAGGCCGACTTTTATAAACAAAAATCTGAAAGCC
>CM041635.1:3236505-3428396 GCA_023333625.1 Bothriochloa decipiens
TATAGAAATTATAAGTATAGCAGATAAGCAGGTGGCTAGCATAACAGTGGGTAAGCAGGTGATAGTTTACAACAAGGTAGGGCTCATCAAATACATACTCTATCATGCAGTCCTAGCACAGGCATAGCATTATAGCAACATGAATTTAAAGCACTAGCCAAACTATAATTGTCATGCGTAATGGGATCTACGAGGTTGGATGGTGTGTGGCACCTTCACTGACGTAGCTGTCAGACTTCTCCTGGTAGTCACTGTCTTCAAGCTTGTCCTCGCTCGAGACTATAACGAGTTTTAACGATCGCAGAAGCGACCCCTATAGATTAGCACAAAGAACGAATGCAAAATAGAAGATCCAAATACACTCAAACATAGCCTAGATAGATAGGGCTCGATTTATAGAAAATTTGGATATGTGGATCATAATTTTCTGAGCTTGTATGAATTAGTTATGAATTTTCAAAGATTTAACCATTTTCTGAAAAGAGAAAGGGGCTCGAGGGGTTACGGTCTCAAGGTTACGCTCTCGAGGGGTATACTCTCGAGGGGTATGCTCTCGAGGGTACTGTCTCGAGGGTTAGAACTCGAGGGGGTTACGGTCTCGAGGGCACGGTCTCAGGTTACGGTTTTGAGGGTATGCTCTCGAGGATATGCTCTCGAGGGTTATGCGCTCGAGGTGTACGCTCGAAGGCGGAGAGACTGCTCTGCTCCCACAACGGTGCTCGCTCTCGAGGGTACTGTCTCGAGGGTTATGCGCTCGAGGGGTACGCTCGAAGGCGGAGAGACTGCTCTTCTCCCACAGCGGAGCTCGGGCGGTGATGGCGAGGTTAAACATCCGGCGAGGGGCTGCTCCAGGACTTCGCTAACTCGTGCATCGTCCTCGGGTCGTCAAGGCGAACACGTAGGCGGTCATCGAGTCAGGAGCTTGGTTCCGGCGATGTGCTCTATGGCGGACAGCGGCTCGAGGGTGACGGTGCTCGAGGTGTAGAACTCGAGGGTCGACGCGTCGAGGTGTCAAACTCGAGGGTCTGTCGTGTCAAACTCGAGGGTCGGTTATCGAAGGGTCAAACTCGAGGGTCGGTTATCGAAGGGTCAAACTCGAGGGTCGGTTCTTCGAAGGGTCAAACTCGAGGGTCGGTTTGTCGAAGGCTCGAACTCGAGGGTCGGTTTGTCGAAGGCTCAAACTCGAGGGTCGGTTTGTCGAAGGCTCGAACTCGAGGGTCGGTTTGTCGAAGGGTCGAACTCGCGGATCGGTTCGAGCGCGTGATCTGTCTCGGACGAGATCGGCTCGAACGCGGAGTTCTTCCTCGACGATCGGCGGCGGAAGAACCCTCGATTCCTGGTGCCACAAGGGATCTCCGGTGCCATTAACCCGCCCATCGGTTTCGGGACTTCACGACGGTCACGTCGATGGGCTTTAGGGCGACAGCTTCACTTCCGTGTCGAGCTCGACGGCAGACGGTGGCTCGATGGCGATGGTGCCCGATGTACACTTCACACCGAGTCACTACAGCTCCAATTGGTAGCGTCGATGGACGGTTGGAGTCACGCAACGCCTGCTCGAGGTGCCGGCGGTGACCAAAACACACGGCGGAGTCCGCGCGGGCAGCAACTCCCACGGCGGTGCTTCGACAGGTCCTCGGTCCTCGGAGTCCGAGAGGGTCCACGGTCTCCCTCTTGCCCACTCGATGCAGCTCGTCACGGCGGAGCTTCCCGGCTTCTTCCTGCTCCTCGAGGGTGGTCGATGGTGGCAGGAAACGACGGTGAACGGCGGCGTTCTGGAGCGGCAACATACTGACACGTCGACGACAAGGTGGTTCGGGTCGATGCTCTGGCGAGGCAAACGCGGAGCTAGGGTGTGCACGGGGTCCGTCTCATCAAGGCGAGTGTGGATCTGGAAACAACGGAGGTCGAGGCTCATCAGAAAGGCGACTGGGTGATCTCGCCACGGCGGAGCTTGGCGCGCGGCGATGGACTGGGCGGCTTCCATTCCGGCATCCTCCCGATGCCGTGGTCCGAGGGGCTCGGCTAGTCTCGTGTGTGTGTGCAGGTGTGTCCAGTGAGGTCGGTAGTGACCTGGGCCTACGCGCTCACGGCGGAGCGCCATGGCCAACAGCACGGCGGAGGGTTCGAGAGGGCGGCGATGGCGGTGCTCACCGACGGTCGAAGAGGATGGAGGTGCGGTACAAGTCCAAGCGGCTTCGGCTCGCGGTACTGCTCCTCCTTCCTGCCCTCGACGCAGCAGCAGCGGCTCCGAGTCGATGGTCTCCCTTCTCAGCTCCGGCGGCGACGATCTGGGAACCCTAGGGTGCCGGGGTGCTTGCTTTATAGGGCGGACGCGGTGGTAGGTAGCAGACGGACGGCCGATCACAGCTTTGCTTGATCGAGCGGTCAAGGGATGTCCAAGTCAGCAGCTGGGGTTCGAATTGGGTCCAGAGAACAGCGAGAGGGGGCTAGGTAACATTGGGTGTCGAAGTTCTTTATGGCGGCAGCGCTCCACTGCGGCGACAGCGCAGGTGCGCGCGCGCAGAGAATATTGCCTGCGGCCGTGGGAACTTTACGCGGGCTGGTCGGTCCAGGTGGCTTGCGGGCGCGCGTCGATGTGGGGCGACACTGGATCGAGCGGTCGAGGGAGGTTGCTTAGGAGCGACGCCGGAGAACAGTGCTGACGCGAGCACGCACGGCCGGTCGGGTGACCTCAGCGGGCGCGATGACACGTGGGTTCCACTTCGAGGCCCCATCGTCAGCGACTCCTTGGCAACGGAGGCTCGGTGCGGCGCGCGGACGCGCGTGGCTCTTGCTGGGCCGTCGGCCTGGTTGGGCCGCGCAGCGCCGGGTCGAGCGGCGAGCAGGGGGTCGAGCGGCGAGCGCGGGTTCGAGCAGCGAGTAGGGGGTCGAGTGGCGAGCAGGGGGTCGAGCGGCGAGCAGGGGGTCGAGCGGCGAGCAGGGGGGTCGAGCGGCGAGCAGGGGGGTCGAGCAGCGAGCAGGGGGTCGAGCGGTTGGGCTGCTCGGGCCGGTTCCTTCTTTTCTTTTTCCTTTTCTTTTTCTTTTTCATTTTCAAATATATTTTTATATATACTTATATATATATATGGTGTGCTTATTTTGTGCAACAGAATAGTGAGCATACATGGCCCAAATACTTCTAGGGTATTATTCCCTTAATATTTATTTGTCAAAATAAATATTATATTGTTATTTTTAATAACCAGCACATAAACCAAATAAGAATCCAAATCACTCTTTTTAATGCAACATGATGATTAAACAAATGAAACATTAAAATGTAACAAGCGAACATAGAGCATTGTTATGAGATATTAATTAATTTGCAACTTGTGAATGCCATGCATGACATGCTAGGGTTGATGCATATGTAAGGGGTAGATGATGACATGTCGCACCACATCACTCGAGGTTTTGTCGAAAAATTTTGTAGTTCGAATTTTTGGGTTGTTACAGCGATGACCAGGGTGGCCGTCATAGGAGGCGTAGGAGCGCTTCTGCCTAGGGATGCGCCACCAGGTGCAGGAACGGGTCGGCTGACTGCTACAGCACCAACGTCAGAGCCTTCACCTGTAACTATGGGGGCTCCTTCTGATCCAGGCACCTTGCCTGGTGCCCAAAGTTAACAACAAGCAGCTGAAGAAGAACGTCAAGGTCGCCCCTGCACCAGCAACCCCGAACAAGTCCAGCAAGCGCGTCACCTTCGCCAAGCCGATCGCATCGGTGCTGGGGGACTCCCCGAAAGCATCAAGTGAGAAATCAATTACTAAATCTCCCACCTGTTGTTTATCTTCAACTAACCACATGCTCAATGAAATCAAAATCTGCTCCTTGGTTGGGTCTGCAGTGGCTGTTCTACCTAACATCATCGACATGGGGGGCAACAAGGAGGTCACATAGGGACACTTGGCTGCTGAGAAGCTCTGTAGGATCGATGTAAGTTCTACTAATATCTGTGAGCCTCATTTGCTGATTCCTCAGCCGAGTAGCGGTAGCCTGATAGAGCACAACAACAACCCCAGGGTAGAGAAACCAATGGATACTGTCACTTGTTGTGCAGTTGATCTAAGCAGTAGTGGTGAGGTTATGCAAAATGCCCTGAACAGTCCAATTAGACCGCTGAGTCTCAATTTTATTAGCACTGATGTCGCCTAGTTCACTCCACAAAAGTCTGTTAGCAATCTCCATGAGACGCCACACAGTGCAAATGCCACCCATGACACTGCCTCCCCTCAGCTAATCCAGGTGGAATCAGCTGAGCATTTGTCATCAGCGCAGGTCATAGAACCTCAACACAATGGCAAAGAGACAGTGTTGTATAACAATGTAGATGACGTGAAACCGGAAATAGACCTAGTAGAAGAATTCCTGCAATCTATTTCAAACCCCCCAGATATGCCCCTTTTACCGAACCTAGAACCATCAGCTGGTGCTGCACACCAATCTGATGAAGCGCTGAACGGCTTAGATGATACCAACACACAGCATAGAGGTACTCGTCTAGCAAACAAAGCACAATCACGTGTTGGAAAAGATACTATGCAAATTGCTCAAGAGTTGCTTAGCAAACAATTAGGGGAACTGTCAGGGGCACCATCAAACTCTGATGAGCCTAATGCACCAACTATTTCTACTTTCTCTCAGCACCTGGACAACCCAATCAATAAGCTTTAGATGGACGCGCTGCAGGGCCTGGTGGAGCATGGTTCCATGATGATCAAGAAGAAGGACTGCAACAGGGAGGTGGCTGCACATATAGCGGCTGCCTGAGATGCTATGGTGACTGCCGCAGAAGGGTGTTTCCTCCAATGTTACCCCTATTTGCTATCAGTCATGGCCGTGGAAGTGTATCAGTTGTAGACGTCAAGCTCTTCGATTTGGTTTGGGTCCTGCGTGACCGTCTTTGGGTGTTGGTACCCTTGTATCCTGGAACTCAGTATGACTTGTTTGCCGCGGTGATCGGCACGTGGCCATCACTCCTATGGGGGAGAGATGGATGCTTCGTGGGCTGTGTTGCCCCTGTTTGTGTGTATTGGGCTCGGAGGCGTGTTTGTCATCGGCCTAGACTTGTGAACCGGTTTGGTTGTACTGGGTCTGGGGACAGGTTTGTCCCTGGGCCGTTGCATGGGAGGATGGTCCTTTCAGACCGCAATATGATCAGTGGTTGTTTGCGTTTATAATGGCACAACAACACTGCTCGATTTTATGCTGGAACATGAGAGGCCTCAACCATGGGGCAAGAAGGGCGAGTGTCAGGAATTTGATAGCATCGTCTGGGGCTACAATAGTCTGCTTACAAGAGACAAAGATTCAACAATGGACTAGATCGCTGCTATACGACACGTTGGGCCCCGGAATGGTGGACAATCACGTTGTCTTACCTGCGGTTGGGATGGCGGGAGGTATCTTAATCGCGGCCGCGGAACGTTTCTTCCACCTCGACCATTTGCGATGTACAGAACACACGGTCTCCGCTAAAATAACAATGTTGCAAGAGAATTCTTCATGGGCCATTACAGGGGTATATGGCCCACAATCAGACGCGGACAAAATAGCGTTTATGCAGGAGATCTCTTATCTCAAACAGCATATGGACGCTAGGTGGTTGTTGTTAGGTGATTTCAATCTAATCTACAGGGCTCAAGATAAGAACAACAACAGATTAGACTTTGGGATGATCAATAGGTTCAAGGCGACCATTGATAACCTTCAACTGGTACCTCTAGAGCTACATGGTCATAAGTTCACATGGTGCAACGACCAGGAAGTCCCTACAATGACAAGAATAGATCATTTCCTCGCCTCTGTCGAATGGTTAGACTTGTTCCCACGTACCGATCTACAGGCGTTGGCATCTCCGGGATCTGATCACTGCCCATTATTTTTGCAAGGGGACACGGCTTACGAGTTGTACAGGGGGTTCCGTTTTGAGGCCTATTGGGTTAGCATGCCTGGCCTTATGGAGACAGTACAACGGACCTGGAGAACCGGTAAACACTCAGAATGCCGTTCTGCGCATGCACAAGTTGATGCGAGTGGCTAGGGCGCTCAAGATTTGGAGGAGAGCCCAATTCAGCGAGTGGAAACTCAAATCGGCATTTGTACAGATCATTCTTCTGGAGTTGGAAAAGGCACAGGAAAGGAGGGCACTGTCGGATGAAGAGGTGCGTTTCAACACTACCGGATCCGCTGTCTTCGTCGAGTGCCCGAGGCACTCGGCAAAGGCTTATATACGCTCGGCAAAGCCTTTGCCGAGTGTCTGCCACGCTGGCACTCGGCGAAGCAGTGTCGGCAAAGAAAGCCTCAGCAAAGATATCTTTGCCGAGTGCCACGTCACAGGTGGAGATGTCTGGGTTTTAGACATCCGACGTTGTAACTTGCTTGAAACATTCTCAAATTTTTATCATAGCCTCCACATGTGATAACAGGACACCTCGACAAGTTTCATGATTTTCGGACTTTGTTTGAATTTTATATAATTAAAAAATACTTCTACCACACCTAGATGGTCATGTTTCATGGACAAGGCATTCAAACTTTTGGGTGAGTTTATGGACACGGCCTCAAAATACACTCTCCAACATGAATATCATTTTTCGAATGGCTATGTTTCATTATTTCATGCACCTGCAGTTCAAATTTGGATTATGCGGAAAAATTCAAGTAAATGAAATACAATAAAATACTATAAAAAGGTGCCAAATTCGAACATGTGCTTGTAAACAATATATTTGGGCTACAGAAAAAGTTTAAATTAAAAATTCAAAAAAAAGAAATCTTTACCGAGTGCCACCGTTGGCACTCGGCAAAAGGGTTCTTTGCCGAGTGCCTCGGACGTGACACTCGACAAAGGTGACTGATTTGCCGAGTGCCGAGCCTGGCACTCGGCAAAGAGGGCCGGCCTGGGCCTAGTAGCCGGCCACGTGACGCTTTGCCGAGTGCGAGACAGGGCACTCGGCAAAGGGGATGGCGACGGATGCCATTTAGCCCATGCACTCTTTGCCGAGGGCCCTTCTTTGCCGAGTACAGAGCATTCGGCAAAGACCATTTTTGCCAAGTGCCTAGCTTCGCCGAGTACCAGGCACTCGCTAAAGATATCTTTGCCGAATGCTCTGGCTAGCACTCGGCAAAGCTCAGAGCGCTCGGCAAAGCCCAAGTTTCCTGTAGTGCAGGAAATACCTCAAAGCTAAATCGCTAGTTTTAGCTGCAATTCAAAAGGCAAAGGCCAGACAACACTCTAGGTTGACCTGGATAAGGAAAGGTGATTCTAACACACGGTTCTTCCACATTCACGCCAATGCACGAAAGAAAAAAGCTATCATATCCACGCTTCAGAGCGATAATGGTGTGGCAACATCTCAGGAAGATAAGATGAAGGTGGCATTGAATTTCTTTAGCAAAGCGATGGGGGAAAGTGCAGCAAGAACACGATGTCTTAATTGGGTAGCTCCGGCCTATACACCTCTGTAACATCCCAGCTGTTAGTAAGCAATTAAAATTATAATCAAGTACATTATCAAACATTATCATTGAGCATTATGGCATAAATGTATTCATGTTTTAATAATGTCTTTTATGTGGTGCTTTGTTTTATATATGAAATGATGAGTTGATTGCTAATTCAAAGACTACTTTCAAAACCCTATTTTACCTCTCTTTCTATATTTCAAAATCTATAAGAAATTTTGAGATACTCTCAAAATATGGTTTGTAGATTTTAACAAGAGATACAATAATGGTATTCAAAGTTTTTCAAATTTTAATAAATAATTCAAATGAATTTAAAAATACAGATTTTTAACACTTGTTTTATTTTGATTTCAAATCCATATTTCAAAAACATGCATATTTTGGAAAAACTTTGTATAAGGAAAATGTTTGGTTTGAAAAGTTGAGAATTCCATGCATTGGAAGATTTTCAAGTTATTTAGCAAAATCAAAAGATATTTAAAATGTTTGTTCCCAGGGTTTTTATCCCCTTTTCAAAATTTATTCAAAATTCATATTTCCACTCAGAATTTGAGAACCTTCCTTTTGATAAAAGTGTAGAGCATCAAATTTGATCATTTCATAGATTGGGAGTTTTTCAAGTTCTATTCAACATTTTGCAGTAAAGTGCAACTTTTAATGAGTGGCAGTTTTGTAAATATATGAAGTCATGAAGGCCAGCTGCTGTTTCGTCGTCGGCAATTGCCGCACGGCTTCTACGAGTTCCTTGCCACCTCCTGCTTCACCTAGCTGCTTCGCGAACTACTACGTGTCTTCCTCACGTGCTTTGCCCCGCCTATAAAAAGCTCCAGCCGGTTGCCGTTTTCATTTTCGTCTCTCTGCACCGCCGCCGGTAGAGCTCTGCTCGACGGTGAAATTTGTCGCTGCCGCTTGGCGCTGGGTGCCGCCGCGGCCGGCTCGCCATGGCCACCATGACCACCCCGTCGCAGCTCCGCCTTCTCCGGCCTTTCTCCGCCCATGAAGAGCATGCCATCACCTTTCTCTTGATGTGCTGCCCCTCTCGCGCTCTTTTCCCTGCCCCAACAGCCTCTGGACGCTGTCACCGTCGTGATCGCCCGCTGCAGCCCTGGCTGCACACACGGCCAGGCCGCCACGAGCCACCGCGGGGCGAGCCATGACCGCCGGCGGGTGCGCGGGGACTTCCTTATGCTCCCACGCTGCTCCACTACCACTGAAGAGCACCCCGCCGTAACCGCCGTTCCTTTTCATCTCCTCTGCTCCAATTCGCATGAGGGACTTCGTGTTTGAATTCAACAAAAGACAGGGACCTAACTGCACTAGGCATGACTCAGGTGAATAGTGCCATGAGGACCTATTTGTGAATACTTTTCTGAATCTTTAAAAATTCATATCTGGAGTTTCGTAACTCCGTTTTTGGTGAACCAAATTTTGTTATGTTCCTTGTGATGCCTAGTTTTTATTAAACACATGAAACATACCATATTTTGTAGAAAACTAATTAGCTATGTTTTATGCCTTTATTTTATAATAGAAAAGAAGGAAATTCATATATCATATTGTGTAGCTCCGTTTCACTTGAAATTTTTATGACATGTTTCTTATGCCATGTGTGTGATGTAGTAAAAATATTATAGTCATTGGATGTAGTATGCTTAATATTTTTATTTATCTTGTTTGTTGCTTATTAAATGGTTTATAATTATAATAAAAATGTATAAATAGAAAATATAGTTCCTTTACCTTTGTATGATGCTGTTATGTCATGTTAACACCTAATATGGCTATGTGATTTTAAAATATGTGGAGTTTTATATTTATCTTGTGTAATGCTTTTAAAATAGTTTATAATTAGTTAGTTAATTAATCTTGTTATGCTTTCACCAATGCATTGCCGTGCATCATATTATACATTCCATCATGCTAAAGCATGTATCATTCTACTACGTGTAGTTTCGAGAGTGAGTTGGATCGTGGTACATTTCAAAAAGTACCATTCAAGATGGAAATGTGGATCCATGATGTTGGTGTCATCCATCCCTGGAGCTGGTGTGAAGAGTAACACCTGTGATCCCGATGAGAACTAACCACCGCTGCAACCAAGGCAAGCCTCGGATGCATTTAAACCCTTCCTTGATTTTATAAAAGTTTTATCGCTTCAGTTATGAAATATTGCATTAAGTAATAGGAGTTGAGTGAAAACCTACCAATTGCATTATCTGTCTTATTACCTTATTCCTTGTTACCTGTTATTTGGAGAATGCATAGTAATGCTTAGCCCTGTTTAATTAGTTAGGCTTTAAAAAGGTAAAAGAATGAAAAAGATGAGTTTGGCTTTATCTGTTGAAATTATGATGGTAGTTAATAAATCGAGTCCGGACGGGTAACTTGCATTGGGAATGGAGTCCCTCTGTAGTGTTTCCGTCTGTTGATGCCCTAGGTCCCGTGTTGATGGTGAACTGGTGATATCGAGAAACTAGAAAATCCACATGCATGAAGTAATATACAGTGGGCCAGAGTCCCCATGTATGTCATGGAGTTATATATAATGGGCCGGAGTCCCCATATATGTCATAGTGTGGTATGCTGTGGGTTTAAGTTCCCACGTGTATCGGTACACTGGGTCATAGTGCCCACGTGTATCATGTGGTGACATATAGCTGCGGTTATTATCTTGGTATATCTATGATATGGTATGCATCGGAGTTAAAGTCTCTGGTATCCTAGTGATCTAGGTCCCAGGTGGGCATGAAAATGGATTCGAATCGTCGTTGCTTCTCGGAGAAGAAGACTCGATCGTTGTTCATCGTCGTAGTAATAACTTGAATGATGATAAGTTATAAAAATGATTTTGGTTGGTAATCTTGAGCTAGAGCAAGACAACCTTACTTTCTGTCAAGCTTTTCTACAAAAACTCTTATCTCTTACAAACCTTACCTAATCCCTCTAGCCTGCATTTCCTGAGTCTTCACCCCTTTTTTTGTCAGGTCAGTCTTGTTGAGTACTTTTGTACTCAGGGTTTGTTGAACCCCTGTTGCAGGTCCTAATTGGTGTTCAAATCAAGTTCATGTCGGTGGGCTCGACATGATCTGGTTGTCCCCTCCTGACTTAGGCGCTCTACCTAAGTTGTCTTCTGTAGTTCTTCTCTGCTTTCGCAATTGAAGTTAAGTTTGTAAAAGTTAACTTTTTCATATATTTTGTAAACTTAATGTTATTACTCTTCCGCACTCTGATATATGTTTTATCATAAATGTTGTAATGTTGCAGCTACTCCTTTGTTGATCCTGGTATGAATTGACAAATGTGGTTTAATCAGAGTCCTTTGAGGGCACCCGACAGGGCTTTCTAAGTTATCTGGAACACATGCATGGCTATCAGAAGTCTTTGAGACAATGATAGGTGCGTGTGGGCCATATAATTTAGGAGGTTCTGCCATAGGTGGTATCAGAGCTCATACATTGGATCAGCTACAACATTACATTTGAAAACTTCTAAATGAATTTACAATATAAAAGTTTTTGAAAGTAACAAATTAAAAATAATCTTTCCTCTATCTTCTTTCTTGCTGAAAGAATTTATGAAGACTTTTCGATGACTCAAGTTAAAAGGCTTCAAGAAGTTCTTCAACTCTTCATTAGAAGGTCAAGAGGAGCGTCAACTTCACCGACAAAGCTTTACTAAAGTGATTCAACAGTCGATTTAGAGTAATGAAGATAGTGTATAGTATAAAGCCCTATATATACTAATATGATGACGACGAAGTGCTTCTAACGTTGAAAGGACATATAGGACGAGCATATCGCATATCATGCATAACATGATAATAAGATAATTTATAATTCTCTCCTTATGTTCTGGGAGCAGCTATGGTTCCTTATAGCTGTTCTATTGATGAATCTCGTCCTACACCAGGTTTAGTTTACCAATTGATAATCTTTTATTCCATAAGTTTCTAATCCTTGGAGATTTGTGAAATATACCTTGATATAAACCCCTACCTTAAAGCCTAAACCTGGTACGAATCCTTGAATTTTTTTGTGAAGTATGTGTCATGCCTTAATTCTTTTCAACTCCGACACATGCTACCTCCTTGACGTCGTAAGGCGACGAATATTTTGCTCGAATATCACTTTGACTGTGTCCTTTAAGGTACCATGAACCATGACTTGAAAACATCCTCAAAGCCTGGAGTCTCCTGTGGCTCATGACCATAAGGAAATACAACTGGGCGTTCGCCGTTACCCAAGTCTATGATCATGATCCCTTATAATTCACAATTAGGGTGTTTTCATTCTTTGCACATGTTACTCTTTTGACCTTGATATCTGACAAATATTGTTTGAGAGTTACTTTGATTGTGTTCTATAGTGGTGTCACGACCCATGACTATGGTGTCGTGTCAACCTGGGATCTCCTATGATTCGCGATCACATGAATTTTTGCCAGGGCACGCACTGGTATCGTAGTCGGTGCTCCTGAACCATTATCGCTCACAATTTATGTTCTTACTCCTTGAACACTTCCTAGGGATTCAAAGTTGTCTTTTGAGTTCCTAAATACCTTGTGATGGTGACCAACTTCTGATATCGGTTACCGGCTCAATATTTTGAGATGTGGGTTACTGCTATTGTGCCTTATAGTGGTGCCGTGTCTCATAACCCTGGTCCGTGATGGAACCTAGAGTCTCTTGTGTGACCCGGGCACACAAGTTTCTACTAGGTGCGCGCAGATATAGAGGTTTGTGAGCATGAGCTACTATAGCTTCGCAACTAATGAACCCTACTCTTTGCACATATCCTGTGAATCCTTACTTAAACTCCCTTGAAAACCTAAATACCTTGTAGTTGCAACCACTTGCATATCTTGGTTGTAACTCTTAAATCACACCTTGTTGTTTTATGAACTTCTGACAAGTTGATCTACTTGACACATTTCCTTTTCCATTACTTACCCCATGAGATTTTGTTGCTCCGAAATGTTGGGACGAGATTGCTTTAAGGGGGTAAGATTGCAACATCCTAGATATTAGTAAGCAATTAAAATTATAATCAAGTGCATTATCAAGCATAATCATTGAGCATCATGGTATAAATGCATTCATGTTTTAATAATGTCTTTTATGTGGTGCTTTGTTTTATACATGAAATGATGAGTTGATTGCTAATTTAAAAACTACTTTCAAAACCCTATTTTACCCCTCTTTCTATATTTAAAAATCTATAAGGAATTTTGAGATACTCTCAAAATATGGTTTGTAGATCTTAACAAGAGCTACAATAATGGTATTCAAAGTTTTTCAAGTTTCAATAAATAATTTCAAATAAATTTGAAAATACAGATTTTCAACACTTGTTTCATTTTGATTTCAAATCCATATTTCAAATACAATGCATATTTTGGAAAAACTTTGTATAAGGAAAATGTTTGGTTTGAAAAGTTGAGCATTTCATACATTAGTGGACCAAGAGTGAATCAGATACTTGAAGATATGTTGAGAGCATGTGTTCTTAATTTTCTAGAAAAATGGGATGAGTGTTTACCTTTAGCAGAGTTTTCTTACAACAATAGTTACCAAGAAAGCATCAAAATGGCACCATTTGAAGCACTATATGGTCACAGATGTAGAACTCCGTTAAGTTGGTCTGAACCTAGAAAAAGAAGATTCTTCGGAGTTGATCTTGTAAAAGAAACAGAAAAAAGGTTAAGCAGATACATCAAAATATTAAAGTGGCGCAATCTCGTCAGAAGAGTTATGCGGATGAAAGGCGTCGACCATTATGGTTCAATACGGGAGATCACGTATATCTAAAGGTGTCACCAATGAAAGGAGTTACTCGATTTGGAGTTAAAGGCAAATTAGCACCTCGATACATTGGACCATTTCAAATCATAGAAAGGTGTGGACAATTAGCATATCGACTGCAATTGCCTAAACAGTTGTCGGCCATACACAATGTGTTCCATGTATCCCAACTCAAGAAGTGCCTTCGAGTGCCGAATAAGGTTGTTGATGTTGAAGGAATTGAACTTGAACCTGACTTGACTTACTTCGAGTACCCAATTTGAGTTTTAGATCAGAAAGACTGTGTCACTAGAAGTAGAACAATCAAGTGGTACAAGATACAATGGGATCAACATTCAGAAGAAGAATCTACTTGGGAATCGGAAGATTACCTGTTGGAGAACTTCCCGGAATTCTATGCTTCTAAGTTATAATTCCCTCTACGAGTTGTAACTACTTTAGTGTGAGTTGTAAAAACCCTTTTTCCTTATGTATTTAGTTGAAGTGTGTTTTTTTGACACATTTCCTTTTCTATTACTTTACCTACATCTTTAAATCTCGGGGCGAGATTTCTTTATGGGGGAAGGGTTGTAACACCTCTGGTGTTATATTAATTAAAACATGTCATGTCATCATATGCATTGCAAAGCATTCAAGTTTAGGTTAACCTTGATGTGCATCAACTAAAACAAGTTTACATTTCATAGGTTGATTGTGCTTCTAAAATGTTTTGTCACATGAAATCATAAAACTCTATTTTCGAATGTCATCTCAAATACTTAGTTTATATTCTATGTACTTGAGGTGTAAACTATGTTTACACTAGTATCAAGCATAGTATATAAATCTAAATCCAACCCTAAAAATGATTTCCATATTTGAAGTTGAATTTGGATTTCAAAGCTTATTCCCAAGTCTTGCAATTCAAATTTAAATTCAAATTGGAAAGCTATAAAATAATTTTCAAAAGTCAACTTGGTCAACCATGGATACTATTGGATTATGGACCTAAAAATGTCCTTGGATGATGTTTGTGATCACTAATGACCAACCAATTAATTTAGAAACCAAATCGAGTTTGAATTCGGTTTCGAAAACCTTATATTTCAAAAAGCTGGTTTTACACCCTTTTTGATAATTCAAAATCTATAAGGAATTTTGATATACTCTCAAAATATGGTTTGTATATCTTGACAAGATCTATAATAATTATATTTAAAGTTTTTCAAGTTTCCAAAAAGAATTTCAAATGAATTTGAAAATACATTTTTCCAGCATTTGTCCCCTTTTGGTTTTAAAATCATAATTCAAAATCTATGCATAATTTGGGAAAATTTTATATATGAAAAATATTTGGTTTGAAAATTTAAACATTTCATAGTTTTGAAGATTTTCAAGTTTTATTGAAAAATCAAAAGTAATTTCAAATATTTATTTCTAGGGTTTTATTCCCCTTTTGAATTTGAATTCATAATTCAAAAACTAGGTAGAAATTCAAAATTCTTGTTAAATGAAAAATGTAGCTCTTGAAAAGTTATGCAAATGATATTTTTGTAGATTTTTAAGTTCTTATGTAATTTTGGGAGTAATTAGCAAAGTTTCAAAATGACCTAATCTGCTACAGTACCGGGACCTATGGGCAGCCGCCATCGTCGGCTTCTCAATCCGCGCCGCCATCCACCGCCACACATGCCGGAGTACCATGGCCACCTGCTCGCCTCGTGCGCGAAGCATCCTTACCGCGTGTCGCCCTCCCAATTCTCGAGCTCTAGCTATAAGTAGAAGCGCCGTGGCCGACTTCTTTTTTTCCTGCACCACCGCCGTCGAGCTCGTCCCTGCCGGCCAAATTCACCATTGTCGCTCCATCTCTGCCTTCTTGCTCTTGCCTATAGCTCCGCCTCATACCTGTGCTCCGCTTGAGCCTGCTAGCGCCAGCTTTCGCCGCCCGAATCGCCCGAACCGTCATCTTCTTCTTCGCGGCAGGCAGCAAAGCCGTCGTGAAATCGTCGCGTCCACCTCCGCCAAGGTTAAAAACATATCTCCATTAACCCTCCTATCATGTTCTCCATCTTCTCCTGCCCCTCATGCACATCTTGGCCGGCTTGATGGTGCACAGGAACCGTCGGAACGCTCACCTTGTCACCGGAGCACCGCCGCCGCCATCACCGCCGTCGACTGTAGCTCGCCTCCGACCGCCTTCCATCCAACCAACGTGTGCACCGTGCCCATGGTGAGCTCATGTATGTGTCTGTGCCATCGATACCTTCTCTACTGCGTTGTGGCCGCCGGTCATCGTAGCTCGCCGTCGGCATGGCCATGCCGCTCCGCCGCGCACGTGGCCATATTGGCTAGGGGTCAGGAACGACCCCATTTTGTTGCCTAACACGTTCACCTGAGTACATAGAAGCTCATGCTCACCTCACCATCACCAAAGACGCTCTGGTGAGCCTTTGCCGCTGCGCCCGAGCTCTGCCGTGCTGCTATGGCCGTCGGCGATCCTGTTACCCCTGCTCCACTGCTTCATTAGCTAGCTCATCTTGTTCACCGTATCGAGCTGAGCACGTAGGACCAAGCCTCAACGCCGGAGACCTCGCCGCCGACAAGAAATTCCCGGTCAAAGGTGGCGGGTCTCGGGTCAGCGCCGGGAGCACTGTTCCCTTTTCCTTTTTCTTTTATAAAAAATCATTTAAATGCTATTTTCTTTAGAAATTCATAATAATTCATGTATAGCTCCAAAAATTCTAAAAATTTTTGTGTATGCTCTTTATGATGTCCTCTACCTAGAAAAAATATGAAATGCGAAATTGGAGTACTTTTTGCATAAGTTAAAATTAGCTCTTTTAATTGAAAAATGCATCTTCTATGATTTTTAATAAATAAAATAATTAGATCTTATTTCTAAAATTTATTTTTCCATGTAATTAGGCCAAGAGCTTTTCAAAATAAAATTTTGAGCTCAATTAGAAAACTTTAATTTTATGCCCTTAGTTTATGCTTTTAAATAATTAATTAATCCCTTTAATTAAGTTTAATCATTATAGGATTTGTTTGACTTTGGGATTGATTGATGACCTCGGGTTATTAACCTTAATGACCCTTGGCACTTTAATTAATTGTTTACGCTTACCTGGATCATGCCATTAGGGTTTAATCAATGTTATTTTATGTGTTTAATGAACTCTTTTATTAAATAGTTAACCCTAACGAACTTACCAAGTAAGTTTTATTGGCTTGCAACTTTATCGTGAAGGAAAGTTGTACTCAAACCCTTAATCTGATCATGCATCCATCAAGCATCATGTTTACTATTACATTATGTTGAAGCATATTATGTTATCGTGTAGCTTTCGTTAACGGAGAATTCAACGTTGTCGCACCAGATCCCAAGGAAGAGCAGACTCAGGAGTTGGGTGTTGATCCAGAACTCAAGATCGTCTTCCCTGAATACCAAGGCAAGCCCCGGATACATTCAAACCCTTCCTTGATTTTATGAAAGTTTTAAAGCTTCAGCTTTGTTATACTGCATTAGGTAATAGGTGTTGAGTGAAAACCTACCAGTTGCATTACCTGTTTTATTTTCCCTATTCCTTGTTACCTATTAATTGGAAAATGCGTAGTAATGCTTATCCTTGCTTAATTAGTTGGGTTTTCAAAAAGTGAAAGAATGAAAAAGATGAGAATGGCTTTGTTTGTGGCAACATGATGATAGTTAATAAATCGAGTCCGGACGGGTAACTTGTATTGGGAAGGGAGTCCCTTTGTAGTGTTTCTGTCTGTTGATGCCCTAGGACCCGTCCGATGATGATCTGGTGATATCGAGAAATTAGAAAATCCACATGCATGAAGTGATATACAGTGGGCCAGAGTCCCCACGTATGTCATGGAGTGATATATATAGTGGGCCAGAGTCCCCACATATGTCATAGTGTGTTATACTGTGGGTTTAAGTTCCTACGTATATCGGTACATAGGGTCTAAGTGCTTACGTGTATCATGTGGTGATATATGGATGCGGTTGTTATCCCAGTATATCTGTGATCTGGTATGCATCGGAGTTAAAGTCTCTGGTATCCCAGTGATCTAGGTCCCAGCTGGGTATGAAAATGGATTCGGATCGTCGTTGCTTCTCAGAGAAGAAGACTCGATCGGTGTTCATCATTGTAGTAACAACTTAAATGATGTTTAAGGTTTAAGAATGAAGTTGGTTGGTAATCTTGATCTAGAGCAAGACAACTTTACTTTCTGCTGAGCTTTTCTGCAAAAGTTTCTTATCCCCTGCAAGCCTTACCTTGTCCCTCTATCCTGCATTTCCTGAATCTTCACCCCTTTTTTCGTTGGGTCGGTCTTGTTGAGTACCTTTGTACTCAGGGTTTGTTGAACCCTTGTTGGAGGTGAGTCCCATGGGCAGGAGTGCTTCGCATCCTGCTGCATGACAGTCGTTACAGAGGGTGATGACGAATAGGATGTCTCGCTCTTGGGCAGAGCATATAATCAAGGTTTTTGTAATAAGTTATATTGTTACTCCACTGCTACTATGGTTTATAATAATCCAACTATGGTTTGTAAGTTTTGAACTAAATGGTTTGTAAACTTATGTTATTGTAATCCTTTCGCTATTTTACTCTGATATATCTTATTTGTATAAAGCTGTTATAATATTGCAATGTCTCTTTGTAATGATTGATCCTGCTCGGAGAATCGTGGATGATTCGGGATTTATCCGACAGACCTTTTAAGTCTTATGGAACACATTCATGGTTATTTAGAGTCTGTTTAGACAATAATAATGTATGCGGGCCATATGATTTAGGAGGTTCTGCCATAGCATTGTAACATCCCAGATATTAGTAAGCAATTAAAATTATAATCAAGTGTATTATCAAGCATAATCATTAAGCATCATGGCATAAATGCATTCATGTTTCATGTTATAATCATTGAGCTCATGATTATCAAGCTCATGAATGTTCTGCCATGAATGCATTTATGCTTGATAATCAAGCTGATCAGCATAAAGACATTATTGAGCTTGATTATGTGTTTAATAAAACAAAGGCAACGCATTATGCTGATGGCAACGCATTGAGCTGCATTAATAATGCCATCAGCCGGGAACAAAGGCAACGCATTGAGCTGTATTATCAAGCATAATCATTAAGCATCATGGCATAAATGCATTCATTGGGCCATTTATGTACTCAAGCCGGGAACTTCTCCAGCGTCACGGATTCCAACGGTGAAACCTTGGCGGCGAAGATCAAGAGGGAGTTCTGGGCGAGTCTTTTCATCGTACCGTATTTCTCAATACTACGCATTCGTTGGACGTTCTTGAAACAATGATGAGTTCTGTGTGCAGGACTTCTTCACGTGCGAGAAGGGGAGAGAGCAGCATGCGGCGCGAGTGCAGGAGGCGGTCTGCAAAGATCGTCTGAAGGACCTATACCACGAGGCGCATCTCCAGTGCGTCATCACCTACTACGCCGACGTGCTTGGCCAGGTGGTGAAGAAGCCGCAAGTCAGGGAGATGCTACTCCAAAGGGAGACCGACCACACCATGCAAGTAATTAAGTAGGAAACATTCATTCTGACTTCTTCCGTAAAACATTCAATTCATCTTCTGGCATATCAAATACTTGATGTCATGTAGATGTCCGAAGTGGTGCGACAAGTACCGGGATTGCTGGGCGGCCATTGTGCGTGAATGGACCACGGACGCGGTGCACCAGAGGCGCAGAGAAAATCAGGAGCGCCACCTACAGATGTGAGGGGCACCACACCACCAAGGGAACCAGTCCCTCCCATTGTTCATGGAAAGATGGGTACGCTTCTGTTGACCTATTTATTTTAGTGCTCAATTGTCATTACTTGCAACCATGTTTATGTTTTCCTCGCAGAACCAGTTGCATGGTGGGCAGGTCATCAACGAGTTCACGGGGTACGCCCTTGCTCACAAGGGCAAAGCGACGGCGGCGGACAACGTCTATGACCTGGTGGACGGGCCCGACATGTACACTAACGTGAGCGTCTACCCCAAGCTCACCGAGTACACCTCCGCGGCTCGCCAGCGCCATGGGGAGACGTTCGACCCCGCCACCGACCCCCTGGACATAGACCTTTTGATGAGGTTGGGAGGAGGAAAGTAGCACGACCGGTAGTGGATGGCCAACAGCGCCATCGAGTCATCCTCTGTTCCCACGCTGAGCCAGATTCGACGAGACGGGACCAGGAGCTCCTCCAACATCCCCATAGCTTCTCGGCAACCGAGCAATGCGCAGATGTTCTCAGCATTTTAGGTAAGTACAGTTTTATTCGTCGTTCACTCGTTTCACACATGTACCTTGCCTTCATATACCATCAACCTTGCAGGTGTAATATTGCAAGCCCAGATAGCACAGTTGCAGGCGAACCAGGAGGCCCAGGCGGTGGCCCATTAGCGGCAACTGGCGGCTATCACGCAGCACTACCAGCGTCAGATGCAGGACTTTGCCGGCTACTTTCGAACCCTTTAGATCCCGGGAGTGCTACAGGCCGAGCTCCCTGCCTCGATCTTTGCTCCACCACCTATTCATGTGCCTACTCCTATAGGGACTTCGGTGAGTATATTGCCTGTTGTTTTAGCTTGTGCGGCCATTCTGCAGGTACTAATGAGATCACTTGTCCTTTGTGCAGGAACAGTCGGAGGGTTCGAACCTGACTCCTACAGATGCCAGCCCTCCACTGGGCCCGACCTTCCCGACTCAGGGATTCACGTGGCCAGGTACCGCTCCTCCTCCATCGACGCAGCAGGGGGACTCTGGGCCTGCAAGAGGCCCTCTGCTTTCGCCGCCCTACTGGACGTTCCAGTCAGCGCCGCGGTCAGGGTGGTCTCCATGGGAGCTAGGTGGGGGCTCTGGGGCCCCTGGGGACGCCGGGTCAAGCTAGGTACCTCTACTGCCCGCTTGTGGACTTGTATCGATGAACTTGTCGCTATTTTGGACATGTTATGAATTTGTATCGATGTAACGGATGAATTTGAAGACCTTTATGTATGAATTCGTGTTAAGATGTCATTTGATGATGAAATATGATTTTTATGTGATATTCTAGTCTATTGTCGTGAATATATGTGAAATTGCATGTCTGGAATGCAAGAAAACAGAAAAAAAAATTTCAGCTTTGCATTTTTCCCAGCAGAGCCCAGCTTTGTCGAGTGCTGGCGTGGCACTCGGCAAAGAGACCATACCTTTGCCGAGTGCCAGCACTCGGCAAATAATTTTTCAAAAAAAATAAAAAATCTTTACTGAGTGGCAGGCGTGGCACTCGGCAAATAATTTGTCAAAAAATAAATAAAATAAAATATCTTTGCCGAGTGCCTGCTATGTCACACTCGGCAAAGGGTGCCGTCAGGTTGACGTCGCCGTTACCTTTGCCGAGTGCTGGCGTGGCACTCGACAAAGCCTTCGCCGAGTGCCTGCCACGTGGCACTCGGCAAAGACTCCTTTGCCGACCAAATCTTTGCCGAGTGGGCTTTGTCGAGAGCCGCACTCGGCAAAGCCTTTGCCGACGGCAAAGGTGTCTTTGCCGAGTGCAGCCGACACTCGGCAAAGACGACGGATCCAGTAGTGCCTCATGCTCAATGTCATCTGGCATCCACGACACGACGACTGCATTGACGAATGTATCATGGTCGGGATTTTCCCAACATTCCCTGATGGTCGTGACACCTACATCCTAGCTGCCTGCATCCTCGACACGGCCACATTGTCGTAACAAGCACGTGGAATGTCAGGACGGGATGAAGCACACGTCTCTAGGATCCGCTGAACTACCATGAACACTCATCTCTGGTCTACGCACGATGAGGGCCTGTTGTTGTGCTGAAGGACTATGCTCATTTGGACAAGAGCCGAGAAGTAAGCCGGCAAACGATATGTGTCATGGACTCTAGCCGATCACGCTCAGCAATGTTCGCTGCATTTTGTCTAGATCCAACCACCCTTACCGGCATGAGATGACAGGACTACATGCCTGGCTTCACTCCTACACCAACAACATCACTGCATCAAGCAACGTTGGGACAATAATAGACACCATCATCAATGGCTCCTACACCAACGATGCCGCCACATCGAGGAGGCGAGCCCAGACACCATCAATAACGACGCCACATCGGTCGCACAGAGAACACAAGTCCGGACGTCATCAAGGATGACATACACCATTGGACAGTAGTGAGGCACGTGATGCACGATATGTGGTCATCATAACAAAATTATTATTTTGAAAAGATCATAAAAATTATATCTTTTAAAAGTTTATAGAAAGATACAACATAAATAGATACACCAAAAATACATTCTATTACCGCTTGCTATTAATGTTCGATAGATTTTTTTTCACTTGTTGCAACGCATGGGTATTTTTGCTAATAAACTTAAAATCACTATATTTTTTCTCTTGATATTGAGCACGAGTCCATCCTAACATCATTGCTGCTTCACTTAAACCCGCAATCATCACCTCAATCAAGATCAAACTCCCATCAATCTGATCACGAGGCAGTTGTCTTTATCCACAACGTCTTCTAGCCACACCATCAAACCTGAGCGTCATATCAAACCCAGACTCCTATTGTACAACAACCACCAACCGCCATCAACCCAGTATCCATGTTTGTATAGATCCCTATTGATTTTAACCAATTGTACGATTCGAGCCACCCGTTTAAAGTTTCTAATCTATAGATCGAGTCATCGATCGTCGCCATGCTCTACCTTGCACTACATCGTCTCCTTCGTTGGACACACGCGTGCAAGCCTTGCATGGTCTGGAACTTATCCACGACACCTCAACGCGATCTTCTGCTATGGATTTGGTTGTAATACCATTTGTTAGTGTACGATTAAGATCTAAACAGATTTATTAATCGAAAAACATGGAAGCATAACACCATAGAAGAAAATATGCAATAGAAAACGATATTGAGGCACAATGTTTTTCAACAAGGTTCAAACACTACAAGAATTCTTGGATTGTGTGACAAAGCCAAACTGTCATGTAAAGTACAAAAACTATCGTAAAAAGATCCTTGTGACGATTTCCTAGCGTCATGCCCGTCGTCACAAAATGATCGTCATATAAAGTCCTCGTGATGATTTTATGGTCAACCGTCACAAAATGTCAGTACTTTTTATGACGACGCCGTTTTGTCGTCACATATTGTACCCTTTTAAGACGGAAGCTGGCGTCACAAAATGTACAGTCAACGCGTCACATTATGTTTGATCGTCACAAATGGTACGAGAATGGCCATATGTTGCTACCTTTTTGTGACGCCACCATATCGTCATGTATAGTTTATAAAGATTATGTGACACTTTAATATCATAATGACCGACCCAATTGAAACTAATAATAAACCATATAACCAATCCATAATTAATATCATAATGAGCATACAAAGACGCATGTTCCAGAAGACATGTTTCCATACAGAAGTACAACAAAAACATATAGTCCAGCCAACTAAACTTATTTCTAGTAGCTAGCACCAAGTTCCAACCGACACCTAGCGCCAAGTTCCTGCACCAAACAAGTTCCAGCCAGTAGCCACCATCTAGTGCCATGTTCCAGCTAGCAACCCATTGCCTACACTTGAACATGCTAGAATTCAGTTGATTGAAAAAATAATTAGGTTACCAAATGCAAAGACGACACTACTCACTGCCAAAATTTTGGAATGAACCATGGATATTGAGTAATTTTAGAGCAACTGATAGGAACTCATTTGGGAGAAAACTCGAGTAGAACTCTTTTGTGAGAAAGCTAAGTAGAACAAAAATTCTATACTGTTTTTAGCTACCTCATCATAGGATGGTGAACCTCCCTGCCATTCCCATTGAATCCTGCAACCTCATACCAAAAATAATTGAACATCAGATAAACAAGCTACATTTCATCTATTAACTATTGGCAGCTATAAAATATTTCCTATTTCTAGACAAAGATGACCAAAGACAGAAATTTCTTCAGTTTATTTAGTATTGCTAATACTATACTTCGAAATTGTATATAAATAGAACTACTAACTCATAGGGATTTGGCAATCTCATTTTCTAAGTATAAACAAGGAATTGACGCTATTGCCATAGGAGAAAGAGGTACTGCTATATTGTTTTAGCAAATTCAGTAACTGCCTCATAATACAAGCATTCAGGCAAATTTGATACTGTCAGTAACATGCAGGGTCAGAATGAGTTAGAACAAAGCAATTTCATCTTGTACAGGGTCAAAATGAGATATGCAAAGAAAACTCACCACACATCAAGTAAAGTTTGAAGAGTAAGTGATGTAGCTGATCTGAGAAGGACGCTCTGAATAACACACTATCAGGTAAGTCTCCAACTACACAAGTGAAAGGAATACTAGTATTCCAAATTAAATTTGACAAACCAACCAGAATGAACTGCTAGGCTGAATCAAATTCAGAGTTGCACATATCAGATAAAGAACTGCAAACATTTTCTTGTGAGTAAATCTTGGTGGTTTTATAAAAAACAGAGCTAAAGATAAATCCACAGCAATATTAATAGACAGACCTGCTATTAGAGCAGGTAAAAAAATATGTTGGCAACACCTACATTCTTTGACAAGGAACTTGATTTAGAATTAATTGACACACTATCTGCAGTTGAAGGATTAGAGAACTCTTCTTGCTAGTTAGGATTACACCACGTGGCCATTTACAGGTAGTAATTTATATGTTTAGATAGGAAACTGCAACCTGGCTTCTAGAAAGTATCAACAAATAAGGCCAAATTTAATCCAATTAACATTTAGAAGGCCACTAACTGCAGTTCAGGAAGTTGTCATTTGAGGAATCTCTTATAGTATTATTTCAAATTGACTATTAGCCACAAAGAGAAAGAAGAATACCAGTTGGACTAGTGTATATTGCGAGCATAACAGTCATGTCCATCTTCTGTAAGCATCTACGACAGTCATGTCCATTTTCAACTCATCTCCTAGGAAGTAGGCAGGTCTGTCAAAGAAACATAACAGTAAGCAAACCATATCTGCTGCTCTCAATAGAATTGCATATTGCAAACTTCAGAAGCAGCTGTGGATTACTTGGTTCGATACAAAGCTTGGCTGGCAAGCTACGTGCCTGAAAATCAGATGTTTCTGCTTGTTCAATTTTCCTCTTTATTGCCATTTTTGTAGCTTCAGCTTCCTTTTCAGGTTGTCTCAAAGCATCAGCTGCTTCTTCCTCAAGTAGCCTCACATTATCTGGGTCCACCTATATAAGGCAATGAAATAAATAGCTTAGAATAACATATATTATAGAAGTTCAGAACTATACACGAATTACTAATTACTACTATATAGCAATCTTACAAGACAAAACTTAAACATGATAAATTTAGATAGGACGACATAAGCCCATTAGCAATAAGTTTTGATGAACAAAACATTTGATATTGCAGATCCATCACATAAGTAATATGAGAAACAAATTATGTACTGTGAAAGTGAAACTGAAGTAGCTGTCTGCTCCATACTCATATGAATACACCAACACTATTTTTTAAAGGAAAAATATATTACTGTCAAAGAAAAAAGGAGCATACCTCTTCCCTGTTTCCCCAGCCATCATAGGCTACATAATAACCATTTGGTGTCAAAGCTTCAACTGTTGCATTATACCTGGAAATTCAGCTAATCAAACATGTTGTAATGGAATGATTTCAAAAAATATTAAAGATCTAAGATCATCTAGACAGAAACAATTCTAAGTATATCAAAGAGAAGCTCACCATTCCCCATCTTCACTCCACACAGCTTGAACTCTAGTACCAACGGCAAACTTATGGGAATGTGACAGGTCATCCAGTCCCTGCCACAAGACTGTCAGAGTAGTGTAGGAAGAAGCCATTACATTTCAATGTAAGCAACACAAATTGTAATTCATCAGGACAACCCCTTTATCTATGGAACAATTGGCCTGTATTTCTTTCTTACTCAGAATTTCAGTTAAAGGAAGGAAGCCATCTAACAAGTAATGAAGAAAAAAGCTACCTCAGACTGCCCTCCAGCCGAATAATTTGGTGGTGATAGACCTGCAGCATTCTGGGCACTCTCAGATTGCTTTGCGGTTGCCAAAATCTCTTCGGTTAATGTTATGACCTGCAGCGGCCACAAAAAATGACATTAAGCATAATAACCACAAGAAAACCTCCCAGTATTATTAAATATTCGCTAGTATTTTTTGAGATCCAACTTAGAACAGCAGCAGCCACACCCAAATAAGGAGTACAAACCTGCAATCAATCAAGATAAAGGGTAATGGACAACTTTGAAGCCACTGAATTTCTACATATTGTTCACTACTATTAATATGGTTGCTCAGACAGTCCCTACCATTGTCATAATCAACCTTCTCACCTTTCAAGGTTACAAAAAATCTAAATTCCCCCAAAACAAATCTTCTGTTGCAAGCGGCCTTTGCATGCTACCTTGCTGGGCATGGTTCCTTGTAATAAAGAAGAGAAAGGAATCGATAGCAACAGGCCCCAAAAATCAGAGAGAAATCAAGCATCCATTTGTCAAAATCATTAATTCGATGTATCTGACGTATAGCTACACGAGCATGAGGGATCACATTACAGGATAAAAGAAGAAATGACACATTAGAAAATTCCTGACGGTACCTTGAGCATGACATTGACCCCAGCCGAGGAACTCGAGGAATTACCTGGGCTGTGCGGTGCCTCCCCGCGGCGCTGCTCTATTCCGCCGCCGTCGCCGCCACACGGCCCGCACCCATCACCCAATGCCGCGGTGGCAGTACGCACACGCACCGCTGCCCTCCTCCCCCTCGCGGCGCCCACCGCCGCTGGCGGCGAGGCCCGTGGGAGCGTGCGAGGAATGGGGAGTGACGCCATGGATCACGAGCGCCAGCAGCTGCGCATCGCTATGCTAGGGGGTGGGAGGACGGGAACGAGAGGCGCGCGCTACGGATTTACGGGGCGACGGCGCGGTGGCCTGTCCCGGCGTCAGTCAGCGTCGGACCAAAGAGGGTGTTGCCGATGATGGCCCTTGCTGGCTGGGCCGAGTGCCGGGCTCGGTGGTTGCTGCGTGTAATTCCCTTGATGGTTGATGAAAAGGTTTTAAAATGCGTGGAGGTGCCGAGGTGGGGTGCGGCCGGAGAGTGGAGGTGGAGTGGGAGAGTGGAGAGGGACGGAGGCTCAGGCTGACAACCGCACCGCCGGCCGGTAACGGAAGGGCCCTGCCGCGACCGCGATGCGTGGGCGGCTATAACGCAGGTGGGTGGGGGTTGAAGGGGTGGGGAGGAAGGGGGCCGCCGGCGCGCCGCCCGCAGCAGGCGCAGCGGCGCCGCGAACACCGCCGCCACGGGAGAAAGAAGGGAGAGACGAAGGGGTGGGGAGCGGCTGTAGTTGGCCTGGTGGACAAGCCGTTGCCGGTGCTCTGCCGAGAAAAGGGCAGGAAGAAAAATGAGTTAGGGTTCAAGGGAGGCCGACGCAGACGGGTTCCGCCGAAATGCGTGCTCGACCGTTCGATTTGATTGCTCCACCGATTAAACGGCCACGTATTACCGGGCAAGACTGGATCGTGGGCTATTTTAGCCGATGGGCTGAATAGCTTGTCCTTGACCTGATAGGAACAGTGCAGTTTATGGATTCTTTTTCTTTATGTTTTTTCCATAATCCTAATTTTCAAGTTTGACCAAGTCACATCTTGGTTTTTTAAAATATGTAACTAGCGTTTACTAACACTTTCTTAAATATAAAAATGACTTATGTATCAAATGTAGATCTTAATGAGTTGTATAATCTTGGTATTCAAATTTTTTTCATTTGAGGTTATTTGGTGGCTCATTTGACCAAGCCAAATCTTAAATTTTAAAAAAATGACACTTTGACTGCAGTTTTTAAAACTCCAAATGGTCTCGAATAGAAAAGTCATGAATAACAGGTTTCTTAAACTCATCAAAATCTATATACGGTATTTTGGTCAACTTTGCATTTGATAAAGTTTGAACGGTTTAAATTTTAAATTTTAAAATTTTTACAGCTCAAAACTAGTTTTCAGAACCTCCGATGGTCTTAATTTGAAAAGTCGTGAATATCAAGATTGGTCCACTCATCGAGATCTACATTTGATACATAGGACATTTTTGTATTTGACAAAGAGTTCGTAAAGTGTAGTTCTAAATCCATAAGTCTAATATGCAGTTTCCTAAAGTCTCTATAAGACTCAAGATTTTGTAACTAGTGTTTACTAACACTTTCTCAAATGCAAAAAATACCTATGTATCAAATATAGATCTTGGTGAGTTACACAAACATGGTATTCAAAAGATTTTCATTTGAGGCCATTTAGTGCCTCATTTGACCAAGTTTGACTAAGTCAAATCTTGGATTTTTAAACATATGACTAGTGTTTACAAATATTTTCTCAAATACAGAAATAACTTATGTATCAAATGTAGATCTTGATGAGCTATACAATCTTGGTATTAAAATTTTTTTCATTTGAGGTCATTTGATGGTTCATTTGACCAAGTTTGACCAAGTCAAATCTTGGATTTTAAAAATATGACACTTTGACTGCAGTTTTTGAAACCCCAAATGGTCTCAAATAGAAAAGTCATGAATAACAGGTTTCTTAAACTCATCAAGATCTATATAAGGTGTTTTGGTCAACTTTGCATTTGATAAAGTTTAGACGGTTTAAATTTTAAATTTTAAAATTTTCATAGCTCAAAACTAGTTTTCGGAACTCCGGATGGTCTCAACTCAAAAAGTCATGAATACCAAGATTGTTCTACTCATCAAGATCTACAGTTGATACATAGATTATTTTTGCATTTGACAAAGCGTTCGCAAAGTGTAGTTCTAAATCCACAAGTTTCACATATAGTTTCCTAAAGTTTCTATGAGTTCAAGATGTAAACTCATTCACAGCGAACGGTATAGTGTGGTGGTATGTCATGACCTTCTTTCTTCAAGAGGTCTCAAGTTCGACCTTTGGTTGAGGCAAATTTTTTTGCTTGTTCTTTCTTTTCCGTAAAATTAGGGAAATATGTTAAATTGGTCAAATAATCTAAAATTGACAGAGAAGTTTGCTTACCCCAGTGATTTGTTCGCTCCCTACTGTGTCGAAGGTTGCAGGTTCGATCACAACATGCCACACTTATTTGGTTTTGCTATTTTCTTTCTTTTTGGTAAATTCATGAATAAATGTCTTAATTTGATTAGATAATCCAAAAATTATTAGAAAAGATTCCTTACCCTAGTGGTATGCTCGCTCACCTTTGGTGTCAAAGGTGGCGTGTTCGACCCTATGTCCCACACTTTTTTCTATTTTATTTCTTTTTGATATACAATTCTATTTAATTTTTTAAATGCCCTATATATTGTAAAATGCATAACTAATTCATGGTATGTCCTAAAACTATGATTCGAGTTATGTTAGTGTAGTTTTGGTATGATCTTGCCATGAAAAATATGTATAATGATGAAAGTTTACTGGAAATTGGCTTTACTGTATAGGGTGCATTAAATAGCCAATTTATCATTTTTGCTATGGCTTATATATGTGGAATCTGTTCATGATGAGTTTTATACAATGTTCTTATGCTAGGATGGTTGTGAGAAAAATGGTAAATCCGTTGTTTGTAATTTTTCGTTGTACAAAGTGAAGATAAGTGTAATTCAGTCTACAACTTGTCTTTTTGTGTAGGATGATGTACTTATAGTTTTGGGCTGATATTTTTACGGTAGGTTTTTGGGAACATGTGTAATATATTATAAATGGGTCAACAGATGAAGGCAGGGTCCACATGTAAGGGTATCTGGACGTTGGGTCAGGTAGTTTTTTGAAATAACATAACGTGACGCCGCACAAATGTCACGTAAACCCCGAACCTAGCGTCACAAAAACCCAGTTATTAATCATCTCCCCGCTAGACAATTTGTGACGACACTTGGTACCTTTATGTGACAATCTGGATAAAATGAATTTATGACAATACTAAATCTAGCGTCATATTATGGTACATTATATGACGAAAACTGACCCCGTCACGAGGGATTTTGTTATAAAAAGTAGAATTTCTTATAGTGAGAGATGTGCCTAAATTGTTAACCAATGACTAGGTGCACTCCTCTCCGTAAAACAATAGCTACACCGGCATTAGGCTGTTCCTACAACCTCACTGCTACCTAAACCAGCCACCACGAGCGCTCCTCCCCGTAAAGCAATAGCTACATCATCGTCAGGGTGTTTCTACAACCTCACCGCCACCTAAACCATCCGCCACAACACTCCCACGCATAATAAAGCAATAGCTACACAAGTATTCGGACATTCTCAGGGTCTTATCACAACCCTCCAAACCAGCCGTCAAGTCATCTCTTGGTTGTAATTAGATTACCTTATATAGAGTTTGACTAACTTTATTTTAGCCTCCGAAACTCTAAGTCGAAATTGTTTGCATATTCAATAAATATCTAACATTTATCGAGTTGATGAAGGAAACATTAACTTGATGGAAAAAACGTTGATAAGAAACGGAAGCTACATGAAACAAACAATGGAGAGTAAGTTGTTGAGATGGTCGGCCGAGTCGTGATGGCGCAATATAATGGCAGAGTTGCGTATGGTAAGCAAAGATAAAAATACGTGCTGGTGCAGTGCAGGTACTAGTATTGGTGACAAACTTTGTTCCAATCGGACAAGCACAATCATAGGAGGTGATATATCAATATACACATTTTTATTGAGACGAAAGAAGAATTATATTAAAATATAGCTAGGTACATCATCACGTTACAAGTATTCTAGAAAAAAGGCATTTATCCAGAAACTGAAATTCATCTGTATTGTACCCATATTGTAAAAGGTTTCAAATCTTAAATCCAAACCTATTTGACGCTTTGTATGGATGACCGCACAGGCAAATACTCGGCAACAATTGTTTTTGGCCAGACAGTAGATGCGCAATGGACGGCCAACATTCCTGCAGTCAGAGTTGAGAAACTTCTTCTTCCATGTGTCTTCTTTTTTCTTCTTTCTGCTATCAAAGAATGAGGAAGACTGATGTGAAAATTATTTTTCCTAGTCCTTCGTCGTGGCCACAGCCAATGTGCACATGACAAAGACGCACCCATGATATTGAACAAGCATGTGCATGTAAATTTCATCACAACACGCTCTGACGTGGCACTCTTAAAAATTAAACAGTGCAATGAACTTTATCATTGACAATATAAGCTTTACACTAGCTACCAGCTGCATGCAGAGTACTCACTATGTCCCTAAATATAAAAAATTATAAGCACTCAAAAATTATTTATAACTATGACGATTTCTGCAACCTGATTTTTTTTTGTGACATCGCCGTCTTCGCCAGCGAGACGACGGGTGTGCGACACATCTCCATCGTACAATCTATACGAACGCGCAACAGGTAGCTAACGAGGAAGTGACAACTTATCAGTAAGGTTGGCTTCGCTAGTTACCTAACAATTATTTTTTTGAATTACATGAGTATATACGTGGACGCTCAATATATATGCACATTTACCTTTTATAAACATAGGTACATAAATCCTACCCTATGAGTACCTCTAAAAGATTATGCCGGCACATCTTGAGACTAACGAAGTCGCTACATATATCTCTTTGTCGACAGGAATATTATCTACTACCGAAAACAGAACATTGTTAAATTTTAAAATAAATCTAGAAAAATACAAACTAATCTGATGGACAAACTACACAAATAACCTGACCAACTAAGCTAGGCTCAATTCGTGGCTAACAACACTAATTATAAAGGCTTGATTAAAAATAGTCCATCTATTAGCAACGTTCCCGTCGCCCTATCCTTTTCATTCACTGTTGGTCGATCTATTAACTATTAGCAACTACTTCCTTCGTTTCAAACTGTAAGCCGCTTAACTTTTTTAATCCTAAGTTTAACCGTTTGTCTTATTCAAAAAAGTTATGAAAATATAATCAAATTTAAGACACTCTCGAAGAGATTTGATTAATAAATGTAACAACCCTAATTTTTCAAAATTGCAAAAATAGTCAAAATACATTTTTGGTAAATAAAATAAATAGGCAAAAGAAATATTTCATGAAAATAAAGTTACAACATGGTAGAAACATGCTTGAGCATTTATGCTGGTGCATATTTTTATTGAATGCAGTTTAAATTTGATTTTGAATTCAAAAATCCATTTAAAAAATTGTTTGAATAAATGAAAAGCAAATTCTTTACCCTCTCCTCTCTTTTCCTGATTTCGGCCCGCGACCAACCGGCGGCCCGCTCCACTCCTTCTCCGTCCGGCCAGCTCCCCGCCTCCGCGCGGCCCGCTCCTTCCTCTCTCCCTCTTGGGCCGGTCGGCCGCCAGCCCGCCAAGGCGTCCGCACGCGCCGCCGCTGCTTCCTGGGCCGAAGGCCGAAGCCCATCAAGATGCCGCGTCCGTCGTCCGAGCGCGCGCGCCCCTCCCTCCTGTCACTGACGCGTGGGGCCGCGTCGCTTCCTTCCACCTCCGACCGGGACGCCAACTTGGGTCCGACCCGCGCCGCCATGCCATGCCACGCCACGCCCGGTCGCTCCCCTTGACCTTAGGCTATTTAATCCTTGACTCCGCGCCGCAATCCCCTACCGAAAACCCTAAGCCAGCCGCCTCGCCTCGAGCAGCCGCAACACCCGAAACCCTAGCCGCCGCCACGCCGCCTTTGCCGCCGCCGCCGGAGTCCGAAATTCGCAGCAACCATTGGACATTTATTGGTGTAAGTTGGCCTCTAGCTTCGCCGTGAACCCCTCAGCACGATGGTACCTTCAATTTGGCTTGAATCCATCTAACCTGGGCCCCCACCGTGCGCAGTCGATCGCCGTCCGTTGCTTCGAGCCGCACGCCGTCACCGCTTCGCCTCGGACTTCATCTTCCACGTAGGTGAGCGCGGCGTGAGCTCCTCGTTCCAATGGTACCGGTATTGCTTGAAATGATGGTCGGGATCACGAGTTCCCAGAACTCCGGCGAGCTCCGTACGCCGCCGACGATGTCCGATGCCGCGGTCGGGTTCTTCTCCGGCCGACGCCGTCGTCCAACCGGTCATCTTGAATCTGCGCCGTCGGTTTTGATTTGGACGGCCAGAATTACACCGTACCGCTTCGCGTGGCAATTTAGCAGAAAACCCCGTGGGTTTCTGTTTAATCTTTTAAGAGTCCTTGACACCTTTGACAGAATACGTCTTCTCCACCGGGAAGCGTATTTTCTGTTCAACAGATTCATATTACGCTTTGTTCTTTGAAAAGCGTATTTCCTTTATAACTGCTTCCAGAATACGTTTTCTTCTCTGGAAAACGTATTTTCCCGTTTCAGTTCAGAATACGTTTTCATTTAATTACAGTTTTACCATTATCTTTAAAGGCTTATAACTTTCACGTTTTAACTCCGATTTGGTCCGTTCAAATTTTGTTAGATTCATAATTTCATAATCTACGCAGTGGTACTAATTTTGAAGTATTTTGGAAACTTTATATTTTTAGTCTATATTTAAAGTATTTATTTATCTACAGGAAATCTTTGAAAATTCATATCTTCGCCGTTATAACTCTGATTTCGGTGAACTTGACGTCTGTGTGATCGTAGAAGCGAGTAGAATAGTTTTATAACCTTTTTATTCTGTCTTGATGATATTGATGTACTGTTTCTCTAATAGCTCTTTGTTTGCTTTGTGTATGTATGCTCGATTGGATTGTCTGGTGTTGAATGTTAATGTCGAGTTCAGACGGTGAGGTTTTTGCTGAGCAAGGCTATTTTGATGATCAGCAGGATCAGCAGGACTTTGTGAATCAAGGCAAGTATAGCATGGATCATCCTTGTTACCTATTCACTATAAATAATTATTTATTTGCATGTGTCTTTGAAGACCTAGAGATTATAACTAGCTTTGATATCCTGATTCCTTGAACCTTTTGGGTTGCACTGGGTAGTTATGATGCTAGTGCTGTAATGGTCATGATCTTATAACTTGATGTGTGTTATGCTATCAACGAAAACGATGACTTTTAACAAACATGGACTTTTGTCTGTAAGTGATTTATCATGGAGAATCCGTACAGCTGTGAGGGCTATATGGCTCTGGCTCTATTCACTTGTAGGCCCTTTTCTAGCTGGTTGGTGGTCTGAAAGTTGGGGTTTAGGACTGCCTCTGTCCTTATGAGTATAGCCGGGTAGGTGTGTGCCATATTGGAAGGGGAGTTCCTAACACAATGGTATTTTTGTATCTCTGATTGGTTAGGAGAACCTATGGGAGGCTTTATATGTTTTGTGGTGGTTTGGAAGTTATAAGTCCACTCAGTTGCAAAACATGACTCACAGTGAAAGTGTACACCTCTGGTCAGAGTTTAAATTAATATATTGTCCGTGCCCTTCGGTTAGGGCGGCCTTGACACATTTACAAAAGATAATGGTTCTCAAATTGTTAATGTGTGCATCTTAATGTCGTTATTGCTATACACTGGTTAATGTTATTTTGATCATGAGTATATGGAAATTATCACTACCTTGATGCTATGCTTTAATATGATTAAGTTATAAAAGCTAAATGCAGTCAAACCGTGTCAGCTTATTTGAGCCTCATTAACCCATGTTATGCTTGTTGAGTACGGTTGTGTACTTACGCTTGCTTTACTTTCAATTTTGGAAAATATCGGATGGGTAACAGATGAAGGTTGAAATGAGAGCTATCGCGATGAGTACTAGGCTTGGTGTTCACCAGTTGACGTGTCCCTGTGTGGAGCTTCCGCTATAAAGATATCTTAGTTATTTATTGTTTATGCGCAATATTCTGTAATAAATATTGGTTCGCTATGTAATAAACAAGGTGATGATACTCTTTGTAATTTGTCATCCTATATGTGCGACTGTTCTTGGGGCGCATATAAGGCTATTTATGCATTCTACTTTTATCCTTAAAAGTGGAATGTAACAATAAAGCAAGCCACGACAAATGAAATGGTATTTTGCATAGATTTTGAATAAGATGAGTGGTTATACTTTATATAAAAAAGTCAAATGACTTACAATTTAGGTGGAGAAAGTAGTTAAAAGAATCTAACCTGCTCATGCACTGTTCATGTGGGCCCTCTTTGCTGTCCTAAACTTTTAACACTATTCATTAATGGTCCAAACACTATTTACAAATTGTCCATCCCAATTTCCTATGCAGTTACTGTTCTATAAACAATTTCACATAAGCAAAATGGGCGACGCAATGACGTGCGCCCTACCGTGCTACTTCCTCCGTCCCATTTTAAAAGACGTTATAGCTCCCAACTAATACATTGAAGATTCGCTATACCTGAACGTCTGTGATACATCATACATGCAGTGAATACAGTCACCCAAATGCACTCCTAAAACATCAAAAATAGTGGGACATAGGGAGTCGTCAGATTCACGCGTGAATGTGAATCCGAGCTAGGAGTACTTACGCTTTTTCATCCACCATGTAATTTTTGTAATTTTCAGGCAACAATATTAGATAAGTAACCAGTACAACCAAAAGGACACAGGAGGCAATTTTCATTTTTTTTTGCTAAACGAAACATTGACAAAATTGTAATTGCCTACAATAAACACAGAATATTTGTACTAGTGGTACTTTTCATATTTTTACTAGTGTTTTTACCAACCACCGGTGGAAAAGACCAGTAAAGATGAGCAAGTTTTACTAGCGTCACCTTAGGCCTCAGGCATTACACGCCCTACCACTGTGGCCCCAAAATCACTTGTGACTTAACAACAGAAATATTCATTTAGTACTCGCTCTATCGGATTTTGAAAACATAGATCACATGGAGTGAAAATATATTTAGATCACATCGAGATCTACAACTTTGCTTTTGAATATTTTTCTATTTGAAGTCATTTGAAAAATTAAAAAATATACATTTTAAAACCATTAATCCTAATGCATAATTTGGGACAAAGTAGTCAAGTACAAAGTTGACGATTTCTCCATCCGAGAACTTTTGAAAAAAAAATTCCAAATTAATTAACTGGTTATGAGAACCACCGGTAAAAATGCATTTTTACCGGTTGCTTTCTTAAGTCTCCCGCTAATAACAAAATATGATTTTTTTACTCACGGTAGACTTAATAAAACAACGAGTAAAAATGCATTTACACTAGCGGTTCATAGCGAAAACAACTAGTAAAAATGCATTTACACAGGCGGTTCATAGCATGGGTCCCCAATTTCCATTTTACTAGCTTCTATACATTATTAGCCGCCGGTGAAAAAAATGTAAACATAAGAAAAAATTGGTTTTATACTAATGAAAAAAACTAGACATAGGAGATATAGGAGAAGTGATTTAGGTATGTTTGAATCTTATGGTCTAAAGATTAGGTTACATTAGTTTTTAAGGCTTCAAACAGGTGCTCTAAAGTTGTATTTAAATTTTAACCAACTTTGAAAAAAAATACTTCTGTTCGTTAAACCATAAAAGTTAACTACAGTAGTCTAATTTTATGTCTTAGTTTTAAGCAACTAAACTTCAAAAATCCAGAATCCAAACAGGAGTTTGATTAATGTACTCACACAAATTCAAAATTTTAATCTTTGACACAACTCATAGTCAAAGAACTTGGGCATTTATTTAAATATATACTATACAGTACCATAAATATACACACCCGAAGCGTGCATAGAGGACACAGACGCTTTCGTTGCTGATTCAGAGGGATGACATTTTGGGTGGAGGGCGCATCAGCTTGCCCACCTCCTCCCTAAACCTATCCATGGCGCGGTCCGGTAACCATATCGGGACGACGATGCCGTCCTCTCCCTTGGCGTTCTTGCATGGTATGAGCAAGCTGGACATCCTAGAGATAGGGGGGAACATGGTGGCCACCCCTCCATGCACTGGCTGGCCCCACCCGTAGTCAACGTCGGCAAACCCTATCTTGGTCACATCGGACACCAGGTACATCCCAAAGCGCGGCCACCGGCGAAGCACCATTAGGTCAGCCACAGACTGGATATACTCCGCGTCCACCTCCGCTTTCGCCTTGCGCACCAGCTCCACGGCGTAGCCCACCGGGTTCGCGCACACCTCGCCGGCCGTGGAGACGGCGACCGGAAAAGCGATCGTGTTGCCGTAGTAGCCCCGGGGCAGGCGAAGCCCTCTCTTGCCGTGGCAGGCGTCGACGACAAACCCGAGCCGCACCTCGTCGGTAGCGGCCAGCTGCAGCGCCATGGTACGGCACTTCCACAGGAACGCCATGAGGACGTCGAACGTCGTCGAGCGCTCCCTGAGGTCAAGTGCAAGCTGAGCTTTGATAGCGGCGACGTCCCCAGTCGTGAAGAAGACGAAGCCCTGCACCAGTTCACCGGCCGGCAACAACGCGATGGGGTCGTGTGGCACCTCGTCGTACTCGCGGTGCGCGAAGCTCGGTCGCGGCGGGTCGCGCGCCAGCAGCAGATCGCGTGCCCACACGGGACGCACCGTCGGCGCCGCCGCGCCCCGCGCCAGCTCTGCTACCGCTTCGAGGAACTGCAGGAAGCCCTGGCCGTCCGCCACCGTGTGGGACATCTGCGCCGCCAGGACGAAACCACCGCATGCAAGCCGCGTCACCTGCCAATTGCAAGCCAAGTGAAAAAAAATACATACGTGCGTGTCAACCAGGAGGTACTAAAAGAAACACGACATGGATGTTCAGATGATCTATGTACATACCTGGATGTGGACGATGGGGGAGTTGGCTACGGTGGACGTGGCAGGGACGTAAAAAAAGAGCTCCTCAAGGCACGGCAAGGGAGGGTGCACGTAGTCGCCAAAGTCTTCAAGGCGGACGTCGGCGTCAGCCTCGGCGAACGGCATGCCCTCCGCGGTGCAGTCCACGGCGAGCTTGCGGCCCTCGAGCTCCCTTAGCCGCCCGGCCAATGGGTAGTAGTGCACGAGCGCCCTGGTGACGGCGTCCCGGATGACTGCCGCGGGGTCCAGGCCGTCACAGGACGCATTCCGCCGGTACACCTGGATGACGGGTATGCGGAACCGCATCCCCTCCTGGTCATCAATGTCCGACAGCCACTTCAGCTCGCGTGGAGTAGGCACCGCCGGCGCCACCAGGATTGCTGGTGATCTGCGCACCGTGAACTTCAATCTGGCGGTCGACGTCGTTAAGAATGTCGCCATGCGTGCTGCGTTTTTTACAGTAGTAGGTTGTGAAGTTCAATGCGCAAAGTGAACGTCGGTGCAAAGTGGCGCTGCTAGTAGTAGATTTTTTTCTGAGCAATTTAGTATCTAGTAGTTTGTGAAGCCAAGAGAAGAGACCGAAGCTGCGCGTTATATATTCATTCAACAATAGACGCACAGTGAATTTTGCATCTAAACGTGTGAACGTGTCTGACATTGATATCTGACATTGATATAGACTTGATATACTACGATTGTTGACATTCAAATTTTGGCGCATGTTATTTTTCACGTGAATTCGTAGAATAGCCAAATTTGTTTGTTAACATAACATATGTTCGGTTAATCGGCACCCCATCCCACGCCTGCGCCCCATCCCACCCCAACGCCCGCCCGAACACAGCACCCGTGCCCTGCGCCCGTATCCCATCTCCGGTTGCGCCCACGTCAACCTGCGACGTTCCGTCTCCGCCGCGTCCTCATCCCTGCATCACGCCTATCTCCAGCCACGCCTCTTCCGCCACCGCGTCGCCATCCTCTATCGAGTCTTGTCTCCGCCGCGCACTGTCATCCACCGTGCTGCACTCCTGTCCTAACTGCTCATCTCCTCTTCAACATCCATCCTCTACCATTGCAAAATATATACAATATGGTAGAAACATATTTGTATAGTCGTCATTGCAACATATGCATTATATGCGTGAAACATCAAAAACATATGAAACATTTAGAACATACACTTAATTATAGAATAGTGTATAGCCATTGCAGTATATATACAACATGAAATCTAATTTTGCAAAACCTATATGAGATGCTTTAAATATGCATATGAAATACATAAAATATATGATTCCAACATATGTTTTGAGCGCAACGTCTACTTGTTACTTGGGGGAATATAAGCTTACGGAGGCCGCGGCGGTTATGTTTATTTGGTATCATCTTTATTTGCCAATCAACCATTGGTCGAAAATACCCACTTATAGTTGCCTTTTTTTGAACGTTGACCAGAGGGGGGAGAGTGTGGGGGTATAGACCCCATATACCCTTACGGCTAGACTTTAGGTTGCTCGGTACAAGACGGCCCAGACCAGAAGACGAAGGCTGGTCCATCATCATCGTGATCGTTGGGCCGGATGACAAGACCGAGCCCGTGGTCCGCTACCGACCAGGTTGGTGGGCCACGCGGGCACTGAAGGCTACTTGGCATGCAAGGAGTCTTAGTCGATTAGATCTAGTCGTGTACTCTAAGGATACGGCTCAATGTAACCGACCACATCAAGAAACCTTAGATATGTAACCTTGCCCCCCACTATATAAGGCGGGCAAGGACCTTCCTAGAACGCATCTATTCATCTCATTGTACTCTGGTACTCATCAATACAGCAACGGAGACGCATGACGTAGGGTATTACGCCTCCGAGCGGCCTGAACCTGGATAAATCCTGGCATTCGTCTTGTGTCTCACATCCGGATCATAGGTCTTAGCGCACCCTTCACCGCAATCTACTACCACAGGGTATCCCGTGGTAGACTGCCGACGAGGTTTCATCAATAGTGGCGCGCCAGGTAGGGGGTGCGTGATCTGATCTTCAGGCGATCCAGATGGTTTTGTTCCCGACTTCCATGGATTTTGAGGCGGGCGTCTCCCTCACCATCAGTTCATTCGCATAGACCACAGGCGGGACGACGTCCCTCATGTTCACGGGAGCAGCGCAGCCGGTCCCAGCTCCGGTTGCGACGCAGTCGGCCCTAGCACCGACCGCACCGATCACTTCTCCGATGACCCGGATCTCAGGGCCGCCCCCGGGGTCGTTCAAGCCGCCCATGACGAGGGAAGAGATGATGGCCACGCCAGCGACAAACTGGCGGTTTCCTCGCTACCAGAGGAGGCACATTGACAACTCCGACCTCATCGACATGATCGACCGGCACGGGGCAGGTCTGGCTAAGCTCCTCAAGTACGTGGAGTCCGCTCCTGCGCGGCTTCGTGAGGAGTACTTGGAGTTCACCCCTGTCCGACCACGTCGACGCAATCCCACCAACCAGCCACGCCGTGCAGATCCAAATCTGCCCGTAGTCCATGGGCTGCCACCTGTTCGTCAGGTCGGCAACGCTCGGCACCAGCAAGGACATACGAGCCAAGCTGGTGGCCCACGCCGACCAGATCCAAATCTGGCTCCAGCCCGAGCACCGCCTGCCGACCACAAAAGAGGGCCACCGGCCACGTGCCGTGGCAGGCCCCCAACTATGGAGCAGCGCCGTCAACAGCAACCAGCGCCTGACCAGGGGCACCGCCAACAACACCCTACGCATAGTAACCCACGCCGACCAGATCCAACCCTAGCCGTCGCTCGGGCTCCGCCTCCAGTTAGGCTGGATGAGTTCATTGACGTACACCAGCGCCCGCAAGCACTTACCCACGCCACTCGACAGGCCCAAGCAGAGCAGAGGTAGCAGCACCGGGTGCAGCAGGCACAACCCGCCCCAGGGCAGACAGATCCCATCGCCCCCGACCAGAGCCGTGAAGCCGTCTTCCCACTCGAGTTGAGCAGCGCAGTCGCGTCCTACGCGAGGAACCTGCAGGACGCTCCCCGGCGACGTGACGATCACCGACTAGACCTAGATCCCAGTCTGGTTCTGGTCCCGGAAGATCCTAGGCCCATGATCGACATGGTGTCTTTATAGCAGAATCCTTCCGAATCGGGTGCAGCGGTCCCCGAAGACAACGCCTAGTCCGACTCGCCCTCTTGGCTCAATGGGACGCCCTCTGTTTCTTTCAACCTTACTGAGTACCTCCTCTCTGACGAAGAGGGTCCTAAGTTTCGGAGTCGGTAATATGTCGAGGAGAAGGATCCGACTATGCTGGACGATCAACCCTGTTTCATTGACACGGTGCCGGGCACCCCGAGGACTCCGCCTGGTTTTGACAGTGCCATCTTCACCATCAGCTTGGGCGAGCCTCCCGTCCCGAACGAGGCAGACCAGGAGAGGCAAGCAAGAGAAGACCGCAACAACGATCGAGAGCGTTGACACCTCTAGGAGGCACAAGTCGCGAACACCGTCAATGACGGAGGCAACAGGGGCAACGAGCCAGATCCCCTGCCACGACGCCTTCAACGCAACCTCAATGGCAAGTTCAACATTGTCGGCAACCAGATTGTCCACGAGACTCCCACTGCCAACATAGCTGTAGCCATGGATCGGCTCAACAACCTTCCCCCGAATACACCCGGGATCGAAGCAATCCGGGACTTTCTGATCGTCGCCAAAGCATAGGTGGTTCAGCTCCGCTCGGCCGGGTCGCTGACCACATCGCGTCGGTCGTGGCAGTTCCAACGCAGTCGTCACTGCCAGCCTACAGAAAATGGTGCCGACAACGAGCAAAACTAACTTATATTTTCTAGCAAAACTAACTTATATTCACTCTGATATCTAGGTTGCAGTCAGCAGGATACAATGGCATGAATGGCAAGGAAGTTTGACATCCTACTACTATGTTTGCAGCAACTGCTTTTTTTTGACACCATCTCTATGTTTTGGTAAACAACTGCTGTTTTTTTTGCCAACTCTCCCCTCCCCTCTCCTCCCCTTTGTTTTGCCGATGATGAAATTGTCTAAATCCATAAATTATATGGAATATGGGCTGATGATCAAGAATTTGTGAGGAACTTATCATTGTATGATGCCTTTATGCTCCAAGTTTATGATCAAATGATGATTGACATGTTTCTGAGGCCTTTTTTTAAACTTTCCCTCTCCTCACCTCTCCTCTTTCCTCTCTTATCCTCTGTCCTCTCTTAGCCTCTACTACTACACTACTACTTGTTATGATGGACTTGGAACTTTTGAACTTATAAATTTGATGAACTTGTATTTTATATGGTGTGATGTGGTTAGATTTGATATTATATATTTGCACTGTGGTCAGATTTGACATTTATGTGATTCTATTTTTTTAAGCTTAAAATTCACTGTAGGGGCTGTTTAATATTCAACCGTCAACCGTCCTTACAGTGGGTGCACTGTAAAGGCGGCTGAATCTAGAACCGCCCTTACAGTGGATTCTACTGTAAGGCCGTATTAGAAAGAACATCTCGCCCAACCGCCCTTACAGTGCCAAACGAGCCGCTTTTGATCTTGATGAGCACGAGTCCATCCTAACATCATTGCTAGCTTCACTCGAACCCCGCAATGACCACCTCGATGAAGATCGAACTCCCATGAGTCAAAGCCTCAAAGCCATTGTCTTCAACTACAATGTCTTCTAGTCATCACACCATCAAACCTGACGGACTCCTATGGTACACTAGCCACCAACCACCACCAACCCGATCTTCATATTTGTATAAAAACCCTATTGATTGCAACTCATTGGACAATTCGAGCCACCGTCTGAAGTTTCTAACTCCGTAGATTGTGTCATTGATCATCGCCATGCTCCAACTTGCGCTATCCTTCCTCAGACACACATGTGCAAAGCCTTGCATGGTGTGAAACTTATCCATGACACCTCCACACGATCTTCTGTGATGAATTAGGATGTAATACCATTTATTAGACTGTACTATTAGATCCAGATCCAAACAGATCTATTAATCAAAAACATGGAAGCATGACACCATAGAGGAAAATACACAAATAAAAATAATATCGAGGCACATAATGTCTTTCAACGAGATTTAGCAATGTGTCTACGTCGTTGAGCATGACTACAATTAATCCTCGTCGTAAAACAATAGCTACACCGGCATCCCAGTGTTCCTAGAGCCTCACCGCCACCCAAAACCAACCGCCACGATGCTCCTCCCCGTGAAACAATAGCTACACTGGCAGCGGACATTCTCACGGCCTTATCGTTACCCAAACCAGTAATCAAGCTTTCTTATGGTTATAATTAGGTTACCTTATATTTATGACCCCTTGGATATAGAGTTTGACTTTAACTTTATTCTGCCCCTGATATAAAAGTCGTAGTGTGAGTAAAATTGTTCACATATTCAATAAATATCTAACACTGATCGAGTTGATGAAAGAAAGCCTTTTTTCACTCGATGACAAAAAGCATTGATAAGAAACGTAAGCTACATGAAACAATGAGTAAGTTGTTGAGATGGTCGGTCGATCGAATCATGATGGTGGCCATATATTAGCGGAGTTGCGTGTGGTAACTGGTAAGCAAAGACAAAAAATACACGAGGGTGCAGTGCAGGTACTAGTATCGGTGACAGACTTTGTTCCAATCGGATAAACACAATACATCAATATACGTGTGCACAAGACAAAGGTGCACCCATGATCCCAGATATTAAACATGCATCATGCATGTGCATGTAATTTCATCAGCGCACGCTCTTTAGCTGACGTGACACTCTTAAAAATTATATACAGCTCAGTGCAGTGAAATTTATCATTGGTAATAAGCTTTACACTGGCTATGCTAAAAATAAAGAATATAGGTATTACACCAGCTGCAGAGTACTCACTACGGCTCTAGATATAAAAAAATTATAAGCATTCAAAATTTATTCTTAAAGTACTATGACGATTTCTGCAACCCGCCAGTGATTAATTGTTTTTTATTGTGACATCGCCGTCTTCACCGGCGAGACTGCGAGAGGACGGGTGCGCGATCGTATAACCTACCAGCGCGCAGCAGGTACGACCTTGTCCGTCGCTGCCTCATGGAGAGGTATATGGTTCGGCACAAAAACCGTGTGCATACTTTTTGTTTCCACACACTTACTGCTATCTTGGTGCACACACCTGATGCTACCCAATTTTATGCCGCCGATACCGTTCATGTGAAAATTATTATTATTATTATTATTTGGCGAGAACATCAGTGCACACATCCAAAAAAAACCGTGGTGCATACTATAGCTAAATAAAAACCTTTTTGTGCACAAACTACTGCTGTGCAATAATTTCATTCTTGACCAAACCTGCATATATTTTCTACCAACTTAGTTAAAGTTAAAAAAGTTTGACTTACACATTTCTCATAGCGTTATTCTTTTTGGATGGAGGAAGTATTGGACAAGTTACTAGTACAACCAAAAGGACACAAGAGGCAATTGCCATATTATTTTGCTAAACGAAACATTGACAAAATCGTAGTTAGCTGAACAACAACATAAACTCTACAATATTTGTACTGGCGATATTTTTCATAAATAGATGTACTAGCGATGTTTTTAATATTTCGACCTGTGTTTCTACCAACCACTAGTGTAAAAGACTAGTAAAAATCAGAAAATTTTACTACCGCCCTTCTACTAGTGTTTCTACCAACCACGAGTGTAAAAGACCAGTAAACATCAGAAAATTTTACTACCGCCAAAGTAACTTGTGATTTAACAACAGAAATATTCGCTCTATAGGAGTTTGAAAATGGATATTGGAAGCCTTAAACGGATTCAAATGAAAAATTTTCAACTATAGAGTTTTAGATCACAACAAGATCTATAATTTGCTTTTGAATGTTTTTGCATACGAAGTAATTTGAGAATTTCAAAAAAATATGCATTTAAAATCATTAATCTTAAAACATAATTTGTGATAAAGTAGTCAACTACAAAGTTGGTGATATTTTCAAATGCTACAACTTTATTGAGACCATTTCTCCATCCAAGAACTATTGAAAAATAAAAAGATCCAAATTAATTGTACTGGTGCTAAGTTAAGAAAACCACAAGCACAAATGCATTTTACTATTTGTTTTCTTAAGTCTCCCACTACTAGAAATACATGATTTTTACCGGCGATAGACTTAACAAAACAACAAGTAAAAATGCATTTACACTTGCGATTCAAAGCATGGGTCATCAGTTTCTTTTTTACTAGCTCCTGTACATTATTAACCACAGTGGAAAAAATCACAAATATAAGAAAAAATTGATTTTATACTAAAAATCTAGACATCGGAGATTTAGTAGAAATGGTTTACGTATGTTCGAATCTCATGGTCTAAAGATTAGACTACATTAGTTTTTGAGGCTTGAAACAAGTCTTCTAAATAAGTTTTATCTAACAAAATTTTAACCAATTTTGAAAAAGGACTTTTGTTCGTTAAATCATAAAGGTTAACTAAAGTAGTCTAATTTTATCTCTAAAATCCTGAATGCAAACAGGAGCTTTTGATCAATGTACTCACGCAAATTTAAACTTTTAATCTTTGACACAACTTCTAGTGAAAGAACTTGATTGGACATTTGTTGGAAGGGATATAACAATACTACTATTATACCATACATATACACACCCCAAGCGTGCTTAGCTGACAGACACGTACGTGTTGATGATTTAGAGCGACGACATTTTGCACGGAGGGTGCATCAGCTTGCCCATCTCCTCCTGGCGCAGGCCTAGGGCACGCCGCGAGACCCACTTGGCAGGGCAGCAGCAGTGGCACCTCCTCCTTGGGCTCTTGTTGGCACGTTGGAGCTTCTGATATCCTTTTCATGAGTCCCAAACACTTTTCTTTGATTCTCAAACACTTTACACTATAAAGTCACATTCCAACGCACCCATGAGTAATTTCCAACGGTTACATTAAATTTTAAATAGGATAATGTAATGTACAAACAAACACCTACACTAAATCGCAAGAACTAGGCATCCACTCAAGTTGAGATAAACAACTAGTTCACATAAACCTACATGTAACTTCCAGTTCATGATAGCAGCTGCAAATTCATTCCATGCAATTTTCCAAAGACCTTCAACCTGTAATAGTTGTTGAGAATTAAGAAACCAAGGCATGAGAATGATCACGTAGATACAACTGTATGACTTGTAATATAAAAAATAGACATGTAAAATTTGCAAACAATATTACTCTCACTTTGTCAGATCAACAAATGCTCTAAATAAAAGTTGTAGATCTTGCAACTTTTATGTTAATGAGTTTTTCAGCCAATATCATTTACTACTTCAAAATATTGTTTGAAGTTACCATATTTCAAATTTTGAATTGATAAAACAAAGTGACATGAAAATATAACACAACATAATAGTTGTAAAAATGCTATAAATTGTTAGAGCATGAATTTAGAAAACATTAGGAAAAAGACTCAACACATTTGGAGTTAGCAAGAGGAAGAAAAAATAGTTACGAAATTAAGATGCAGATTAAAAGAAAAAAAAGCTTTTGTTCACGTTCTTCACCTTTCAGTATTTAAGCAATTTATTTTTGCACCAATACCCAACGACCCTTATATCATGGCGGTGGGAGTGATAACTCTCATGCAAATTCACAATTTTGTCGAATAAGTTATTTTTACGTGGGGCACTTAAATGCTCTAAAAAAACTGATTTCTCGAAGGTGTATGGAGCACTCTCACAAAAGATTAGTTTTGTGGGATTGTGTTCTAAATTCTCAAGGAAAAATATAACCCTCACGAAATATCTATTTTCTGGTAGTGCAAGAGCAGTTTTGGGTGCTATTTTGTAAACAATGGTTAGCATGGTAAATTTGCGAAGCTCACTGTTTAATAGAGAAATATATAATATTTTTCGTATTCAGTGGTAATAATGTTGCTGGTTAATTTTTTGAAACTCCACCGAAAGGAACCAAATAAACTAATATTTTAGACCACATTTTAAGGATCACATGTGAATTGAAAACCATGGATCTAGTCTTTAGATATACTTTTTTTTGAAAGCCTTTAAATATACTTTATAGTTTTTAGGGAGAATTAGGAATCAGGCCTTGAAAACAAAACCGTTTAGGAATCAGAACCTCTTCCTTGCGAATTTGAGAATCAAGCCTCAAAATAAAAATTCCTTCGTAATGTAGCCTTCTGTCAGTTTAAAGGCCTAACGGTGTTAACTTTGGTGGTACCATGATCATTTTACCCCTAGACAAAAAATAAAAAATAGTTTATTTATTGTATATTTTAAGTGTGTGTGTATATATACACATGTCAAACTTGCCAACCGTAAAAACTATTACTAATTAGAAATGCACATGCAAGGCAGCGTCTAATTATAGATCGCTAATCACGGCATTATTACCATTCATTCATTCGTTCCGTATATAAATTTCTACAAACCATTTTTTCTTTCCATTTTTCTTCATTCGTTCCGACAAGGTAAGCTCCATTATCTCCAACGGGCTCCAGGACCGATGGCAGCGGCGGCGGCGGCTCCTGGGTGCGACGTCTCCGGCGGACCCCATGGCCAAAATCCATGGTGCCCTCGCACCTCGCACCTCTCGGCTGCGACGTATTCAGCGACGTCCACCTCCTCCTCACCGGCCACGAAGACGGCGACCCCGATGGCATCCCGGCGGCCCTCCACAGCCCGACCTCGACGGCTGCCACGACAGCTGTCATATTTCGTTTTAAAGGACTAAAATAAGATATATAAAAAACCTTATATACGTTTTAGGATGTCACACATATGAGTTGATAAATTATAAATAATACCAAATTAGAGTTTATTATATAGCACACGAATAGCATGACCTCGTCTTTAATAAAAATAAGACAAAACTAAGATAACTCCAGATGATAGCTCCACCATAGGGACACGTCAACTGGTTGACACAAGCTAGTAGTCGTGTCGATAACTCTCACTCCAATCTTGACGTGTTACCCATCCGGGATTTTCCAAGCAATGAAATAAACAAGTGTAAGTACATACGTACTCAGCCAGTATAGAAGAGGTTCATGAAGCTCAATAAAGGTTGACACGATTTATCTGCAAGTAGCTTTTAGTGTTTTATCATTTTTTAGCAATTAGCATCAAGGTAGTAACAAACCCATGACCACATAATCAGGTAGACATGATTAAGAATATGATAAAAATATAACATGTAGCACAAGGAGTTGATGATCCATTCCTTAAGAACCCCTTGGTCGCCCTGTAACAGAACCGACCAATTTATTAGAGCACAAGCACGTAATTCGCCATTAGATAGCAAACTTACATGATTGAGACCTAATAAACCCGGTAGTCATACTGAAATCTCGAAGGATTTTAAACTTTCTGGCATAGCCAAGATCGTAATAAGTTTAGCCATCGCCATTCACAACATACATAGTTCGCACATAGTTTAAAACATCAGAGTTCGGAATAAGTTATTACAACCCAAGTTCAAATTCGAAATAAAGTGGAAGCGATTTAGTTCAAATCCACACACACACTTAGTTCAAATACAGTGCCAAGTCCTCAATCAATATCCAACAAAAATATAAGGTAGAGTGGAGTGACCATGCCCAAGGTCTAGTCACCACCCAACGCGGGGTAGAAGCAGTGCTGACAATAGCCATAAAACATCTCACCATCTGTAACAACATGGAAAATAAAACCCTGAGTACGAGAATATACTCAGCTAGACTTACCCGTCATAAACTAAAAATAAATTGACTCCAAGGAGTATGCAAGGCTATATAAGTAGGATAGCTGACTCGTAAGTTGCAGAAAAGCTTGCATTAAAGAAAGAATTGATCATAACCTTCTAGCATTGTATTTTAATTTGATTAACCTTACCATACTAAATTAGCACCTATACTAAACAAGCATGGTAATAATTATTCAACAAGAATAGTAACCAATTTTCGGTTGAGTGCCTTTCAACATCACGGCTTAACCATCTCATCTCTTGATTCAAGTTATTACTACGATGCCGCTGCTCAAGTCAAGTGCTCACTCTCCAGGAACGATGGCGATTATAATCGATTACTAACCAGCTGGTGGGGTATTCCTCACACAAACCACACTCACCCGCTAAAGTGAGCTACAGATCACCGAAGATTCAATTTGGATAAGTCGCAGGATCACCAGGTACCATTGTATCCAGGAACCGCCCGGCTGCTTTATTCAGGGCGAACCTGACTTCGGACTTACTCTCCGCATAATACGTGGTCTCCCATCTTCTCCAATACAATGCGTACAGTAGGTCGACTCCCGGTCCAAATCAAACTCAGGCTTCGCGGTCGGAACGACTTATCCTTCCAGCTAAATGTGAGGCATAAATTCAATATGACTTGAGGATGTACAACGGACGGGGTCCTAGTTCGACACAGACGGGATAACCTCACCGAACCTCCAGTTCAGTCTCAACACCAATCCCGCCCGGTCTCGATTTATTATCTCCACATGTTTATCCAAGATAACAATGTATTCAACCATTCCGAGTAACCACCTATAACTCGCGGATGACAGAAAATCACCTGACTTCTACCGATCTAGTTAAAGCAGGGCTAAACAGATAATCGCACCTGAACCTAACAGGGTTGAGGTATAATAGTGGCAAGGAATATAAGTAATGCAGCAATGGTATAAGACAACGCCTATAACTTAATGCATTAAACAAGTAAAGGATTCAAGTTAGATATTTTGCAAACCACAGGGAGAATGCTCCGGGGCTTGCCTTTCAGGAAAGAGCTTGGCTGATGGTCGGGACACTCGGGAAGATCAACCTCGGGATCCTCTTCTGCTGCTATCCCTTGTACCAAGGCTTCCTGCTGGCCTTCCTCTTCTGGTGCTCCGGGAACTACCGTTTCGAGCTCTGACGATCCTGTATGATGTATATGAATACCATGAATACATAGTAATATAAATGTACATGCTGATGGTGAATGAATGCTCATTTAAAGATAATTGACATGATTTTAAAACATGCATGATAAGCACATGTCATCTACATTCTCTTCTACAATAAAATCGTAAACACGCATCGCATTACAATTTACTTAAACATTAAAAGAAATTATAAACGACCACTATTTTACACACTACTCTCTATTGAACCATAACTAATAACAGATTATCTACATCACAGACATCAGAAAAAGCATTATTACACACATGAAATAATAACTTAAAGCATTATTAAATTCTTAAAAGAAATCAGGTTAGAACTGCAACATGACTTTAGACTATTTAGAAAATTCTATAAAAATTACAGAAGATTAAGCATGCCTAATGTAGAGTACCATAAAAATTTCAGGTCAAAACAGTAAGTACTCTATCCTACACAAAAATGACAAGGAAGCATAATTCAAAGGGCATAAAATACTTTGTATATAGAAAAATGTCAAACAACAGATCTCAGAACATTCTTAGCTCTAGATTGACATAAAAATATCCTCCAAAATGTTTCATGCCCAAATCATATATATATATATATTATTTATTATGAATTATTTACTATCTACTTAAAATAGGCACCATAAATAGATAGAATAATATTTACACATGACATAGTCTCATAACATTTTTTACAGATAGAGCATGACATAAGAAGACTAACAAACTTGGTTTCATATTTTTCTGAGCAACAGAAAATTACTTATGCATTTTCCAAGATAAAAGCAATTAATATGGATAAATAAATCTATACAAAAAAGTATCACAAAATTCATATTTCATATTTTTCATGCATAGATCTTCTCATAAGAAAAATACTGCAAGTTGAACCAACTCATTGGGACTAAAAATGAGGAAGTTATGATTTTTCAAAGGTTTTACACAAATCTGGAAACAGATTCTTTAAAACGAAAAAGAAAAACCATTTTGCACCAGGAACCCTGGACTTTCCAGAAATTAACCAAGCCCTATTTTAAAACTCTCTGAGTCTGGCCACTTTGCACTTATGTCCGGGAAAGATTAACATATTCTGCCCGCGGTCCACGCCGAGGGGAAAGGTCGCCTGCGGTCGGCAATCTCGCCGGCGGCGAGGTCTCCGGCCAAACTACGGTCACCACTCGGCTCAACTCAACTCAACTTCGCGAACCCAACGGTGTACCAAATGATGGCTATTAGCGTGATTTTGACCGGCGGCCACGCGCGACGGCAGACGGCGGCGAGGGTCGGCGGTGCGCCGGCCACCACGGGCCACGGCGGGGCGCAAGAACTAGCCTACCAGCTCCAGCGAGTCCAGGCAACTCGAACTAACCAGACAACACAAGGAATGGCTAGTCGAAACGACGACAGCGCTGCACGCCGGCGAGCGGCTGCGCGACCCACGACGGCGGTCGACCAAAATCTGACGAAACCTAACCCTAATCGATCCCATAAACTACAGCAAACGGTTCTACTCATGCAGGCGGTCACGATGCGCGAGCTAAAGAAGGGAGAAAGGGGTTGCTGGTCATGGCGGACCGTGCGACGGTCGAGGCGGCCATGGCCGGCGGAGGGGGAAATGGTCGATTCGACCTCTACTTGGGTTCTCGGGGGCAGTGAGCGTGCGCAAGGTTCGTCTCACGTCAAGGCAGAGTTGTTGGCGAGCTCTGGGAAGAAAATGGTAGGGCTGTGAGGTGCGGTGGCAATGCGAGCTTCGGGGCGGCGGCAATGGCGGGCTCCGAGCGCGCTCGAGCTCGGGGAGAGAAATGCGAGGGGAGGAGGGGCGTCCGGTGGTGGGGAAGAGAGTGAGGGAGAGAGTGACGCGGTCTGGTCGCCTTGAAGCCGGCGCTCGAGCTCGGACAGGCTAACTGCGGCGTCGGGCATCAACGCGCGCGTGGCACGCATGTGAGCGGAGCGGGGCCGAGCGGAGGGGCACGTGGGCGGCAGTGGGGTCGGGCGAGCGCGGGCGTGTGCGGCGCGTGCCAGCGAGGGCCAAACAGCGGACAGCGGCAGCGCCCGACGTACGGTCGCCGCGTGGCCGGCGTCGGCCGCGACACCGTCGTGAGGTAGAAGAAGAGAGGGAAGAAGAAGAAGAGACTGGCAGGTGGGTCCCACTGCGCCAAGATCCGTGCAGAACTTGATTTACTCTATATTTTCCAAAATAATCCGAATTTGAAGAAACATGTAAAAGATGAAATGTTGCTCTCAATGAGTAGAACATTTCACTTTTAAACATCAAAGCCTAATTCTGCCTAGAATTTGAAATTCAAAAATGGGGATCTAAAATAAATTTAAAATTAAAAGAAAAACATTTTATAAACTGTTTTTGACATTTTTGACCCACTTCCAAGCCTTTTCATGAAATGACCCAAAAATAAGTTTTGCTCCAAATAATTTTCTCTACAAACTTCATTTAACACTCATCCCTAAACAAGCAACCTATCACATAGCTCTAGTTTAAATCAAAGCAAGCACATTTTTCATACTATCATTTCATGTAAACAAATGATGATGCAAATGAGATGGTTATGCTCATGATATGCAAGATAATGCATGCTTAACACCATGGTGTTACACGCCCTAACCGTGGGCACGGATGATATATTGGTTTAACTCTGCGCAGAGGTGTACACATTCACTACGGGTCATGATTTCCAAATGCATGGGTTTGCAAGGCCCAAAATACCGTAAACCATGTAAAGCCACTCGTAGGTTCGTCTAACAAGCTAGGGCCGCAGGGTCATCGAATACAGAAAACCCCTCTCCCAGAATGGCACATCCCAGTTATAACACATAATGAAGAGGCAGCCCTATACCCAACTCGTAGATCCTCTAACTTGTTAGAAAAGGTCCTATGAATAACTAGAGCCAGAGCCATGTAGCCCCCATAGCTGTGCGTTATGTCCCAGATGATCACTTATAGTTTGGATCTTATTAAAAACTATCTTTTCATTAGTTGCATAGTCATTAATCAAGTTACAAGATCATGGTTATAAAGCACTAGCATTAACTACCCATATGCAACATCCCCAGTTATAAAGGTGGACAGGAAATTAAAGCTAGGAAACCTTAACAGGGTAGCAAAGAAACACATGCGTATGATCTTAGTGTGTATAGTGAATAGGTAACAAGGATGGTCCCAAATTTACTTGCCTTGATCAAAGCTCTCTTGTGAACCTGCTGACCCTGGTTGTCGAAGTACTCTTGTTCTCCAACAAACTTCTCTCTCTAAACTCGATCATCAATCAGCAAGACACAAGCATCGAGCAATCATACACGAGCAAATAAATAGATTTAATTAGAACAGTACACCATATCAACAAAACAATATGAGAAAAGTTTATAAAACCAATCTACACGTCGCTACGATCACACAGACGTAAAGATCACCAAAATCGGAGCTATAACGAGAAAGTTATGAATTTTACAATATTTCCTATTGTAAAATAATAGATAAAATCTAACCTCGAATTTAAACTATTGAAAATAGATCTAAAAGTGGTACTAACATGTAGATTATGAAATTATGAATCTAATGCAACTTGAACAGATCGGTGTGGACTAAAAATGAAGAAGTTATGAGCAAAATAAGAGTAGGGACTAAACTATAAATATACAGGATTTTTGAATTAAAATAAATCCAGAAAAACCGGATTTTCCATCTGGCCGAGGACTCCTAACTAAATATAGAAAAGTACAGGGGTTTTCTGCAAAATTGCTAGCCGAAGGGTTATCGGCCACTTTGGGCCGTTGAATCTGAGATCAACATCCGAGATTAGACAGAGAGAGAATAAGAGAGGGCGGCCAGCCGGAGTTATACCCGACGGCGGCGATGGTCATGGCCAGTGACGAAGGACCTTGCCGGCATAGTTGAAACTGACCGTACGGACCTCGGATTGACTTAGGACTTGAACCAAACGGACGCAGAGTTTGTTGCGATCTCACCTGACGTGAAGATGGAAACCGGAGTGGACGGAGGCGGGCTGGTGGCTTGCGGTGGCAGTGAGAGGCTTCCTGCGAAGATCGGCGAGCAACCGTGAGCAAACCAGAGTTAGAAAAAGAGGAGAACCCAACTCGACGAGTTCATTAGGTCAAAGGGATGCCCGTCGACTGGCTTACGAAGACGATGCGGCTACGAATTGACGAATTCGAGCTTGGAGTAGCGGCGGCTAGGGTTGTGGCTGCTCTAGGGCTCGGCTTTCGGTGGCGGGCATGGCGGTGTGCGGTGCTCGCTACTTATAGGCGGGGATGCATGGGGCATACGCTGGACCGAGGCGTGCGTGTGGCGGACTCGAGCAGAGTCCTGCTCGGACTCAAGCTGGGAGATGGGAAAGGTGCTGACACGCGGGCCCGGTGTGGCAGTAAGAGAGAGAAGAAAGACAGGCGAGCGGCTGCTGTTTTCTGGGCCGGCCCAAGACAAAGGCCGGGCGGGCCACGACGCTGGATGAAGGCCTTCGGGCCAAGAGAAGGAAAGGGAGTGGGCCGCAGGAAATGGCTTGCGGGCTAGAGGGGAAAGGAGGGAGAGCGGGCCGTTTGGGCCGCTCAGGCCAGAAACCAGAAAGAGGTTTATTTGAACATCTTTTCAAATAGTTTTATAAATAAATTTTGAAACCTTGTCATACTCAACAAAAATCAAACATTACAAAAAAATTGTGCAGCAGCATGTATGCACAAGGATGCTTCTTGACCTATGATTGATTTTATTTTTATAAAAATTATTATTTCTCATAGGTTAAATGCTCACAAAATTGCATAACTAAATCAATTTAACTATTTTAAAACCATGCAAATTTTAGGGTGTTATAAATCTACCCCCTTAAAAGAATCTTGTCCTTGAGATTGTGCTGCTTACTCAAAGAACTTCGGACATACCTTTCTCAAATCCTCTTCTCTTTCCCATGTTGCCTCAGCTTGAGAATACCGATTCCACTGAACCTTGCACATCTTAATAATTCTATACCTTGTGACCCGTTCCGCTGTTTCCAAAATCTTAACCGAATATGCTTCATAAGTAAGATCATCCTTCACTGTAAACACTTCTATAGGTATCCACTCTACTTCCAGCACACGCAAACACTTCTTAAGTTGTGACACATGGAACACATCATGCACACCGGCCAACTTCTCAGGCAACTCTAGTTGATAAGCCACTTCCCCACGTCTCGCAATAACCTTGAATGGACCAACATACCTTGGTCCTAATTTTCCCTTCATGTTGAACCTCCACACACCTCTCATAGGTGACACTTTCAAGTACACATAATCATCTACCTTGAAAGTGAGTTCCCTCCTTTGAGTATCCGCATAACTCTTCTGATGAGATTGTGCCACCCTTAGATTTTCTCTGATCATTCTGACCTGTTCTTCCGCCTCTCTAAGCGACTCTAGACCAAACTACTATGTCTCCCCAATTTGATTCCAAAACAATGGAGTCCTACACTTTTGCCCATATAAAGCTTCAAACGGTGCCATCTTGAGACTCTGTTGGTAACTGTTGTTATACAAGAACTCAGCATAAGGCAAACTCTTATCCCAACTAGTCCCTTTCTACAATGCACAAGCCCTCAAAATATCCTCTAAAATCTGATTTATTCTCTCAGTTTGACCATCGGTCTGAGGATGATAGGCAGTATTGAAATTTAACTGAGTTCCCAGTGAAGTATGTATTTGCTTCCAAAAATGAGAGGTGAACTGTGAACCTCTATCGGACACAATCTTCTTCGGCACTCCATGCAAACACACAATCCTTTCCATATACAATTCTGCTAATTTTGGTCCATCGTAAGTGGTCTTGACAGGTAGAAAATGTGCCACCTTAGTTAAACGATCAACGATCACCCATACAAAATCATAGCCACTCTTAGTACGTGGTAATCCCACTATAAAATCCATACCAACCTCATCCCACTTCCATTCCGGTATCTTCATTGGTTGTAATAGTCCTGCTGGCCTTTGATGTTCTGCTTTCACACGTTGACACGTATCACATATAGCAACATACGTAGCCACATCTCTCTTTAACCCATACCACCAATACCTTTCCTTGATGTCTAGATACATCTTTGTACTTCCAGGATGAATGGAGTAAGCAGACTCATGCGCCTCCCTTAGAATTGCATCCTGAATAGCTTTTATTTCTGGCACACATATTCTCTTGCCAAACCGCAACGTACCACCTTCGTCTATACGAAAACCAGGTGCCTTCCCAATCACAACATTCCCTGCTATCTCCTTCAATTTCTCATCCTCTAACTAACCCTTGCGTATTTCTTGCTCTAAAGTAGGTGTCACCTCTATCTCCATAGTATTGAGAACAACACCAAGATTCAATCGTTGCAACTCATCACATAGCTCCTTGGTCATAGTGATCATCTGAATTTCACTAGCATACCTCTTCCTGCTAAGTGCATCAGCCACAACATTTGCTTTCCCAGGATGATAAAATAGTTTAAAATCATAATTCTTGATCAATTCCAGCCATCGGTGTTGCCTCAAGTTTAAATTAGATTGAGTGAAGATATAATTCAAACTCTTATGATCTGTATAAACATCACACTTGTGGCCAATTAGATAATGCCTCCAGATCTTCAAAGCATGAACCACTGCTGCTAACTCCAAGTCATGAATAGGATAATTTAACTCATGCTTCCGCAGCTGCCCGGATGCATAAGACACAACTCTCCCTTCTTGCATAAGAACACATCCCAAACCTTGTCGAGATGCATTGCAATAAATAGAGAACTTCTTACTCAGATCTGGTAGTATCAACACAGGAGCTGTAGTCAATCTCTTCTTTAACTCCTCGAAGCTAGCTTGACACTTACCAATCCACTCAAACTTGACATTCTTCTCTAACAGAGCTATCATGGGTTTAGCATGCTTGGAGAAACCTTCAATAAACCTCCTATAGTAACCAGTCAAACAAAGAAAACTGCGAATCTCACTGACATTAGTAGGTGGCTCCTAGTCTAAAAAGTCCTTCACTTTCTTAGGATCCACTGCTATACCTCCATTAGAAACAACTGACCCAAGAAAGAAACTTCATTCAGCCAGAACTCACACTTACTCTTCTTAGCAAACAATTTGTGTTCCCTGAGTTTGTATAGCACCAATCTGAGATGCTCAACATGTTCCTCTTTGGTCTTGGAGAATAACAATATGTCATCAATGAACACTACCACAAACTTATCAAGGTACTCCATGAACACTTTATTCATCATGTACATGAAGTGGGCAGGTGCATTGGTCAAACCAAAGGACATAACTGTATACTCATATAACCCATACCTCGTGGTGAAAGCTATCTTGGGATATCTGAATTCTGAATCTTCAACTGATGATAACCAGAACATAGATCAATCTTAAAAAACACACAAACACCTCTTAACTGATCAAACAGGTCATCAATCCTCAGCAACGGGTACTTGTTCTTGATGGTGACTTCATTGAGAGAACGGTAGTCAACACACATCCACTGAGTGCCATCCTTCTTTTCAACAAAGATCATAGGGGCACCCCATAGAGATGAACTAGGACGTATGAAACCCTTCTCCTACAACTCCTTCAATTGTTTCTTAAGTTCTAATTCATTTACCCCCATTCTATTGGATGTTTTGCTATAGGTGCAGTGCCAGGTAATACCTAAATAGCAAACTCAATGTCACGGTCAGGTGGTATACCTGGTGAATCATCATGAAAAACATCTGGGAACTCCTCCATGACACGGTCTTTATCAGCATCATCATCTTCATCTAGAAGATTCACTATAGCTATAGGTGGTGCTTGCACTGCCACATCAACACTAATTCTATCCCCCTTTGGTGTTGTCAGAACTACCACTTTCTCTTTACACTAAATTACCACATTGTATTGCTTCATCCAGTCCAAACCCAGGATCACATCAATGCCAGACGCACTCAACACAGTCAAACTAGCAGTGAACTCTACCCCCTTAAAGAGATACTAACTGAATGACAATAATAAGAAGCTGGTATTCATTTTCCTGGTGAGTTCACTAGCATGGATTCTTTCAAGGCAAGTAGGGGTATACTATATGCTTTAACAAATGCTCATGATATGAAAGAATGCGAAGCTCCAGAGTCAAAAAGAACAGTAGCAGAGATAGAGTTGACGCTAAACGTACCTAGCATAATTTCTGGCACCTCCAGAGCAGTAGCCTCCTGCGTAGTCTTAGTGGACACATGGTTCACTCTCCCATAGGTAGCATAAGATCTCCCATTGCCACTCTGCCTCTGTGGAGTTCATTGATTCGACCTCTTGGGGCAATTGCTAGCATAATGCCCCACATCACCACATGCAAAACACCTGTTGGGAGTGCTAGGGGTGCCATTCTTCAAGGGTATGTTGTTAGGTGTAGTGAGACGTGAATTTTGATTACCCTGCTGCTGTGGTGTGCACGGACTCCAATTCTGTTGTTGGTTCTATGAGCGGTTCTGATTATTCTGAGGATACTGAGGACACGGTGGGGTGGAGAAGTGATTCCACTGGCTAACTGGCCCTTGGAACCTCTGCTGATAGCCTTAAGAGTTAGGACAAAAATGATTGTTGCTTCCAGACCCCTGTCCGTCCATCCTCCTCTTCCTATCCTTGTCCCTGCGCATATTGTCAAGCACAATAGCGCTATTCACCAACTCCTGGAAACTGACATACTTCTGTCCAGCCAACTGTAGCCTAAGTTCATAGTAAATCCCATTGAGGAAATGACACCGCTTGTCAGCTTCTTCCCGCACCTCATTTGGAGCATAGCGAGCAAGCTCAATGAAATTGTTGTGATACTCGCTCATAGTCATGTTGCCCATCCTGAGAGATCTGAATTCCTCTTGCTTCTACTCAACAAAACCTTCTGGGATGTGGTGCGCCTTGAAATCCCTAACAAAATCTACCCACGTGATGATGGGAGCATTGGCAGGATGAGCAGCTTGATAAGACTCCACCATGTTTGCGCAGCACCTTGCAACTGTCCAGATGCATAGAGCACCTTTTCTCCATCATTGTAGTGAGCAAGGTTCAATTGCTTCTCCACAGCACGTACCCAGTCATCAGCTTCCAGTGGTTCTATGGAGTGAGAAAACATGGGAGGATTACCATGCATGAACTCTCTACGCTTATCCCGTGGTGGTGGCACGTGTGGTACTCCTACAGCTTGCATGGCCTGTGCCAACTGGGTCAAAGCTTGCATCATCTGAGCCTATGAGGCCATGAATTCCTCATGGGTGACTGGTGGGGGAATGTTTCCAGCAACGTTCCCATTTCCCTTTCTTGACATTTGCACCAATTCATACGGAGGAATCCTTGGAACAACCGAAATTTCAATACTGTCTGCTCTATAATGATTCTGAAAATTTCTGGACGAGTTACAGTTTCAGCAGTCCAGTAAAAAAATCATAACTAGAGTTCCATATATCCAATTTAGACAAACTTTATATGGTTGGAAATCTTAGGAAGTTATCTACAACTTTCTTTTATATTGTATCATCAGATTCAGTCGTTAAATTGGTTGAAAATAGTACACAATAGAAACTGTTTTAGACATTGAGACTGTGCAGAAACACTGACTTTGAAAAGTCATAAGTCACAGCTTAGAAATGATCTAAAGGTGATTCTTACAGTATTAGAAAGGTACTGAAGTCTAGTTATTTCTATCAAATTGTCACTATTTGAAGTAGCCAAACTCAAGATATAACAGAAATATTGCAGACTGCTCTAGGATTTCAGCACCAGACAGATTCGAGATTGACCAAATCAAACTTTATTAAAGACCCTAAAACTCTAATATGTTTAACTAAGGAACATTGTGAACATGCCCACAAAGCTCCATCACTCATTACAATGATTCAAATCACCCAAAAGCATAAAAACAACTCAACTAACACACCAAAGTTCACTTGCAATTAAAAGACTCGACTCAACTTGACTAACAAAACTAACGACTATTACATAAAAGGTCTCCTGCACCTAAAGATGAAAAGGAGGGGCACGCTTCTCATAAATCTTTGGTTCTCCAATGGAAGCTCTATGGTTGTCATGTTTCTTCTGCAACTTCTTGTAGTCCTTCCCTTGCTGGTAGAGCGTAGCTTCCAAGATCCTAACCGTTTCCATCATATCATAGCCAAAGTGTGTCGTAGCTTGGTGTGCTAGATCAAGATTCAGAGGAAACATCATTGCCCATCCATCTCCCATATTCAGATCCTCATATTGAAGATAACGGTAGCAATCAAGCTGCATTGGCTCACGGCGATTTCCACGAAGACTCACCCACGCTTGAAATGCTACATTATCAATACTGCTTTCCATGGTATGGCGATGTTCCCAATGAAAATGAGCCCTTTCAAGCTTGAAAACTCCTGGTCCCTCATTCTCAGAGAAGATGTTCACAGTGGTCTTCCAATAAGTTATTGCAAGAGGATGAGCATACTCAATGCAGACATACTGTATTGCAGGCTTCCAATCAGCATAATATTGAGTCAGCACCTCCACCAGACGACGATGTGCTATGGAGTCATGGCTCCACAAGGTACGCTTCTCTGTAGTGCACTTCATTGAAGGGGGTTCGTCATCACCTTCAGTGACTTCCATCTCATCATCTTGAGCAATGTCTGCCTCATCATCACTGAGGATAATGATATCTTGCTCCTCTTCCACAGGCTCCAGTTCTTCCTCTTCTTCTTCTTGGGCTTCCTCCATAGGTTCTTCTTCTTTAGACTCAGGTGTAGGTGATGATAAAGGTGATAGCGCCTGTTGTGCAGGGAGTGCGACCACTTCATCTTCATTATCCTCACTATTCTAATCCCGTACTTCAACTCATGGCGGAATGGAACCTCCAGTACTCTTGCGGATGGTCTGACGGGTACACATCTATAAAATTAGACCAAGTTAAGTTAGAATCAATATTTTTGTAATGGAATAAGATAGAAGTAGCATAAAAATTTAGAAAATATCAAGACCAATATAGTAAGCAAGAATCTGGTGAAGCAAAGAGAGCTAAAAACGACCCTTATAGCTAGGCTTGCGTCCTACAGTCAAACATGCTCTGATACCAATTTGTCATATCTTATTTTAAAGGACTAAAATAAGATATATAAAAGCCTTACATGCGCCCCAGGATGTCGCACACATAAGTTGAAAAATTATAAATAGTACCAAATCAGAGTTTATTACATAGCGCACGAATAACATGACCTCGTCTTTAACAAAAATAAGACATAACTAAGATAACTCCAGATGATAGCTCTACCACAGGGACACGTCAACTGGTTGACACAAGTTAGTAGTCATGTCGATAACTCTAACTCCAATCTTGATCTGTTACCCATCCGGAATTTTCCAAGCAATGAAATAAACAAGTGAAAGTACATACGTACTTAGACAGCATAGAAGGGGTTCATGAAGCTTAATAAAGGTTGACACGGTTTATCTGCAAGTAGCTTTTAGTGTTTTGTCACTTTTTAGCAATTAGCATCAAGGTAGTAACAAACCCATGACCACATGATCAGGTAGACATGATTAAGAATATGATAAAACATTAACATGTAGCACAATTTGAGTTGATGATCCATTTCTTAAGAACCCCTTGGCCGCCCTAACCATGGGCACGGACGATATATCGGTTTAACTTTGCACAGAGGTGTACACATTCACTACGGGTTATGATTTCCAAATGCATGGGTTTGCAAAGCCCAAAATACCATAAACCATATAAAGCCACTCGTAGGTTCGTCTAACAAGCTAGGGCCGCAGGGTCATCGAATACAGAAAACCCCTCTCCTAGAATGACACATCCCAGTTATAACACATAATGAAGAGGCAGCCCTGTACCCAACTCGTAGATCCTCTAACTTGTTAGAAAAGGTCCTATGAATAACTAGAGCCAGAGTCATGTAGCCCCCATAGCTGTGCGTTATGTCCCAGATGATCACTTATAGTTTGGATCTTATTGAAAACTATCTTTTCATTAGTTGCATAGTCATTAATCAAGTTACAAGATCATGGTTATAAAGCACTAGCATTAACTACCCATATGCAACATCCCCAGTTATCAAGGTGGACAGGAAATCAAAGCTAGGAAACCTTAACAGGGTAGCAAAGAGACACATGCGTATGATTTTAGTGTGTATAGTGAATAGGTAACAAGGGTGGTCCAAAATATACTTGTCTTGATCAAAGCTCTCTTGATGAACCTGCTGACCCTGGTTCTCGAAGTACTCTTTTTCTCCAACAAACGTCTGTCTCTCTAAACTCGATCATCAATCAGCAACACACAAGCATCGAGCAATCATAATGAGCAAACGTATATATAATTAGAACAGTACACCATATCAACAAAACAGTATGAGAAAAGTTTATAAATTCAATCTACACGTCGCTACGATCACACAGACATAAAGATCACCAAAATCGGAGCTATAACGAGAAAGTTATGAATTTTACAAGATTTTCTATTGTAAAATAATAGATTAAATCTAACCTTGAATTTAAATAGTTGAAAATAGATCTAACAATGGTTCTAACATGTAGATTATGAAATTATGAATCTAATGCAACTTGAACGGATCGGTGTGGACTAAAAACAAAGAAGTTATGAGCAAAATAAGAGTAGGGACTAAACTATAAATATACAGGATTTTTGAATTAAAATAAATCCAGAAAAATCAGATTTTCCATCTGGCCGAGGACTCTTAACTAAATATAGAAAAGTATAGGGGTTTTCTATAAAATTGCCAGCCGAAGGGTTATCAAACACTGTGGGCCGTTGAATTTGAGATCAGCGTCCCAGATTAGACAGAGAGAGAATAAGAGAGGGCGGCCAGCCGGAGTTATACCCGACGGCGGCGATGGCCATGGCTGGCGGCGAAGGACCTTGTCGGCGTAGTTGAAACTAGCCGTACGAACCTCGGATTGGCTCGGGACTTGAACCAAACGGACGCGGAGCTTGTTGCGATCTCACCTGACGTGAAGATGGAAACTGAAGCGGACAGAGGTGGGCTGCTGGCTTGCGACGGCAGTGAGAGACTTCCTACGAAGATCGGCAAGCAACCGTGAGCAAACCAGAGCGAGAAAAAGAGGGAAAATAAACTCGACGAGTTCGTTAGGTCAAAGGGATGCCCGGCGATCGGATTACGAAGACGATGCGGCTACGAATCGACGAATTCGAGCTTGGAGTAGCGGCGGCTTGGGTTGCGGCTGCTCTAGGGCTCGTCTTTCGGTGGTGGGCTTGGCGGCGTGCAGTGCTCGCTACTTATAGGTGGGGATGTGTGGGGCGTATGCTGGACCGAGGCGTGCGCACGGCGGGCTCAAGCAGAGTCCTGCTCGGACTCGAGCTGGGAGAGGGGAACAGTGTTGACACGCGGGCCCGGTGTGGCAGTGAGAGAGAGAAGAAAGGCAGGTGGGCGGCTTGCTGTTGTTTTCTAGGCCGGCCCAAGACAAAGGCCGGGCGGGCCACGGCGCTGGATGAAGGCCTTCGGGCCAAGAGAAGGAAAGGGAGTGGGCCGCAGGAAATGGCCTGCAGGCCAGAGGGGAACGGAGGGAGAGGCGGACCGTTTGGGCCGCTCGGGCCAGAAACCAGAAAGAGGGAGAGAGGAAAAGGAAATCCCTTTTCTTTTATTTGAACATCTTTTCAAATAGTTTTATAAATAAATTTTAAAACCTTGTCATACTCAACAAAAATCAAATATTATAATAAAATTATGCAGCAGCATGTATGCACAAGGATGCTTCTTCACTTATGATTGATTTTATTTTTATAAAAATATTATTTCTCCTAGGTTAAATGCTCACAAAATTGCATAATTAAATCAATTTAATTGTTTTAAAACCATGCAAATTTTAGGGTGTCACAGCAGCGGCCCCCAACCCCAACTCCGAAGGCGGCCGCGGCGGCACCACTCCTCATCCACGACCGCACTGTGGGGGCGGCAACCCGATCCGCGCGCACGGCGGCGGTTCCCTGTGGCGAGGAGCCCTTCACTCTCCTGAGGCTGCGTTCAGCCTCCGACGACGCTGGACACTAATGAGCACGTTCTTTTGCAGAGCGGCAGAGTACCGAGGGATGCAGCGGACTCACGGTGCGGCGACTTGGTGGCCACGGGGCGTTGCGGCGGACTTGAGGCTCACACGGTCTCGCGGCAATGCGGCGGACTCGCGACGCGGGCGGACTCGCAGCGCTGACGGCCTCGCTGACGGCTCGACGGCCACGTGGACCCGGCAGCGGCAGTGGCACCGTAGCAGCAGCTAGGGCTGTGCAGCAAGGTGAGGCCGTTGCTGGCCTCCTCTCACGGGGGAGGGCTGACCGCACCTTCCTGGTGACCCCGCCCCGGCCGCGCTCGAGCCACCAGCGCCGCCGGGCCGGCGTCGGGCGGGAGGAGCGTGAGCTGGCAAATCTGTGAGGGGGGGCGACGGATCCAGGCATGGGGAGTCCGGATCCGGACTTGGGGCGCCTGCGCCTGCTGCTGCTCGCCGGCGTGAGCGGGGTGGCGCCGTCGGCCATGGGGTCGTCGGGTCGGTGTCGGTTTTTTTTGTTTCCTCTCCGTGTCTAAACGTCGCGTTCTTCCTCTTACCCCCTTGGCCTTTGCGTGTGATGGGTAAAAAAGGGTTAAATCGTCTTTTTTACAATGTACAGTGCAAAATGTAACGAAATTCCATAACAGATCTAACAGAAGGCCACAATTCTAAAGAATTTTTATTTTAAGGCCAGATCCTCAAATTCGCAAGGAAGAGGTCCTGAATCATAAACAGTTTTATTTTCAGGGCTTAATTACTAATTTTCCCTAGTTTTTAAGGTATACGGATTTCGTGTTGCTGGAACGTCGACTGAAATTTTATGAAGTGGAGTTGTCCTTTTTTAAAATCTGAAGCTTGTGAAGCTCGATCGCCTTAACACACCATATATAACGCTATCCGCAGCTCTTCTCACAAAAAGCCACTAGCGGCGTCTCCTATGCATGGAAGTTGTTAGGTCACTAAAACGCACCCATGGCCACTTTCTTGACGTCGATGGCCGGATTGAAGTTCACGGTACGCAAGTCGCCGGCAGTGCTGGTGGTGCCGCCGGTGGCACCGATGCTGCACGAGCTCAAGCGGCTATCGGACATAGATGACCAGGATGGGCTGCGGTTCCGTGTGCCAATCATCCAAATGTACCGGCGGAACGCGTCTTGCGACGGCCTGGACCGGCCTGCGGCTGTCATCCAGGATTCCGTCGCCAGGGTGCTCGTGCACTACTACCCTTTGGACGGCCGGATAAGGGAGCTCCAGGGCCGCAAGCTCGCCATCGACTGCACGGCGGAGGGCGTGCTGTTCGCCGAGGCTGAAGCCGACGTCTGCCTCGACGACTTTGGCGACTCCGTGCACCCACCTTTGCCGTGCCTTGAGGAGCTCTTCTGTGACTTTCCTGCCGCCACGTCCTCCATAGTCAACTCCCCTCTCGTCGCCATCCAGGTACTCATGTCTTACATACATGATACATATGTCTGCACATCCATGCGTTACGTATCTTTTTTTTTTTCACTTGGCTTGCACGTGCAGGTGACTAGGCTGGCATGCGGTGGTTTCTGATAGATTCATAATGACATAGGATCGATCTAACAGTGGAGTCTAGGTGATAGGTTCAACAAAGGTGTAGAGAATAATCAATGTCCTAATCACGTTCTACCGGATCCGAGAGAGACAGAGAGAGGGAGAGAGGAGTGGGATGCATACCGAAGCCCTCAGTGGGTGGCGCAGCCGGTGTCACGGTCGGTGGTGCAGCGGACCCCATCACGAGCGTTGGTGGACGCTGCGCACGGGCAGCGACGGTCGGTGAAGAAGATGGAGACGACGACGTCCGTGGCGGTGGCACGGACGTCGAGGTGGCGGCGCTGGCGTCGGTAGGTCTTCCCGTCGCTGGCAGCGCTGTCTAGATCGGCTAGGGTTTCGGAAATGTAGGTGAGGAGGACTGGCGGAGCGACGAACTTTGGTGTGCGTGCCCTGGCCCCCACCCCTCTTCTTTATATAGCGCTGTGCGACGGGGGCCCACCAACCAAGTCCGATTGGGCGCCCCCGATCAGGGCACGAGATCGAGGCCGAGCAGGCCGTTGGACCAACTGGCGTGGGAGATCAATCTAAGATTCTCCCCCTTGATCTCTCATCATTCTTGAAGTTCTTTAATTTCTTTCTTCGTCATTCTTATCGTTCTTCAATTTCCTTCTTCATCTTTCAACTCTTTTCTTTCTTAATTTTGTTCCATCCCATTATAGATTTGCATATCGAGCATGTTTCATCGTCACAGCAATTAGTGCCACTAGACTAACAGCCACGACACACTTCTTCATTTTGAAATGAAACTCTTCTGGGCCCTTCTTATTCGGGAATCATATGCTTTCCCTTAAACCCATGCCGGCTAAGTGTCCTCTGAACACATTGGGCGATAAGCCTTTTGTGAGCGGATCTGCTAGCATTCTTTCTATTCTTATATGCTCAAGACTTAATACATGATCCCGAATTTTATCTTTCACAACATAGTACTTTATGTCAATGTGTTTGGTAGCACCACTTGACCTATTGTTGTGAGCATATTCTACCGCTGGGTTGTTATCACAATACAACCTCATTGGTTCATGTATATCTTCTATTACTTTCAGTCCGGGTATAAATTTCTTTAGCCAATTCACCTGCCCCGAGGCCTCATAGCATGCTACAAATTCAGCATACATTGCCGAGTTCTAGTTACTATTTGTTTGAAGCTTTTCCACGATATAGCTCCTCCTACGAGAGTAAATATGTATCCTGACGTGGACTTTCTTTCATCTCCCGCATAATCAGAATCTGAATACCCTTCTATCTGTAGGGAATCAGATCTTCTGTATGACAACATGAGGCCTTTCATTCCTTGCAAATAACGCAAGACTTTCTTCAATAATTTCCAATGTTCAATTCCTGGATTCTTTTGGTACCTGCTAAGTAACCCGATAACAAAAGCTAGGTCAGGGCAAGTAAATGTTTGAGTATATTGCAAACTTCCAACAGCTGAAGCATATGGTACGGCTTTCATTTGATCAATTTCATATTGGTTCTTGGGACACTGATGTTGCCCATATCTATCGCCCTTGACTATAGGAGCAGGTGAGGGACTACACGCATGCATACAAAATTTCTTCAAAATCTTCTCTATGTATGCCTTTTGCGATAATCCTAAAACCCCTTCCTTCTATCTCGGTGAATTTCAATTCCTAAAACAAATGTGGCCTCACCAAGATCTTTCATATCAAAGTTTGAGGACAAGAATTTCTTCGTCTCCATTAGTAGATTGATATCACTACTAGCAAGTAAGATATCATCTACATATAGGATAAAAAATATGTATTTTCCATTCTTGAACTTTGCATAAACGCAATTGTCCTCAATATTTTCTTTAACCCAAAATTCTTAGTTATTCTATCAAACTTCAAGTACCATTGTCTGGAAGCTTGTTTCAATCCGTAAATCGATCTTTTTAGGTGACATCCCATCTTTTCTTTTCCTTCTATGACAAAACCTTTCGGTTGTGCCATATAAACATTTTCTTCTAAATCCCTGTTAAGGAATGCCGTCTTCACATCCATTTGGTGCAATTCTAAATCATAGTGAGCTACAAGTGCCATTATGATTTTGAAAGAATCCTTATAAGAGACTAGAGAAAAAGTCTCATTGTTATCAATCCCTTCTCTTTGTGTAAATCCTTTTGCCACAAGTCGTGCTTTATATCTTTCAACATTCCCTTGGGAGTCATATTTTGTTTTGTAGACCCATTTACAACCTACCGTTTTGGCTCCTTTAGGAATAGGTTCTAAGTCCTAAACTTTATTGGTACTCATCGATTTCATTTCATCCTTCATAGCTTCTAACCACTTTGATGAGCAGACACTTCTCATGGCTTCTTCATAAGAGGTGGGATCACCCTCCATATGAAATTCTTCTATGTTATAAAGTTCATAATCATCAGGAATAGCTCGCTTTCTTTCTCTTTGAGACCTCCTATGGGCCTCTGGTACTTGTTCAACAATGGGCTGTTGCTGCTCTTTCTCATGTGTGACGTTTGGTTCTATAGGCTCCTGAAAGACAGGTTCCTCACATTCGTTTATTATCGGCACAGGAAAACTAACAACAGGTGTTGTCACTACAGTATCTTGCACTGTTGGTGCAACAGCAGCATGTAGTACAAAAAATGGTTCTTTAACCATTGGAGTGGGCACATGTACCCGTTTCTCCTCAAGGTTAATTTCTCATGCTACCTTGCTCCCCCTGATCATGTCATCCTCCAAGAACACAACATGTCTTGTTTCTACAAATTTTGTATGTCTATCAGGACAATAGAAGCGATATCCTTTCGATCTTTCTGGATAGCCAATGAAATGGCACCTGACTATCTTGGGGTCTAACTTTCCAATGTTTGGGTTAAAAATCTTTGCCTCAGCTAGACATCCCCACACACGTAAGTGATTAAGTGAGGGTTCTCTTTCTGTCCATAATTCATATGGTGTTTTCGACACCGACTTGCTTGGTACTCGATTAAGTATGTGAATGGCGGTTTCCAACGCCTTCATCCATAAACTAATCGGTAATATGGAGTAACTTATCATACTTCTCACCATATCCATTAAAGTACGGTTTCTTCTTTCAACCACTCCATTCTGCTGAGGCTCCCCCGGCATGGAGTACTCGGTGACTATGCCACTTTCCTATAGGAACTTTGCAAAAGGTCCAGGAACTTGGCCATATGGGGTATGTCGCCCATAGTACTCTCCACCCCGGTCTGATCGTACTAACTTGATCTTCTTATTGTGTTGATTTTCAACTTCAGCTTTAAATATCTTGAATCTATCCAATGCTTCTGATTTTTCTTTAATTGGATAAATGTAGCCATAACGAGAGTAATCATCTGTGAATGTTATAAATGAATCATAACCATCCACACTTTTCACAGGAAAAGGACCACAAATGTCTGTGTGGATTATTTCCAAAATTCCTGTGCTTCTTTTGGCATTCTTCTTTATTTTCTTAATATATTTTCTTTTAATATGATCAACACATTGTTCTAAATCAGAAAATTCTAAGTGGGGGAGAATTGATTCTTTAACTAATCGTTCTCGGGTGGAAGAACAAAGAATCGCTTATTTCCATGAAAAGCCACCTCAGAAATGAAGGTCGAATCGTTTCTCTGAATAGCTTCTAGTTCTCACTTTTGATTCTATTAAAGAAATGTCAATTTCCCTCTGTTTGAGTAGGCTCGCGATAGATTAGATTATACGCATGAGGTAGTAAAAGCGAGTTATAAGCTCTTTTCTCTAAAGAAAGTAGGCTTCTAGCAAGGCCAACTCTATCTTGCTCAATCCCATGCTTATCATTTTCACAGATATGAATTCAATGTCATATATTAATAGAAATGGTTTTCTCCTCTACCTTTCAAGAATCTCACTATTCAAATAGCACAGTATCAAATTCAATCCATAAGTCATGTTGTTTAATCAATGACAATGATAAGCTCTAACAAGGAAAGAGTCTATAGCTCTTTGACACGTTTTATATCTACTTCAGTCATACTTTATTGGAGTTATCTGACGCAAAGGAGGAAGGAATAGAGATTAGGATCCTAGCCTTGTTTCATTTGAAGTTCCTAAGAATGGTTCCAAAATAAAGCTTTTACAATCTGGAATAGAATGAAGATAATGTATTGGCAAGAATGTTAGACCATAAGGAAGCTATCGTATCTCATTTAAGTTGGGCTAGCCTCTTCCTAGGATTCCATACCTTGGGCCTTTATGTTCATAACGACGTTATGCTTGCTTTTGGTACTAAGCTAGGGCTAAGTACCAAAAGCAGGCAGCTATTGAGTATTCACTAAATGAACAAGACAAAGGCCGCCCTTCCTATCATGATCTAAACCAGTAGCTTACAAAGAGAAAGACTCTGATTCGATAAACAACCTATTAAGAAAAAGAAAGAATGATGCGGACTTCCCCATACAAAAAGAGAAATGGGAACAAGGTGCTCTGTTCTTTGCTGTGATTCTTGGCCGTTCTAGAATCACTATTTTTGTGCTAGCTCTTGGCCTCCTCATTATAGTCCTCCTAAAATCCAAGGCATTTCGTTGGAATACATCCTGTCTTTTCACCTTTGTAGTCCTGTGCATAGTCAGTACTATAGCCCCAATCATAGCTACTAATAAAATCAAACTAGAAACCAAAAACCAGACGGAATACTAGGTATAAAGTAAATTGCCCAATGTTTCCAAATTAGTCCAACTTCGTACCTTTTCGGCATAAACCGTATATCCCAGGGAGGTCGCATTTCTGTGGGTTGGTAGTAATGGAATGGTTTCATTATCTAAAATGAAGAACATTTCCCACCAAAAGATCAGTCCAATAATACCACTCACTGGTAAATAGCGCAATACTTCTTCATGAATCTCCGCTATTTGAATATTGAACATCATAACCATGAATAGGAATGAAACGGCAATAGCTCCTATATGAACTACTGGGAAGATCATAGTGGAGAAGTCGAGACCTAACAAAATAAGTAAACCACAAGTGTCGCAAAAGACTAGGATGGGAAACAAAACAGAATGTACCGGATTTTTAGCACGTACAACCATCAAACCAGAGACCAAAGCAGGGCTCAACAAAATAGAAAGTATCATGGTACGTCGTCCTTCCTTGAAATGGAACTTGAATGCTGGAGCAAGAAGACGCATTCAAGTCGATCTATTACGACCAGCGCGGTTGTTCGTATTTCATTTTATTCTTCCAAGCCGACGCTCTTCTTATCAACCCCCATCCACACTTCATTGCTGCCCTCTCCTATCCCTTTCCTCTGTGACCCATTCCACCGTCCGTCTATAAATCTCAGATCCCTGTTGGACGAATTCCAGGCTTCCTTTAATTCATCTCAGCCTTTCAGGGCATAAGCAGTCTTCCCAGTTAAGGGAAGCCTCCGCTAGATTGTAGGGGGTTTCATTATCGAAGTTCTCTCCATTATGTATCATGATGCTCTTCAAGAGAGTAGCTATCTATTATTTCAGTATTAAAGCCCTTTCTAGCCTTTTCTCTTCATTTTTTGTGAGAGGGCACTGGAAGTTCTCAGTGGGTGCCGGTGAAGTGATGAGGACATGACACCTTCGGATACGACCATTGATTATAAGGTGATGTCATTCCTACATTTGTATAGTGACTTTGGATATAATTCACTTGGTTCCACATGTCTGTGTCATTATTTGATAGTGGGTACAAATGTGTCTCAAAATGCAAGTTCAACAAAGTTCAACTTTCGGTTCATCGGTAGCCTGACGATGCTTCATTGGGAAGGCCATAACTCATCCATCCGGAGTGTAATCGAGGTCAATGAGCACTTGGTGGAAAGCTTATTTGATAGGATTTCAAATAGATCTGGTCCCATATCAATATCACGTCGGCAAGGTCTCCTAATCATCAAAATATTTTGTTGTTGTTTTTGTCAGAAGCTACGTCATCGTCATGGGCTTGTTTTTCATCCTTGGGACCCTGGACCAAGTAGAAGCATGACCCAAGTAGATGGAGAACTCACCAAGGAAGCCCTTGGATGTCCTCCACCCTGGCCACCACTTTTGGAGGCCAGCAAGGGCGTCCAAGACAAGACGGAGGCCCAGCCAATTCGAGTTCGAGTCTACCTCGGCCTCCAGGACCAGCACTGATTAAAATGGAAGCCCAGGACGCATACGGACTCCGTTTTTGACGTTCTACCCATGGTTGGAAAGATAATTTCATAAGGAAACTAATGGCATTGGTTTGAGATCCAAATTCATTCTGAGTCATCGGGAAAAGTCAAAACAAACCAGTGGCCAGAATCTGTTCTAGTGCTACACCATAGTTTTTGGTCCGTTGGGCCGTGTATCATGTTTGAGCCCGTTAGGGGGGCGCATCCAGGGGGTGTGATGACTCTTAGGCATTATATTCAGTAGCCGCCGCCCTCGTTAGGGTTTGGGTTTTGCTTTAGATTAATCTATCTTTGAACAGTCGCCGTTATCGGTTTGTGAAACCCTACTTTGTGATCTTAATCATATATCTGCAGTTTGTCCCAATATTTGAGCTACGTACTTTTGAGTTCTTGCTTGTGTTCTTCAATTCACAGGCAGGGATTAGCCTTCTTGGCAAGGTCAACCGGTTGGTGACACGGTTGATAACCAGAGGAGACGTGGTGCTAAGGTTGCAGGTTTGGGTCTTTATGATCTGAAGCCGTATCGGTGTGTCGTGCTCCACCAAATCATTGTTTATCTTGACTGACGGAAGATCGGAAAACCTAGTCCCCATTATGAAGGCTCGAGGGCGGGATCAACTGTAGGTGGGACAAGAGCTACAAGTCTCGCTGGAACCGGGTTGTCAGGGGCAACCTCCCCCCTTTCCGGAGAGTTGATCTGGGGGAGGTCTTGGATGGGCGGGAGGGCACCCCAGGCGGCGTCGTCCAAAGCAGAATCAACCCCCCGTGATGACGACGGGCTAGAGGCTCCATCGGGGTTGCCCGCTATAGATCCGGAAGAACCTGCATCACTAGGCCTAGGCCCTGGTGGGTTCTCCTTAGCGGAAGCAACCTCTAGGCACTCAACAAAAAAAGAATAGAAAAAGGAGAATGATCCAATTAGAGTAGAGGAAACAGCCAATCCCTATGTTGTGCGGAGCAACTGGTGGATAAGATAAATATGCGTTTTGTGCAAAGCAAAGGGAGTCCTTGGAATGCATTTCCTACAGAAAGCACTCATATCAATGTGAGTGACTATGACGAAAGCTTTTCTTTCCCAATGGTTTAGTTATTCGATTGAGAGGAGTAAGAGCTTTTGAGAAGCCTCCATAGATCAGTTGAGGTGGTGCATGAAACAACCTGAGGAAGAATCGATGGGGAGATAGATGAGAGAAGCCAAGCCAGCAGCAACTGGTCTTGATGAATCTTGGTTTCGTAGGCCGGGTTTGGGGTGGCTGTGCCATTGGCGAGTACTAAGGTAGGGGATGGTGAAGAAATAGTGCCTTTGAGGTATTCAATAAGGCCATGGCCCCACAGGAAAAATCAGTGATTGCCAAAGTAGAAAGTTGGAATCATCCTGTTTAGTGTGTATGGGGTATTGAAAATGAATAGAGTTAATCACAGTGTGAGACTGAGGTAGAGATTGGGGGTGACTAATAGCAGTATTGTCAGTGGTAGCCATGGATAATTTTGAAAACTAGAGTGTATCCAAAAAAGGGAGCTAAGAAAGGATACGACCAGATTGGAAGGTAATCTGGTTTATATGTTTAATTCAGGATCGATGATTGAAGAATACGATTAATCTTGCTAAATTTGGTGAAGACCTCTGGCTTTGATTGTGTGCCCTTTCTTGTTCCTAAGGATTTCTAACCAGACCTTACCTTAGGCGGACGTATACTCAATTATCAAGAAGACTAAATAGTGATCGACCCGCCATCATCTCTTGCCTGAACTGACTTACCAGTCACAGGGCCGAGAACACATGATCGAGGGAAATTTCTTTCATCACTACAAAAACTGGTTTTGTTGATTGACAAAATGGATCTCTTCCCTGTGAGCCACCTTTAGGAAAATTACACCAAAGATGTGTCTTTATTCGGTTATGATTGACCAATATTATGAAACCCGTCACTGAACTAAGGATTTGATTTGCGACCTCCTGAACTATTCGCATTGCTCTCTTATCTACATTCATGCTTACTTAACCTGTAGTGAATGGAATAAAGTAAGAAGTCTTTCCTTTCCACAATCGTAACCTAGAAAAGGTGTAATTAATGGGAGTCGGTACAAATTGACTCATGTCATTGGATACTCCCTTTCGGGATACATCAAATTGGTCAATCACCTTCCATCAACCTTAAACTTGACTTTGAAAATACCTATCCTTGACTTCCCTTACGAAAGGAAATTCGATGCTAGTTTGAAAAACAAGCTATATTGACGGTAGGGAGTGGCAGAGAATCTCCAATCAAATTGGCAATCCTAAACTATATTAACCGAGCAAGAGGATGCGCTAACGCGCAACGTCACGCTAGTTGCGAAAAAAATCGTATAAAAATCAAGCAAGAAAATGGTTCTGGCAGGCTGCGTGGGACTATAAATCCTATCAGAGTGGTTCAATTCCACTCTCAGAACGAGACTGAATGAAAGAAAATGCGAGTGAAACGAGACAAGAATCAAATTTTAGGCTTATTTCCTAAAAGCGGTGGTTCTCGCCTCCCTGTGCCGTGGGGTGGGCGACTACGGTTCGAGTCTTTTTTGATCGGGTAGATCCATACCATATGTTCCGGGAGGGAGACGAGGTGTAGCATAGTCTGGTCAGCGCATCTATTTTGGGTACAGAGGGCCATGCGAATCCTATCACCTTGATGTGGTATTCACAGGGGCCGAAGTGCAAAGCCCCGTAGCCTATCCGTGGTCGGGAAGGCAGGCGAAAAGCACGCACAAAAAACAGCTCATATGTGTCCTAAACCTGCTGCACCTGCTGGGTGAGCGACACATGCATCCCCTATAGCACAACCAAAATCGCAAGAACACCACCAAATTAAGCATCATGATGAAGTGAGTAAACCACAAATCAACAATAGCATGCCATAGTATATACAAAAATTTCCTTCAAAGTACAAACAGATGTATCAACAACATTAAGACATTCCTGCCAAATTCGAAGCTTAAGAGAGGAGGTGGGAGGACAGACCAGCTCAGAGCCACTGCTGGAGAGAATGCCGGTTGCCACAGACGCATAGTTGGACGCCTTGGATCATTTCATCAACGTTGCTGAGGCCTGCCAATGCCCATGCGCATGCTCTGCTCAAGGTACAGAGGCACGAAGGGGAGCCCCAGCTTCTCCGCTGCAATACAACAAATGGGCCAAGAAATCAAGAGATGGGGAAAGAATTGTTGGGAACAACACTAAGAAAATGATGTTGTTAAACCAGGAAAAACACAAGAACAATAGATCCAGGAAACCACCAACAAGTGAGCCAAGAATTGACACAAACTAGCCTAGCCCTACGGAAGGCAATCATATCTATACCTATCTTTCGCAGTCAGTAGCTGTCGAGTCTTATCTTTCCGCTCGAGTAGGTGCGATGGTAGCGCTGAAACAAAAGGAAACCCCAAACATACAAACTATTTTGACATGACTTTGATTTCCACTATAAAGAGCGGCATCCCCATCTCGGTGTCGTTCATCTCTTGTCGGAATATCCTGCTGATATATTTTTCGTGTGTGGTGTGACCAGGGGTGCACCACTAATAGAGAACATGGCCCCAGTGGGAGGGGAATGCTTCTCGAAAGAAGACCCATTCTCCATGTTCTTTTCTTGGGCGTCGCTTGCCGCATCAAAAGCTGGAACGCACCAACGTATGGTGTCTTTGTGAAGTTGGATCATTCACTGAGGGAAATGCAAGCAAATCCGTCAAGTCATTTCACAAAGCTAGGGAATCCAATTTATCATGCCAGGACGAAGCATATTGAGATTTACTTTCATCCGCGATCTCATTGCTATGAAGCAGCTCACCATTCGGTTTATTAGCACGAAGGCATCCTCTTTACCCAACCTTGATTGAACTTTTTCGGATTGGTTTTCGTACGCTACGCGCCTAGCTTTTGATTTTGCTGCTAGGCGCCTTTCTGTAAGCTCCATGCCTAATCGATACATGCCTCTTTCTAGTCTATTACATACACATATTACACCGCATCTCCTTCCTCTAACAAATCAAAAAATCCATCTCTTCTCCCACTCCGTTCGGGTTTTGCTTGACTTATCACGCATGCATACTTGAAATACTTTACTTAGCTTTCTAAACTGGTACTACTCAGCCTATACCATTGCTTCTCCATGAATACATACTTGCTTAGCTAACTACCTTAAGAAGTATTAATCACAAGCAAATGCCTAGCTAGCTAAAACAACCTATCCAGATGCATATCTCGATACCTGTTATTCCGGTCGGTGCTTCTTTCAAGGGACAACATCTGCTCGTGGTTCATATCTTGCTAGCTCTGTCCCAAGCTCCTCTTTCTAGTAGCCCTACTAAACCTATGAGTTGACTCATACATACTCACTTATTCTTTACTTATCTTATCTGTGACTGCATATTCCTATCATTGACCTATTCAATATGTATCTATTGGCTAAACAATAGCCCTTGTAAAAACAACTATACCTGTCTCTGCCTATGAAAATGAAAAAACAAATCAACTATGGCTACCTCAACGTACTCACTTGTTGACCTATCCAGCTTATCCAACTACTTGACCTAAAACATATGGATATACTGGTACTGCACCGTTACGCAAAAATGAACTCCTTTTTATAGTGGGCCTATGTCTTGTATCCGTTACTTGGTCATTCAAATCACACAACCCATACCTAACTCCTGTTTAGAAACTTGTGCTTGCCAGCTTATCCTTTTTAGAAATATGCCTATTCCTTTCCCTGAGCAAGGTATATAGAGGTAGTCACTCATTGCTAGAACTACTACTAAATGCCAATGCTAGTGCTAAGCTTCAAGTACTACTCAGAAATCTTATGCATAGGAAATCCTATCTATATAGATAGTGGTTTCGTTATCCTCACTTAGACTTCTATCGGGTAGCTGCTTACACCTACTTTCCAATTAGAAATTGCTGCTACTCCCTATGTTTCCTATTTTTGCAGCTACCTCCCTAGTGAGTGAGTCCTTCCACCCAAGCTAGAAACCTATACCCAAGTTAACTCCTTTCTACTATTTGTTTTTGTTCTTATACTGATTGCTGTTTTTCACTGTCTCCTATTCATGCTTAGCGCCCTGGGTATCCTTTGAAACTAGGCCAGCTATCAATAGTTGGATATGAAGTAAGTGAAGAGCGAAGTCATTAAGAAAGAAAAAAGGGTTTCTAATATTTCAGTGAATAAGCCTAAAAGAAATTGGACTTGTTGAGATAAGTCAAGCTGTTCCTAACCATAGTATTTTAGATCTCAGTCGGTCCACTCAAGCTTACCAGATTGTTTGTAAGGTCTCGCACATCATTGATACTTGGATGTTAGTGGTTCAAAGATAAGAACTATTTGAAATTAATTCAAAAGGAATGAGTTTTTTTGAGTTACGTCTGTGACCTCGGCAAAGTCATCTGCTACTCTGCTTCTTGACACGAAAGCAGGGCAATGCTCCATTTTTGATAATTCATCCTACCCTTAGCTTTGCTACTTGACTCGGAACAATGGTTCGGAGTTCGCCAGAATACGACGACATGCTGAGTTCTCAACGACTAGCATGAATTGAAGGATGCTGATTGCCGTTGTACCTATTGATAAAGGATTGGACAACTCGACACGGACTACGCAACGGGCTTCAAGGAATTGAAGAATCAACTAGTCACTACGCTGCATACTCATACCAGGGAATGTTGCAGACCGACCTTCGTGCTGGGCTGGAATAGAAACTGACGTATGGAGGACTTGTGAGATCTTTCACTCTTTGAATCAATTGCGTAGAATATGATCCTTAACAACCAGGGAATGTACACAACAGCCGAGAGGTCGTGGAGGTCCCATCTCTCAACGGGACGTGAGATTTGGAGGCAGAGGAGGCGCGCGAGTCACAGTTCAGGCACATCACAACGAGGCTGGGGGACCAATCGACAGACTAGATCAGACAGATGACACTACCGTGGCCACAGAACTGATAGCATGTATCTTCAATATTTCTGGGTGCTTTTCTTACGTACTGATTGATACTGGATGTAGTCACTCAGTATCATCTAAAGCTTGGGTCAAAAGATGTGGGCTGGTGACAATAGAGAGTGGAAAAACAATGTTGATCGGAACACCCACCTTTGAATTCTTCATTTAGGAATTGAGCATACCTTAAGATACAGATTGCAGGACGAGAGCTAAGAGTAGACCCAATAGTTGCAAAAGTAGGATGATATGATGATGGGCTTGGAATGGTTGACTATGCATCATGCCACGATTGATTCGTAGGAAGGTGACATTCCAGAAACCAGGGACTAAGCCATTTTCATTGCAATTCAGACAAGTTGGTGATCGAATCACGACAATCTCAACTTTACAGGCATAGCATCTAATCGAGTCAGGTTGTACCGCCTACCTTGTATCAGCCATGTAGACGAAATCTATTCTAGTGGTGTCAGAATTTACCAACGTCTTCCATGAGACTCTACTAGGATTACCGCCTGAACGAGAGGTTGATTTATGCATCAAAACCAAACAAGCAACGGATGGAGCAACTAGCGCGAAAGCCGTTGCGCATTTTGGTTTGCTTTATCTGCCATAGTAGAAAGAATAAGCTGCTTCTTGTTTAGGGTGGGCTATCTTGACTCTTAAGCCTGAGAGGGAGAAGGCTTCCCGCGTGGGCGGATAAGCAATCCCTAGTCTTCCATAACACGTATTGGACTTATGTTTCCTCCTCCTCGAAGATGATGGATCTATCTGGTCACCGAAGCTAAATGGACCCGAGGTGTTGATGACCGAATAGAAAGGTTTATTTTCAATGGCAAGTCCTAGATGATGTAGGCTTTGCTTATCCTGGCCAACCACAAAGTACGCATCTTATGTGCAAAGAGACGATCTTCCGTCATAGACTATAATAAATAATAAATGGACTGATCACCAGTTTATTGGCTCGTTCATTCACTCGCTGGGTAAGGAGGCTGTGACTTACAAGATGTCAAAGGGAAACCATTGTGGAATCGGTAAAGGGCTTTAAGCGAGTAGGGGTAGCTGATAATACGGTAGGGATTCACGAAGAGCAACACCTTACAATGTTCATGACCAATTGGTCAGCATCTAGCAAGAAAATGGATGCGTCGCCATGGCTTATGACTTTTGAACCCTTTTATGCCTTTGATACCACCCTCGGTAATGCACTAATAGACCCCGCTGTTGACTCACGTTGGATTCAATCGATTGCTTTCCGCATTTCTAGCCATGTTTCAGCCCTATCCTTCTGTTCTTTATGCAGTAGTTGGTTGTTTATGGCCAACCAACCTAGAGACTAGGGATAAGATCAAGCAATAGCTGGCATTCAATTCTTCTTTACATCTGTAGCTCCAAGAAAAGAATCAAAAATTGAACCTTTCCACCAAGAGCCAGCCTATAGTGAAATTGGTAAGTTGAGGGCGCTAAGCCTTTTGTTTAAGATGAGTAAGGGCTCCTTTTTTCACACAACCGGGAATAAGAATAATCTAAAAGTTGCTAGATTAGGAAAGCATAGGATCGACGTCTTGAACGGACTCATTCACTGCCTCAGAATATGCCCACACTGCGTGCCCTTGACATTTTGCATCACTGTACATCTTTTCTCTATTAGCCCCACACGAACCAGATTTGCTTTTTGAAACACTAGAAAAGCCAAGCAAAACTCCAAAGTGCCTAGGCCTGCGAAAGCTGAATGAGCGTAGCCTCTCAATTCCTTAATATTAGTAGGAAACAGCATCCCCAGTATGTCTTTGTTTTGGTGGGATACACCTTAATCCCTTTCTTTCGTACTCAGAATCCGAGGTTAGAATATGCTCGACTGATCCTATTTCACTGTCACCACCTTTGCTTCTTCGGTTGATGAGTCTCAGGTGACTCTATTAGATTCTTGGGTCAGGGAGTTTTCAGTTTCTCTAGTGGGAGAAATGGTGTTTGACAGGAGGGCCAACAGTGTTAAGAAAAAAAAGGAGATTCTGGCAAGAGCTGGGATACATAAAAACCAAATGCTTAATGTAGGGGATTTTCATACTGTCAGATCAAGAAGGGTTAGGGGAACCATTCAATGCTAGAGTAAGCTAGGATTAATACAGCTTAATTAAAGACTTCTTTCTCTTTTTACCAAAGATCGTTCTTCCCGAATAGAGTACGCGTAAGGATCTTCACTTTTTTATTAGTAAGGAGTAGCAAAAAGAGACTTTCTATTTCTCAGAAGCCTGCCTCCATCTGGCAGCTTTTTTTCTCATGAAAGACCCTTTGACTTGATAGCCAGAATGCCGATGAAAGAGAACAGAAGGAAGTGTAACGCGTAAGTAAGTCTCCTAAAAATAAATATTAGCCCTATCCGATTCATTCTCCTATGCCTACAGATCGATTTTGAGCCGATGATCAGAGTGTTTGTTTGGAAGGAGGTAGTCCCATGTAAGTGGATGTAGGCAGATAGCCTTCCCTTGTTGAAAAGGCTAGTCTTTGTTTCAGATTCCCATGTTGATGAAGAAAGTGCCCGAGCTATCACATTTCTGAAATTTCTTATTCGAGGGATTTTTATGTTTACGATTTGCGTGTTTGGGTAAACCTTGACCAGCCTTGGTATCTAGTGAGCCAACGAAATTTTCTTCTAGAGAGGAGCCTTACCTAAAGAAGAATCTATGTCCCTGGTTTGAAGCGAGAAAAGACAACCTTTACCATCTTGACGATAACGAGTCACTTGTCTATAACGTAAGCAGATTCTTGAATTGACCCAGCTCTACTTATGCAATGCAAGTCCGGCACAGACAATTCACTTTTATCTTGAGTAGCTAGCTATATAGGATCTAGAGAGCTATCTTCTTTGTTGAATGCTCTTTGAGAGTAGTAGAGCCAAGAGGAATAGTACGTTGACTAGTGCTACAAGTTTGGAGTTGAAGCCCGAGCGTTAGCGAGTTTCTTTTTCACATGAGATGTAGGCAAGCACTGAGGTAGCTGATTCCACTTCGAACTCCACGCCTTTCCATACACTCTTACTCCAAACCATTTGAGAAAAGCATATTGCGTCTTATTGCCAGATTAACGTCCGGGCCAAGCACACACCGATTGCACTCTGACCTTATCTTGTCAGGCGTAGACGAGACAAGCAATGAAATGAAGAATTTACTAGTGAAGCCCAAGAAAAGCGGAGACAAACCCAGGAAGAGATCTGATCGAGAACGCACACCTTTTCAACTTATGACAATATACGAAACACTTCATGATATCACAAAACACAACCACAATCTAGATCCGTCAAAATGTGAGTTGGTAGCCCGCCCGTGCAACTTAGAAATGTGGTATAAGAACAATCGGGCAACATCAGGAGCAGTAAATGGGCGAGTATAAAGAAGAGTTGATGTTAGAACGCTTCAAAGCCTGGCTAGTAGCCAAAGATGCGGAGCAAAGAGGAAGGAGTAGATTTCACAGACACTTTCTGCCCCGTTGTTCGACCCACATCAGTACGTGTTGTACTTACCATTGCCTTATCTTTTGGTTGGCCATTACATCAATTGGATGTCAATAATGCTTTTCTGCATGGTGACTTGGAAGAGCTAGTTTACATGCTTCAACCACCGGGTTTGACTGATCCAACCTATCCACAGCATGTTTGTAAACTTAGAAAGGCGCTCTATGGCCTTAAACAGGCTCCCCGTGCCTGGTACAACAAATTCCAAACTTGCTTGCAATCACTAGGCTTTCATTCTTCTCAATGCTTCGCCCTTCCTTATTCCTTTTCGTCTTGGTATGATACTTTCCTAAAAGCAAGGATTTTCTAAAAAAATGATCTGATCTGACAATTGAAATCTCAATGGAAAGATTTCGGATCCAAGCGCATGGTTTGCGGCGCTGGGCAAGGGATGCTGTAGTTTTTTCTGCTAAAAAATGAACTGTTATTATTCGCTCCACTCTTGCCATCACGCTCTGTCTTGAGCATCTCCCACATCTAACTGCAAGCCTTGCTTTCCATTGGCTGATTCTCTGTTCCAGGTACAAGTCAAGTGGTCCGGGGATGGATTCCTGGTGAAGAGCACTTTTGGATTATCTAGTTGTTGCTTTGACTACCCCAATACCCAGGATTAAAGAAATACGATTCCTAGTGCTAGAAAAATGCATATATAGGGTCCAGAATTCATGCAATGGAATCAAATAAGGGTTTAAGCCGAGGATTAAAGAAAAGGAATTATCTTGTCGGGGGAATGTGGAGAAATCATAAAAGCTAAAATCAAGGTTGTCGGTGGCGCGAGAAGATAGTTCTTCAAATGTTTGCGAAGCGCAAGACCGTGTATCTGCTTATCCACCCACGGATTGTAGGTTAGTAATGCGGATCTTTACCCCTTATGGACCAAATCCCGGGCACTGTAAACACTCGCATTTTGCCACCAGGTGAGAAAATCTGCAGGATCCACCTTTGTTTGGTATCAACTGGACCTTATGTGAGAGAAAGTGATGCCATCAGAATCTTAAGGTATTAACATGTAATTGGATAAACTGAGCTTTCACCTAGAAACTTCTATTTCTGTGTAAGAAAGAAAGACTAAAAGCGAGTTCTACTAAACTCCAGATTGACTGGTTGTCTTACGCAGTGCTAGCAGGGGTTCGAATCTTCTTGATGCGGATTATCCAAGCTTAGAGTATGAAAATAGGAGCTCTTCTTACCAGCTTTGCTTTCCTCTAGAAGAGACAGACTAAAAAAGAGACTGAACTTCACTTAGGCTTTCTCGCAAGCTTGGATTCTACTAAATCCAAAGAATGCTGGCTAGGGTGACACTCGTGCTTCTTTCGAGTAAGGCAAACTGAGTAAGGGGTCATGTTATTAAGTCAATTTCTTAGCTATAAGCCTGGCCTTTCATATTTCTTTTATTAGTACCCCTTTTTCCAACCTTTTCCATTCCATATCTCACCAGTCTTCTTTCCCTGGGTTGTTCTTGAAATGCGTATTAAGTACTTCCCTCCACAAGTCGATCACACCAGGTCAAAAATTAGGAAAGACCGGGCAGGCTATCAGAACTTCAAACTCATAAACATAAACTTTTCTCTTTAATAGCTTCAGTACTCATTCATGCCTATTGGCAATAATATGTTTCATCATAAGAATACCGTGAAACCTAGACATATTAAGAAAGTCCATAACTTTGATCTTCTCCACTCTCATAGTTGCTACCACAGAATCAAGAAATGAATCATTCATCACCAGAGTACTCCTACCTGCACAAAAGGAATCCTCACTATACCAACAACAGCTTAGAAAGTTCTGAAATAGGAGTGCCATATAAGCAAACAATTTCATTATTTCAAGCGCATATGTCACATATCAAGATTAAGCATTACTAACTCTTTCCATATCTGCTACTTTCAAGCGCTTTGGTCTAAGGGTTGCTTTCTCTGCCACTTTTCTCTTTATGGTATAGCTGGCCAATAAACATAGAAAGAATTTACTAATACATAAAGGTTCTGTCTACTGATTGAGATACCCGTCTCATTGGCAACACTGATCCTAGTACATTCGTAATGTTAAGGCTATAAGTATTCCACTACTACTCGAGTAACTAAACATACGCTAAACTAATGGATACATAGACTCTCCAAACTCATGAATAGCTCATCCCTTGCTTGGTAAGTAAGGAAAATAGCCTCGCGCGTAGAGTATAGTAAAATGTCTAACCGGCTGTAGATGATTTGACTGATACAACTATAATGATTTTGCCTATACCATTAAAATATATAGTTTTTGTATAAAAGTAACCATATTTTAGAATAGACAAAGGAGACTGAACCAACATAAAAAGACTTCTCGAAGGGCAGCATTCTTGCCAAACCCTGACCTCTATTTCAATCTGATAGCAACACACGAACATTTGGATGAGAGCTTCAGGTTGAATAAGGCTGTTGCACATAATAAGATTAAGTAAGGGCTTGTACCTTTACTAGTACTTGGTTTTACAAGGTCATGACCAAGCAAACCATAGTGAGAAAGTTTACAAACTCTATTGTATTTATTGAATGAACTGGAAGGTCCCTTGTAATGACGAAAGCATGACAAATGTAGCTATCCTTCCTTACTGTCCTGGTGCGTGGTGAATTCATTAGCTAATTAATGAGGACACTGACTCACAAAGGCTATAGCTAGTCTCTATGAATATCTCGATGCAGGCATTACCAATACGAGTTCGTGCTTGAATGTATTAGTGGGAGAGTGGAAGGGAGGTTAGTAGCTTGAAGAAAGGAAAGAGTCTTATCGTCTGTCTCAAAGAGTTGATGAATCACGCAGATAGGTAATGAGAAGTTTGGCGTCATATACTTGTATTCTCAATTTCTAGAATGGAAAGGCATAGACTGATTGTTCATTTTGAGGGTCAGTATAGTTGCTTGCATATGTAACCAGAAAGCTTTGATGAAGCCTCAGAGGGCAAGCAGGTTTCAATCATTTGTTTTTAGCATCTCCACTAGAAAGAGTAGAGAGAAAGAAGCCTTTCGCATCTAGAAAGAGGACACCCACTACAACTTTTTATCTTAGGGGCTTGCTTCTTGTGAAGAACTAAGGCAGCTCAAATGAATGCTCGCCTACTCATGTAGCTGTCTCTTCTTATTTTATTGCTTAATATGAATTGTAAATGCTAAAAAATTCTCTCTATAAAGTAAAAAAAGAAGAGTTGTCAATTCCTCATTAAAAAATGAATAGTCTCACCATTCGATGAACTAGGGTGGGTCAGGGAACTCGTAGCTTATGCACGCGCATGAGGCATGAAAAAGGAGGAAAGTCATTACATAGGAAAGGAGCACACGCCATAGAGGAATTATCATGTTATGCCTGGTAAAGAAGCACACTGACTTCAGAAGAAAGAAAAGAAGTCATCCCAGGAGTGTGTGTTTTCTCATAGGAGAATCCATCCTCTAGTAAAGTTAGCAGTCAGCACATAAATGTCAGTACGTCACTCACCACCTAGCTATTGTATTGTATTAAATCCCACTCAAGTACCACTTATGAGGATAATAACTAAGTAAAGGCCGGTTAAGAAAGACTTATTCGAAGAAAGCTTTAAGAGAGTTTGTTGTCCCATGCCTTTCTAATGGTGAACCTCCTACTGCTTCTTCCAATTCTTCAACTGGGATTGGCCTGTTGACTTTGCCCTTCCTTTAGACAAAGACCCCCAGTTTTGCCAAAAGACCTCTGCGTGTTGTCCTCCACACAAGCCTATCATTGGGCTACTTGCGTCTTCGGCAGATACAAAGGAGAAGTGACATGAAATAGCCCTCCAACTCGTAGCTCTTCTTGCTTAACGTGAAAACTCTCCTTTTCGATGAAAACGAGAAAGAAAGATGTCAACTACTAAATGTGCTGCTTTGTGAATTTGATACTAGGTAGTTCTCCACCCTTGGCAGGCAAGTAGCCTTTGCGACTTACATCTCTGCTACTGGAGGGTATGAACCCCCGGATCTAGGCGAGGTGATGGCGGGGAACTCCAACAGGTTTTGGTTTCCTCCTCACTGATTGATGGAGCCCAAGACTGCTTGATGACTTTCGGTGTGGGGTCAGCTTGAACCGAGGTCATCTCGTAACAGGAACTAGAAGAATAGCAAACAAGCATGAATAGGAATATTGGCTGTAACTATCCTCTGGTTAGCAATCAACTAACCAGATCAAGAAGGGCCAAACCTGGTAAATGAACTAGGTTTCGTTCCCGTACTAAATAGGAGCCTGTTCCTATTCCTATCTCTTTATTCCCTTTTTTGGTCTATCTACATTCAAGGAAATTCATACGCTCCATGGACAGAGCAAAAAGTGGAGTGTTGGTCAAAGTAAGCCGCCCTATTCTATTACCAGACAAAATTAGGAGAAGCTCATCCGCTAGAAATGCTTTATTTCGTTTCGTTCTCGTTCTTCATTTCCTTATTATCGAATCCATGGGGACTTGTCATATTTAGAATCTTTCTGTGGTCTGCTCTGTTTACAATTCTTTCGTACTCTCTTCTCTTTACCACGCGATAGGTCAGCGAAGCCTGAGCGAGCGCTCTGAAATAAAGGCCAAACACTTCAGCCTAAGGGGAATGAGCAACAAAATGACAAGATGAGGTGCCCCGGGCACCCCCATATAGAAAGAAGGGTCGAAGGTTTTGGGCCTGTAGCTTTCCCTGCCCCCCTCGTCGAGTGGTGCTTGTTTGGGGGTGTGCCACCTGAAATCGGGCTTGAAGCTCTCGCCTTACCAACGAGCCAACTGTTGATGGCTGTTGGTCACGACTACTACAAAAAAGTGAAGATGAATCTTTCTATTTCACATGGAGGAGTGTGCATCTTTATGTTGGGTGTTCTTCTGTCGTGCGACCCGATGGCTTATGTGCGACCTATGGCCCACACCTCCTATTCTATTTGTTCAGGGCGGGCGGCGTGAACTTTGATTCGATCCGGGTATTCAATCCCACCACTGAGATGCTCAGTTGACTCCTTAACCTTGATAGGAAGATGGCTTATTCCTAAATTTGTGCATAAGGGTAAGGAACTTTGGATGAATTAATGCGAATGGGTGTAAGCCTCGTAGCTCGAAAACACCCAGTGTTGACCACACTGAGAGACACAAAAGCACAGGTAATGCTAGTTGGCGAAGTGGTGTTAAGCATCCCTAGCGGTACGCAAAGAGAGGTCATGATGATATCATCTACGTCCATACTGCTCCTCGTGGAGTAGATCCCGCATCCAACCAACCCTTTTTTGACCAAGGAACGGGAGAATTCCCACTACCACAGGCAGGCCAGCCGGGCCGTGAGCGCGGTGGGAACGGGCTTCCCAAAAAGCGAGCCCCGGCTCAGGTCAGCATAGAATGGGGGGACGGCCCTAATGTTGTGTTGGCCGGGTTGCGGGCGGATAAAAGCGGACATGGGGACTCGAGTCGGGGCACAGCGTAACTAAGAGAGCCATTCCATTTAGTGCAAGACAGAATGGGCGGGCACAAGCGGTCTGGTGTCCAAGCCGATTAGTCAGACGACGAGTCCTGCACATATTATATTAGCTGCCTATCCCGGAATGGACTGGGATGGAAACGCGAAGCAACAAGCAAGGGATGAGCGCTTTGTTGCTAAAGCGCATATGTTTTCTTGCTGGGTCGGTTAGTTTTTTGGGGGTGGGGCAATAAGCTTGCTTCTTCACAAGCTTATCTCCGCCCCCTTTCCTGTCCGTCCCTACCAGCAGAGTTGGGTCTCCCCATCTCTCCTCAACTTCCTCTGTCTTCGGCCTGAGCTGTATGAGGCAGAAACTCATCCCATGTACGGTTCGGAGGCCGAGCCCCACCCTTGCAATAATGGTGCAGCTTAGGTCAACTAATACGAATAAGATACAGTTCACTCAACGATTGCCTTTGGGTCCCGAACTCCATATGGGGAAGGAACGTTGTTGTTTGCGAGGTCTCGATCATTTACATGGACCCACTTCTCATTCCATTTGTGGGAATTTTTTGATTTATAAACCGTCCCCAACGAGCGAAAGGTTCATGTTTGAACATGATGAATCACTTCGTGCTGACCTGTTGCCCATAAACTTTCCTGCCTCATATGAGAATGGAAAACTGGAAGATTTTCTGCATCGGTGGATGAAGAATCACGAACATAAGAATTTCTAGTTTAGCATGTTCCTAGAAAGAAGATACTTTTTTCCATTTGAGAAACGAGGAGCACGACTGAAGTGGCTATACATACAAATCCATTTACGGATCTATATGCTCTGATTGGAACTGGAAGTTCCAGAACTGGCGGCTGGTATACCACCATCATGAAATTGCCTTTTATTTTTAGTATTCGGATAGGATTTCTGTTGGCTTCATCGGGAGGCACGTGTAGTTTGTTATGTCAACTCCAAAAGGATAAGTTGCATTGGAATCAAGAAAGTTTCGTTCATAATTGCATAAAAGGAGTCAAAATAATGGCTACGGCGCGTCGAGGGTCAACCTTGATATCGAATAACCTTTCGAGCCTTCCCCAATGGATCTCTATCCTCCTTTGAAACCAGTAGAAGTTTACTGACCATCCCTGTCAAACATAACCCAAGGTAGGATCGAGAGGAGAAGAATAGGACTCTTGCTAGTATCATAACCTCTCGATGGGAGAATTCAACCATTAGATTAGTGGAAAGAAGAAAGAATGGGAAGAAAGCAGCCATGGGCAAGCTTTAATTAATATAAATAAGTAGGAGTTACAGACTTTAAATTAGAGTGAAACGAGCTTTTGACGTAGTCAGAATGACCGATCTATTATTTTTTTGAGTAATAGCGGAAGGAGTGCCAAAGCCCATTTTAGTAGAAAGCAGCTGCCCTTTTTTAGTAATGCGGAGTGACATAATCAATCGAATTCGACTGGTTGGTTCCCCTTATTAGTCAATTGCTTTTGACGTATCAGGTGGGAATGGGAGAGCCTCTTTTCTTTCCACAATGGAATCGGCTTAAGCTCGACCTTTTCTTTCATTTAGGGAAAAAATGTCGTTTTTCTTTGTTTAGAATATCAAAAGACATCCCACAACCCGGTCTTAGGTTCAGAGTCGCTTTGTGGGAACTTCAAGAGAGAGAAGAGAGATCATAGCTTAATATCAAAGGTCAGGTATACCTGCCTACGTTCAGCATACACATTCACTAGTTCCATTCGGTACCTTTCTATAGATGGAATCCCGATTCTACTTTCAAATGCAAGAGCAAGAATGCCGTGAGGGAGCCCTATCTAAAAAATGCAAGGCCAGATCCCACTTTCTTTAATCAAGCAGGCAAGGGATCGATCTATTCTTTTCAGAGAAAAGGTTTTCAAAAAATATCCCGAACGGGTCTTAGATAAGGTAAGGAGTGACGGCTCTATTCAATAAGCTGGCTCTTTAAGGGAAGATAGGGCATCTCCTAAAATGTGGAAGTTTGGTGCTTCGGAGATAGGGCCGGCACGCTTTGCTGGAAAGCAATAAGTCAACAAAACAAGGTAGGTCTACCCCCTAATAAAGGTTTCGCTCGACGACCCTGTATCCATTTTCGATTAAAGCATGGAGAGTTAGGTTTATTATCTCCAGTTTGATGCTATCTTCTCCACGACTTGGTTCTTATGGATCTCCTCCAGGTCCTAGGCATCTTGTCTCTAGCTCTGCTCTCTATCGGTAGTCAAATCAGCACTTTGTCTTTTCCTGCCTCTGTCCATTCCTTCAACACTGATGGACTCGGAGTAACCCCTTTAAGAAGAAGCATAAGACTTCAAGCGAGGAGATAGAATAGAAAGAATGATATCTAGTTCTTTGAAAGTAGGAAGAAAGCCAAGGATACTGATATCTTAGCAGCATTTCGAGTAACTCCTCAGCCCGGGGTTCTGCCTGAAGAAGCAGGGGCTACAGTAGCTGCGGAATCTTCTACTGGTACATGGACAACTGTTTGGACTGATGGACTTACTAGTCTTGATTGTTACAAAGGACGATGCTATCACATCGAGCCCGTTCCTGGGGAGGCAGATCAATATATCTGTTATGTAGCTTATCCATTAGACCTATTTGAAGAGGGTTCTGTTACTAACATGTTTACTTCCATTGTGGTTAACGTATTTGGTTTCAAAGCCTTACGCGCTCTATGTTTGGAGGATCTATGAATTCCCCCTACTTATTCAAAAACTTTCCAAGGTCCGCCTCATGGTATCCAAGTTGAAAGGGATAAGTTGAACATGTATGGTCGTCCTTTATTGGGATGTACTATTAAACCAAAATTGGGATTATCCGAATAAAATTACGGTAGAGCGTGTTATGAGTGTCTACGCGGTGGACTTTATTTTACCAAAGATGATGAAAACGTAACATAAACTCACAACCATTTATGCGCTGGAGAGACCGTTTTTGTCTTTTGTGCCGAAGCAATTTATAAAGCACAAGCCAAAACTGGTGAAATCAAGGGGCATTACTTGAATGCGACTGCAGATGCGAAGAAATGATTAAGAGAGCTGTATTTGCAAGGGAATTAGGGGTTCCTATTGTAATGCATGACTACTTAACAGGAGGATTCACCGCAAATACTACTTTGGCTCATTATTGCCGCGACAACGGCCTACTTCTTCACATTCACCGAGCAATACATGCAGTTATTGATAGACAGAAAAATCATGGTATGCATTTCTGTGTATTAGCTAAAGCATTGCGTATGTCGGGGGAAGATCATATCCATGCCGGTACAGTAGTAGGTAAGTTAGAAGGGGAACGCAAAATAACTTTAGGTTTTGTTGATTTATTGCGCGATGATTTTATTGAAAAATATCATTCTCGCGGTATCTTTTTCACTCCGGACTGGGTATCCATGACCGGTGGCTTCAGGGGGTATTCATGTTTCGCATATGCCAGCTCTGATCGAAATCTTTGGAGACGATTCCGTATTACAATTTGGTGGAGGAACTTTAGGACATCCTTGGGGAAATGCACCTGGTGCAGCAGCTAATCGTGTGGCTTTAGAAGCCTATGTACAAGCTCATAACGAAGGGTGCGATCTTGCTCGTGAAGGTAATGAAATTCTCAAAGCAGCTTGCAAATGGAGTCCTGAACTAGCCGCAGCTTGTGAAGTATGGAAGGCGATCAAATTTGAGTTCAAGCCAAGCCAGTGGATACCATAGATTAAGTAGATAAAACTAGATATAAAGAAGGTCTAAATAAAATATAAAAGAAGCAAAATAGAAAGATAAAAAATAAGTTACGAAATGAAGTAATTCTTCTTTATTCTTATAATTGAGCCGAATTTAAATAGATCTTGATACGATCATGATACTTTTCAAATTGAGATTGTGTGGGTGTTCAATCACCCAATCTCCTCCTTTTTGGTTCTGGCTGGTTAGAGCAGAGGACTGAAAATCCTCTTTTGCTTAGCGCGTTGGACTCCAAATCCTAACAGAGTGGTTCGAATCCACCTCAGAACGAGAGTGAGCCTAAACGAAAGCTAACGAAAGCTGTGCTTGACTGGGAAGACTGCTGCGCTCCCTACGGGTAATAGCAAGAGAGTGAAGAACAAACGATCCTAAAAACTCAAAAGTCAGCAGTGAATGAGTCTGACTCGAGTTCGTGGGTCAAAGGCGAAAGGCAGATTCGAAAAGGATAGGATCCTCCTATCATGATGATTAAGGGAAGAGTGAATTGAAAGAGATAGAGATGGTTCTTTTGTTCGGGAGACAACCATTGTAGATTCCAGCCGAGAAGACCAGGAAAAGAGAAGGATAAAGAATGTCATATATCTCAGGAGCTAGATCACTTCCCGATGAACAAGTAAGAATTGCCTCAACAAAAATGGATGGAATTGGACCAAAAAAAGCCATTCAGCTTCGTTATCGATTAGGTATCAGTGGGAACATCAAGATTCATGAGTTAACTAAGTATCAGATCGACAAAATTGAACAAATGATAGCTCAAGATCATGTTGTTCATTGGGAATTGAAGAGGGGAGAACGAGCAGACATCGAACGATTAATTTCTAATTCTCGTTATCATGGAATTCATCATCAAGATGGATCGCCATTACGCGGTCAATGAACTCATACTAATGCAAGGACTTCTCGCAAGCAAATTTGGAAATGAAAGAAGGCTACTGAAAGAACAAGCAACGGATTGAGCGCTCATCCCTTGCGCCTGCGCATACGTTTTCTTGCTCCTGTCATTTGAGGAAATGTTCAGTAGTTCTTTTTTCTTTTTCGTTCGATGTCTTGAACCGCTTACTAATCACGTATACGTATAGTAGGCCCCCTTCGCCACTCCACGTCTGGCCCGTCTTGGTCTCGCTCACTTCGCCCACCTATCGTATCGGTTTGGCTTCGTCCGTCAAGCGACAGCTTCACTATCGCTCATGACTAGTAGTTGTCTCCATGTAGTAGTCGGCCTTTGTTAAGCTTCGCCAGAAGCAACTAGTCACTTCCCGAATGCTTCTTTCTTGTTCTAATTAATGTGTATGGTCTAGTCTTTCCAATGCCTCTTTCCTTGCCGCCAACGCACGCTAGATGGAGAGTAAGCATGCTACCTTGCTTGCATTCGTTAAACAGTAGCTTTCGCGCCCTTCCTGCCTGTAGAAATTGATGTGAATGATTGTGTCCTCGCCATCAATTTCAGTCTGATTAGATATGTCATTGAAACAAATCTGTTTTGTCTTTGTTTTATTTTCAGATGATACGAATGAGCCAGCCGATCCTAACATAATTTTGGAGGAGCAGGACGACGAAGCCTCAAAATCTGATAAGGATGTCTCCGACGCGACCGGACTACAACTATATATTTTTTAGGGGTCAGGAGGGAAAAAAGATATGCTGTTTCCTAGCAGTCCCAAGCGGATACCCCCCAGCTTCCATGGTCTGCTTACCGAGGAAGAGATGCGGGAGGACCCAGGGCCAGAGCAAGTTGGGTTGGGGTATAGAGCCGTAAGCGCGGTGGGGGTGACAGAGGATGTGCTCGTACGCTTCATAGTTGGGTATGATATTCTCGTGGATTGTTGGGAACGTCCTTTATATTCAAAATATGCCTTTCTAGGAGCATTACGATCTGCAGCTCAAATGGTCTCTTATGAAGTCTCTATTGGTCTTATTCTTATTGTGCGCCTTGTGAGCACGTTTGGATCCGCGAAAGCAATCACTCGGATCTTCCCCTAACCCAACCCAGGAACGGACCGGAGGGAACCGCAGCATGAGGAATGTCCGCGTCTCATCACAAGGCTCATTTTGAGTTTTGGGTCATAGGGCGGGCAGTGCAGTCCGGGGCACAAGGGTCCTGGTACTACCCAGGTGCGAAGAACCCCGGAGGTGACTGCAATGAGCAAAAATTTCACTCACCAGCCTAAACGACGAACAAACACTCGAACGTGAGAGCAAGGGATCACCCAACGAATGGACGAGCTCCAAGGAGGGAGGAGAGAGGGAGGCAAGAACCTTGCTTTTAGAGAAGTGGCGGTCCGAATCCACTCTGACAAAATAAAATAACTGACTAAGTCATGCCGTAAGAGGGGCTCCACACGGGACGGGGCCAAGGCCTTCATGTATGGGTGACAGATCGGCCATAGAAGTACTCCGGGATATACACCAGGGCAACTAATGTCGAGCATACGATGATGCCGCCCGTTTTCATTTTGTGAAAGTCCCCGGCAGAGGAAAGGGCTGTAGGTGATGGCGCGTTTTGCTTCTTAGGGCGATGAAATCGTTCCTATGGGATCGTGCGCGGCAGCTGGTATAGATGATGATGAAAGGCGGGCCGCTCGGGACCTATTCTCATAATAAGCAGCAAGCAAAGCTAAATAGGAAAGGGGGCGACGCTGCCTTTTTCATCAAAATAAAAAAGGGTGGAATGTGGAGCTAATATGGCTGGCTACAAGTATAGCCAAAGAAAGATGAGACGAGACGGACTGTCAGGGGATGCAGCGGGACTACCAGGGAAAGCCCGTCCCTGCTAGCTAACATAGATATCTATTCTCGGTGCGCATATTCGAGATTTTGAATCTCTTTCCGACCAGGCCAGGCCGAATTGGCCCACCACTTGGGATGGGAATGGCTCAGCCCACATGCATCATTTGATGAAAGCACTCCAGTCCAGTCGCCTCCGATTAGTGGCTTGTCAACCACCAGATCGTAGCTCCTCACCAAATGCCCCTGCGTTGGGGCAACACAGCACATGACTAGTTCACTCAAGGACCACACCCTCTCGAGAGCAGGATGCCGGCCGAGATGGAGCAACAACCTAGACTTTCCTTGGGCTTGCCTTGTCCCAACATCTAAATAAAGGGCGGGCGCCGAAAAGGAAGCAGTGACTCCTTTTCGACGAAAGCTTAGCTTGGTAGGCGCTGCTTACTCACCCTACTCCCTTAGACAATGCAATGCTCTGAACATGAAAGTTTGCAGTTCAGCCCTCTTCTCCCATGCAGAGTCGCAGGCAGCACCTCAGATAAAAGCACGGACGAGCCACATGCAGGGAAACTTGCACATGTGATTCTGGCCGGGGACCCCGGTATACTGTACTAATATGTGTAGGTCCCTGTAATTCGAGTGAGATTGTCATGGCGCAAAAGCAGTTACCGTGAACTAGAGTACAATTCGCTCCATATGGGTAAGAAACAGAAATTTGGAGAGTTATCAAACCGTTGATTGTTCAGTAACTTCTTTCCTTCATCCAAATGTTCAGAGATATCTTTTCTTTTTTCCTAGGGATTTTTTTGGGTAATCAGCTCCCATGCTGCAAACACTGAAATCTTAACCTTGTCGCTCTTCTTTCCTCGTGGGCAGGAAGCACACCAGCTGCGTGCGTTGCGTGATTCGTTTTTTGCACTTGACTGGGCGGACAGTTGACCGGAAGAGAACTTCGATTCGCCCGGCCAGCAGGCGGGCGGCGTGCTTATCTTGTGTGACAACACTACAAAGTGAGTAGCTCTTCTAGTTGGGCAGCCGTGTGACAACACTCCAGAGAAAGCGGCGCTTTTGTGTAACATGTTATGGTCTCAACGCCCTTATGAGGTAGTGATGAGTTTCACACGCTCTAAGCCCGGCCCGCGCGCAGTTAGGAGGATTGGCCGCTATCTGAGCGGTACCACCCATCCTACCCTACTACCTATAGGGGGCCGTCCGTCCTACAGCCGCCCGAAAAGGAACTACAGTAATCTTGAATAGGGATCCTATAGCGACAAAAAGAATCCCCATAAAAATACCACTAGATCGAGCACCAGTGATTTCGTATCCGATCAAAATCTTGGCTAATTGATCGAAGTGGGTAGCTCCAGTGGACCCATAGATCATGGAACAAATAGGGTGGGTAGGCCCAACCACCACACTACACGTATAGACGCGAACCCCCTCCTTACCGTACGTGCGACTCTCACTGCATACGGCTCGCACAAAGACTCAAAAATCCATCCCGAGCTTTTTATTCCACCTCTCCTCTCCAATCCTCGATCAAACCTCTACTTCAATGAACCACGTCGCGTTCTTTATCTTTCTCACTCGTCGTTTCGTTGGTCTTTTATTGGTCATTGATTGTCTCGTGGAAGCAACCGATGCTTTGGTCATTTGACTCCTTGATGCCAGTCTGTGCTTGCTGTCATGCTGGCAAAAGCCACTGTTCAAGTGCGGGAGAATTTTTTAGAATGTGCCACTGTCATGAGATATGTTCATAAATAAAATTGCATGTCTTAACTCAATGTTGGTCAAATTAAAACATATACCAAAATTCATCTATGCAAAAAAATTCTACATCACCGTTGGGCAGAAGTAAAATTAATACATAATTCTCATGAATCAAATATTATAAAATTATTATTAACAACGTTGGTTAGAAAATAACAACACTGTAATTCTAGAAATTCATATTCTCTCTCAAAATTAAATTTTCTCGTTGGTTTAAATTTAATAAGAGAGCAATAAATTCAATATTCGCAGCAAAAACATTAATAAATTATAATTATCAACAATTCAATTTTCTGTAAAATTTATCTCGTTGGTTCAAAATTTCACAAAAAAATTCATGTCAAAATTCGGTTCGAATTCATTCAAAAATTCATTTCAAATTAATTTCTAAAAAATTCATAAGGTTTACTATTCATTTTGGGCCAAAGTCCGACTTTTCGGCCCCGGCCTGTTGGCCAAAGCGGCCCATGGCCCATGGCGGCAAGCACGCCCACGGCGCAGCCCAGGTAGGCCCATGGCCTATTTTATTTTTTTATTGATTCATGAAATTCAGAATTTTATTCAAAAAATGTCACTATGCACTTCATGGGTCGCGGCCATCCTTTCGGCCCGACGGTTGATTCAGCCTGTGGACGGCGGGCGGGTGAACCCGCATGGGTCAAAATCAGCCCATTGGCATTCGGCCGCTCTCTGCCGTTGATCTAGATTCGACCTCAATCCAATGGCCATGCACGGAGTTCGGGGCAACAAAACCCCCGAGCCGCTGCTGAGCCCCTAAACCCTAGTCATTTCTTTCCCTCCCCGATTCTTCAGCAGCCGCAGACAACAGCAGCCGCCGGCCGCCGGCCACCGGCGAACCAGCAGCCGTGGTCCATGGTGGGTTCGAAGGAGAAAGGACGGCGCCACCTCGTGCCCCTTTGCCGGCGCGCGCGCTCCGCCTAGAAGTCGAGCGACTTTGTGAGCGGTGCCTCGGTTCACGCGCACCAGAGGCAGAGGCCGCGCGAGGGCGAGACCTCACCGCCCAGCAGTTACTTCATCCCACGCACTGGCAATGAAGGTCGCTGGAGGCGGTGATGGGATGACCGGGCCCCTAGGTAGGAAGTCCTCTCACCGTCCCCTTTTTTGGTTCTTGTTCGATTTAGGGTTTCGTTCTTCTTTCCCGATCCGTTGGAATGGGTGGTTGTCTTTCTCATTTCTTTTTCCCTTACCCTATCTGTTCTTTTCTAGTTAGGGTTAGGGTTCATCTGTCCCGATCCGCAATGGATCGATCAAATTCTTCTCATTTTCATTCAATTTCATTTCCCAGACACTAGATCCACTGACTAGTGGCATACCGTTATCATTGATAGATTCATAATGACATAAGATCGATCTAGCAGTGGAGTCTAGGTGGTAGGTTCAACAAAGGTGTACAAAATAATCAATGTCCTAATAACGTTCTACCGGATCCGAGAGAGACAGAGACACAGAGAGGGAGAAAGGAGTGGGACGCATACCGAAGCCCTCAGTGGGTGGCGCAGCCGGTGTCACGGTCGGTGGTGCAGCGGACCCATCATGAGTGTTGGTGGAGGCTGCGCACGGGCAGCGATGGTCGGTGAAGGAGATGGAGACGACGACGTCCTTGGCGGTGGCGTGGACGTCGAGCTAGCGGTGCTGGAGTTGGTAGGTCTTCCCATCACTAGCAGCGCTGCCTAGATCGGCTAGGGTTTCGGGAATGTAGGTGAGGAGGATTGGCGGCGCAACGAACTTTGGTGTGCGTGCCCTGGCCCCCACCCCTCTTCTTTATATAGCGCTGTGTGACGGAGGCCCACCAACCAAGTCTGGTTGGGCGCCCCTGATCAGGGCGCGAGATCAAGGCCCAGCAGGCCGTTGGGCCAACTAGCGTGGAAGATCAATCTAACAGTTTCATCCTGGCTGTGCAGATGTTCCACGCGGTGGCGAACGGTAATGGCATCCTATAGTTCATAGAAGCGTAGCAGAGTTGCCGCGGGGTGCGGCGGCGCCGACGGTGCGTTCGGTGTGGGAACGCGACCTGCTGCTGGCTCACGATCCGCCACGTCCAAGCTACGTCATTGTGGTGCCGGCAGACGAACTGGTGCAGGGCTTCGTCTTCTTCGGGCCCAAGGACATGGCCGCTATCAAAGCTCAGCTAGCACCAGGACTCAGGGAGCGCTCGACAACGTTCGATATCCTCGTGGCGTTTTCGTGGAAGCGTTGTACCATGGCGCTGCAGCTCCCGGACATCGACGAGGAGGTGTGGCTCGGGTTTGTAGGTAGCGCCTGCCACAGCAAGAGAGGGCTCCGCCTGCCCAGAGGCTATTATGGCAACACGATACCTTTGGCAGTCGCTATCTCCACCGCTGGCGAGCTGTGCGTGAACCCAGTGGGCTACGCCGTGGAGCTGGTGCAGAAGGCCAAGGTGGAGGTGGACGCAGAGTACATTCAGTCGGTGGCTGACTTGATGGTGCTTCGCGGGTGGCCTAGTTTTGCGAACAAGCACTTGTACTTGGTGTCCGACATGACCAAGATAGGGTTGGCTAGGCTGAATTACGGGTGGGGCTAGCCGGTGTATGGAGGGGTGGCAACCATGGGCCCAGGACCCTTTCCCCTATCAGGGATGTCTGGCTTCCTCGTACCATGCAAGAAGGCCGAGGGCAAAAATGACATCCTTGTTCCAATGTGCTTACCATCCCGCGGTCGAGGCACCTCCCATGTTCGAGGCCCCCAGACCAGTGGTCGAGGCCCTTTGTGCAGTCGAGGCCCACGGAGATGCAGAGGGAAACCCCAGAGGAGCAGCAGTGAGCATGGCCGCCGGTGGGCGAGGCTCACTACCGGGAGCCTGGAATGGCCACATGGAGATGCACCCCTACCACGGGTTGTGGAATGAGGGACAGGGTGCACCGTTGAGGCGCCGGCGTCGGGTTGCTCCCACGGCCAGGACCCGCACCACGTCCCCCTCCGCAGCGACGGCGCCCGCCCGTCCTGCGGTCGAGGCCCTTCCCGCGGTCGAGGCCCCTCCCGCGATCGAGGCCCCCATCCCCGCTTGGCCCAGGGAGAGGAGGAGTAGCGCCAAGGGCAGTCAAGGAAGACGAGGACCCCGGTGCGGAGGTGGACCCTTGCTGGATGCCCTGAGTGAGCTCCTCCATCACAAGGTCATCACAGAGTTGCAAGAAGGTGGGGAAGGGCCGCTGCCGGGTGATCCACGTTCGGAGATGGGCGTAGCAGTCACTGAGCCCGCGGAGGACATGGAGGACCAGGATGCGGTCCTCCATGGGCCAGCCAAGGTTGCCGAGGGAGTTCGCCATACCCTTCATCCAGCGGCAGAACTCGCCAACAGAGAGGTCACCCTGGACGAAGGTATGGAAGCTCGCATCAAGACGCAGAGCCCAGGCTTCAGCATTGCCCAGAAACTGACCCTCGAGCGCAAGCCAGGCCTGGTGAGCGTCAGCAGAGTTGTGAACGAGGTCGTGGAGGTCGAGGGAGATCATCCTAAGGATCCAAGAGAGCACGATGCTGTCAAGGCGCAGCCACGAGGGGATCTGCACCACGATCGAAGCGTCGACGAGGACGTGGTTGTCGAGGGTGTAGCGGTGGAGGGTGAGGAGGATTCGGTCCCGCCAACGGGTGTAGGAGGGCGACTCAGGCTTGAGGATGACCGGGATGAGGAGCCGGATGTTCTGGACACCCCCGGCCTGGTAGTGGAGCTGCGGCACGAGCGGATCGGCCGGATCGTGCCAGATGACCGCGGTGTGGGACACGCGGTGACCCATCAAGCTGGTGGAGGTGGGCCGACGTCGTGTGAGGCAGGGAGGACAAGGAGCTGCTCCGCCTCGGCGCTCTGGCGGGCCAGTGCATTGGCCGCATCACGCTCGTGCTCCCAAGCCAGGGCGGCCGCACGCACACAGGCCTGGCCTTCCGCGGCAGTAGCACGGGCTGTGATGAGGGCGCGGCGAGGGCGGGGTCGAGACCCGCTGCGTGGAGGTGGGAAGTGGGCGGCAGAGGAGGCAGGGCGGGGAAGGGAGAGGCACCCGCGCCCTCGCCAGGCATGCGTGGCATGGCGTCAGCTACGGCGGCCGCCGCTGTGTCCGCAGCCCGGCGCCCGCGCCCGCGTCTGTGCCCGTGCCCGCCGCCAGGAGGAGAGGAGCGGCGGCGGCGCCGGAGCGCCCGGGGCTGCTACAAGAGGAGGACGGGCAACCTGCGCCCACGTGTAGTTAAGGAGAGGGGGAAAGCATTAGAAGTAGGTGGGAGAGGGAGGAGGAGGAGGACGGCCAGCCATGGCTGCAGCGGCGGCGGTGGGCCGGCCGGCGGCGGCTAGCGACTGGGGAGATGGGGAGGGAGAAAAGGAGAAGACCCTAGCTTGATACCATGCTGAAAATTATGATTCAATTAATTAGGCTAACCCTAGAAAGGTAACTATATAGCATGTCATACGTAGGCCTCATGGCCCTAATACACTCGTGCTCCAACAAAGAAGTACCCCGACCACGACATGCTGGGCCACCGCCAAACTGTAGACGGCAAGGTTGGTTGGTGATCGTGGCCCTGTGCTTCAATTCCATACCTCTGCGATGTTGTGCTGAGTTCCATTGTCGCCTCTTTGTCTCATGCACGCGTCAGCTTGGCAGCTACACATGGCTGACTTACAAGCAGGTATACGACACCGTCATCAAGGTTGTGGCTGCCATCCGGAGCTGTGGTGTCGGCAAGGTACGTTTGCTTCATAAAAAAAAAAAGAAGGTACGTATGCATGGGCGGTTCTTTGCGCGTGATCTTCCAGAGTGAGAAGCTAGAACGATTCTTCTTCATTTTATCCAATTATCCGCCATGCTGATGCATGGATCGCTCACAGTTGCATGTAGGAATATGATTGTCTACAGGGCGGCCGGTGCGGCATCTATGGAGCCAATTCTCCTGAGTGGGTCACCGGTACGCAGGTGCACCTATTATAAGAGAGTGGCTTGTGGCTTTTCTGCCTTTAGGGCACATGCCATCACGGCGTGGTCACACTGTACACACATCTTAGCGTAGATTCGCATTGAGATGTGTGTATACACGCATCGCAATATGAATCTAAGGATATATTTTACTTTCTCTGAGAGAGTGCCGCCCTATAGTACTACTCAATCCTTAGTTTTTTTGAAAAAATTAATAAAAAATCCATCTCCAACAAATCCTAAAATCACTAATTAAATAATCTTTTGGCACTTGGCGTTGAAAAAAATTAGCACTTGAAAAAGATCTACCTTACATGTAAATTTACGCAAACACTAGGTTGTCCGTATCGGTCTTTCTTTCCCCACGCAGTTCTCCTCCTTTGCGCCGCGCCTACAGTTCACCAGGACATAGGATTGGCATGCATGGCCGTCGCCTGGAGTTGAAAAACACCATGTTTTTTGGAAGAAAATATTTATTTTAACTTTAAACATTGGAGGTACTGTCTATATTCACCAAATGCTGAATAAAAGAAAAAGGCGGTAGCCTCATAACTACAAGTCCTATTGACAGATCTTTCTTGTTCCACCAAAGAGAAAGATGGCCAGAGCATTTTAACTTTACATGACAGGCTGGAATTTATTGGAAAGTAAAAAACTTTAGTACAAAGTTTTGACTTCATCAATGTCTGGTCCTTCTGGGGAGAGCACGTTGAAAGGATCAAGATGCCCAAAAGGGGATGAATTGGATTAATTCTAAAATTTCATACAGAAATAAAACCTACTAGCCTATATTCACCCTTCGGTGCCTACTTGTGTTCCTATTGATTCTACCATCAAAGTTTTGCACCCTTGTTCTAATCCTATTCTAGCATGACAATTCTAGGAATGTAAATTACAAAAAATGTTAATGCTAAAAGTAAATACGGAATGTGTAAAAGGACAAGGAACATGACGTTGTTTTTTCGAGGTATCAGAGAGTCGCCACTCCCCACTAGTCCTTGCTGGAGCACCCGCACAAAGGTATAGCTCCTCATTAATCCACGCAAGGACCAAGTGCTCTGTAGGGCTGATTCTTCGTCACTCCGATGCGGTGAATCGCCAAGAACCGCTCACAACTTAAGTTGGGCCATCCACAAGCTCTGTCGGATGATCACCAAGCTCCCAATCACCACCAAGCCGTCTAGGTGATGGTAATCACCAAGAGTAACAAGTATAAACTCTCGCTTGACCTCTTAGAGCCTAATGAGGAAGATGGATGCACACTTGCTACTCCCTATACACTAATGAGGGCTTCAATCTTGGATTCTCAAATCACTTGTACCTCACTTAGGGCTCTTGCACTCCCTTGCACTCAAATGGATGCTTTAGCTAGGCAAATGGGCAAGAGAGATAATATGGAGGGGTTAGGGTTGTATTTATAGGGCCAAGCCCGAAATCCAACCGTTACCCCAATCATCATTATTTCAGGGGCGTCGGACGCGCCAGACGACCAGCGTCGGACGTGGCAGACGCCCAGCGTCGGATGCGTCTGACGCATTCAATGTTGAAGTCAGAAACTAGCCGTTACAGGCTTCGGACGTGTCTGACACCTGACGTCGGACGCGTCCAACGGTCGGTCTAGTTTGCAAGTTCTCTGAGTAGCGTCAGTAGGGCGTTGGACGCGTCCGACGCTTCACCACCAGCGCGTCCGACGCTCGCAAGCCACTAGCATGCCATGAGCTGTGTCGGGCCGGACACTGCGTCAGCGTCCGTCGCTCACTTGGGTAGCATCAGGCGCTCAGTTTGAAATATGTTTCACTTTTGATTCAAATCCTTTGTGAACAGCTTCAACTCCAATCAATCTTAGGGCTTTCTTGCAGCTTCCTAGTGCTAAGTTTGACAAGTGTGCACCACACCTAAACCATTAGACTCGTCTAGGTCAAGCTACCCATTTGCAGCCCCCTTGATAGTACGGCCAAAGGAAAAAACAAAATCCTATCGACTAATCCGACATCCTCCAACACCATCGACGATGGGAACTAATCATCCTAAATCTTGTCGTTCATCCTTTGAAAACCAAAACGATCTGTATCACAGGGGGCATGAAAACTATATTGCCCGAGATTGCCATTATCATGACCTAACTTAGCACTGTTTCTATAAAACACACGTTAGTCATGATAATAACATTGTTATCAATCATCGAAACCCACATCAAGGGGTCTAGATGCTTTCACACGTCCCTGGAAAAGTTTGTGTAAATTTCTGTGGATGTGGATGTGGATGTGGATGCCAGCATTCTATTACCTTTTACGAATATATTTCTGCATCTTTTCAGTTATTGACCATGCCACAACTTTCACAATGCGCTAGCCTTTTACTTGTTGCTTATGCACTCCATTGTTTAACTGTTCAGGCCTGCAATGCCCTTGGCATTTGTTGTGTTCCACTGTATGACACACTTGGTAAGCCTTTTTTGTTTCTATATATAGAGCAATGAAAATTCTTCAGAATTATCATCTTCATAACAATGGTCCACTGCATCTACTGCCAACTTGTATTGCTGTAGGTGCTGGGGCGGTAGAATTCGTATTGTGCCATGCAGAGATACAAATTGCTTTTGTTGAGGAAAAGAAGATTGGAGAGGTATGCTTCCTGATTGGAATGCTTTGATAACTTATCCACGCTTGTCAGCATAGTAGAATTTGATGCAACTTATAAATCGTTATTACAAGAACAAGACATTGTTTTATTCTCCTATAACAAACCATGCATATTGAGTTTTTATCATGTACGACCTTTGTCGTGAAATGTGTTAGTTTGATTTATTAGAAGAACCCATAGAACAGTGTCCATATCTAACTTGTCCGATCTATCAAGATATCTTGTACCAGCTTGTTTGTTTGGGCATTTCAGACAGTTCATTGTTCTTTTCAGATGCTCAAGACATTTTACCAATGCAACCAAATATTTGAAAAGTAAGTTTGAGGAATTCTTGGCTGTGGACAAGCAATATAATGTAGTGGATATGACTTACTGATAGTCTTTCATTTTTTAAGCAATTGTAAGCTTCAGTAAGGTTGATCCAGGGCACAAGGAAAAAGTTGAACAGAATGGCTTGCCCATCTACTCATGGGAAGAGTTTCTACAACTGGTAAGGTTCTCCCTTCCTGACCAAATCACAGATAGAACGAACTACAAGAATAATACTACTATTGTGTTAAGGCACGTTTTCCGTTTCAAACTTATACATTTATGAGGGCGTCATTGTGAGAAAAATGACTTGATAGATCAGTTAGAAATGTTAATCTTTTCTGTTCTAACTACAGGGAGGTGAAGAGAACTTTGAACTTCCACGAAAGGAAAAGGATGACATATGCACAATAATGTACACTAGTGGGACAACTGGTGATCCCAAGGGAGTACTAATCTCGAACAAGAGCATTGTTACCATTGTTTCAGCTTTAGATGAGTTCCTTAGCAACTCAAACGAGCAGGTAGACCATTCATATTTTAATTTGCTTCTTTGTTTTCTATCCCAAATGCATGCATTGTACGTCTCTTCCTTTCACAAAATCTTATTTTGTTCTATCAGCTTCACGAGGATGATGTTTACATTTCCTTATCTTCCACTTGCTCATATCTTTGACCGGGTGATTGAGGAGTCATTTATTCACCATGGTGCTTCAATCGGGTTTTGGCGTGGGGTAAGTACTAAATACATGTTCTACACTATTATTCTCTACCTTGTTACTAGCGCAATTTGATCAATAAGTATTCTACGTCAGGATGTGAAACTCTTGGTTGAAGACATTGGAGAACTCAAACAAACAATATTTTGTGCTGTTCCACGTGTTCTGAACAGAATCTATGGGGGTATAAACTGCAATTTCATTAAATAATATTTTACCATACCTTCTAGCTGCAATATTCAACACTTGTTCAGATACTAATGTTCTATTTCTCTAACTCAGGATTTCAAGATAAAATTACAGCCGGTGGTTTCCTGAAGAAAACCTTGTTCAATATTGCTTACAAATAGTAATGCTTTTTTTAGAACATCTTATATGCACCAAGGTGCATCTCAGTTAATATAGTGATCAAACTCTTAACTTTTTACTGCAAATGATTCTACAGCAAACAAGGTAATATGTTGAAGGGAAGCAAGCATGAAGAGGCTGCTGCAGTCTTTGATAAACTAGTCTTCACCAAGGTACAATGAAATGGCGAGGGGTCATGATTTCAGAGGTCAGTTTGATCGCTTTCTTATTGCTAATTATTTGCTGATTTGTTTTGTTCTTTTCTATTCTCTGTATAGGTGAAACAGGGACTAGGTGGTAGGGTTCGAATGATTCTATCTGGCGGAGCTCCCCTATCTAAACATGTTGAAGAGTAGAAGCATGTGGTGACATGCTCCCATGTCCTTCAAGTATATGGTATCCTCATCAACATTGAAACATATACATTTCAAAATTGACAAAAACAAAAACAACCTTGAGCAGTACGTCTCCCCAAATGTCTGATAATCTTAATCGCATATCCTTTTTTTTTCCCTCTCTAGGGCTCACGGAAATCTGTGGGTCCTTCGTTTCCCTGCCAAACAACATGTCCATGTTGGGGACAGTTGGCCCTCCACTCCCATATGCCGAAGTACGCCTGGACTATGTCCCTGAGATGGGTTATGATGCATTGTTGAGTGAAACGCCTCGTGGTGAAATTTGCATTAGAGGGGATACTTTGTTCTCAGGGTACTACAAGCGAGAGGACCCAACAAACGAAGTTTTGGTCGATGGCTGGTTCCACTCAGGTATCATCGATGATCCCTGTTATTATTCCAGTATTCCTGCAGCATCTGATCGAACATGTCCATGTCAGTCATCATCACTGGCAGTCAAGAAAATGCCTAATATTACGATTTTTATTTTTGCAGCAGACATTGGGAAGTGGCAGTCTGACGGAAGCATGAAGATCATTGATCGCAAGAAGAACATTTTCAAGCTCTCACAAGGAGAGTATGTTGCGGTTGAGAATCTGGAGAGCATCTTTGGTCAAACTCCTGTCGTTGATTCGGTACGGTACAGCTCAAAACAGCCTTCATCTACAGTACACTTTGCTCAAGTGTTCTGCAGCAAATGATTACAAAAATTTCATAATCTATCCACTAAGTTTCTAAGTCAAAATCGTTATTTGTATGGAATATCTTCAGATTTGGGTCTACGGGAATAGCTTTAAGTCAAGCCTGGTTGCAGTTGTGAACCCCAACAAGCAAGCACTAGAGCGTTGGGCAGAATCAAATGGGGTAACCGAAGACTTTGCCACGATATGCGAAGACCCTAAAGCCAAAGAGTTCGTCTTGGGAGAACTTACAAAGATGGGGAAAGAAAAGAAGGTAATAAGAGTGAAACCGAAACCGTCATCATCTGTTTATTTAGAAATGATATTGCTGCTTGCAGTGACCTAGGCAACTAGATCTGACGCAGTCATTTTCTCAATCCTGCACCATTTGACACGGAGCGTGACCCTATCACTCCGACCTACAAGAAGAAGCGGCCTGTAACACCCCTAGTGTTAACTACATCTTTACACCGTATATCATGAGCATAATCACATTATTTGCATCAAATCGCATTCATGACATGTCTTGCTCGATGTTTGTTTGCACTTAGTTCAAATTGTTTGACTTAAATACAGAGTTGTGATGAATATTTACAAATGATTGTGATTAGAAGCTAAACACATTTAGAAAGATACTAAGTTCAATGTTTGCTTGTTCGTATGGTTTAAAAATCAAGTATTGCAAAATTAGGATTTAATTATCCTAATTATGATTTTCTTGACCTTAACTAGAAAAGGTAGCTACAGTGCTTATCTCAAGTTTCACCCTTAATATGGTTTGTAGAGAAAAATATTTAGAACAAACTCTCTATTTTTACCAAATCATAAAAATGCCTTTTAGGCGTTCAAAAAGGGTGAAAACAGTGAGAGAAAAATTGGAAATTAATATTTTTATAATTTAAATTTGACTCAAATTCACACTTTCGAATCTAGGCCGAATTAGCCAAAACTTTCTATGTATGAAATGTTCTACTCTTCAAATGGAACAACTTTTGTATTCAAACTTTCTCCAAATTCAGACTCGTTTGAAAAATATGACTAGTCAAATTTCTCAGTTCAATTTAAAAAGGAGTGGGACCTACCCGGACCCACCTGTGATCATCCCTCTCACTTTTCCCCTGTTTCTGTCACTGACGCCGGCAGCAGCCATGGCAGCAATGCCGAGGCCATTGTGCCCTGCCTGCCCCGCTCGCCTCACTGGCCGTCCCGCGCACCGCCATGCGCTACATGACGCCGGCCAACGCACGCGGACTGCCTGCACTCGAGTGCCCTACTCGCACGCGCGCGCCAGCGGAGGACGGGCACTGACACCTCGTGCCCAACCGCGGCACTGCCCGAGCGCCCTCCCTTGCTTAAAACAGGACAGCCTGAGGCTGCCCTCACTCACTCCACCCACCACTCGCCCCTGCCTTATCCCTCCCTTCTCGCGAAAGCAGCCGAGCTGCGGAGCCGTCATTGCCGCCACTCGGAGCTCGCCGCGCCACCGTTGTTTCCGCCCGTCATTTTCCAAATCCCTTCACGCAATTCCCTTCGCCTCACTCCACTCTACCCTCGCGTCCCAACCGCTGCTCGATTTGGTCGAAGGTAGGGCCGAATCGGCCTCTTTTCTTCTCGCCGTCCATGGCCGTGCCACGAGTCACCGTGGCCGAGCCTCTCCCCTCTCTCCTCCCCATCTCCTCTCGTGCTTGTATGTTCTGAAGTCACTAGGACCTGCTAGTGCTTCGATCACGGTCAGCTTGGCCGTTTTGGTGCCTTGCTCGCCGGACCAAGCAGCGCCGCCGTCGGCCTCTGCTTTTGTCCGTTGGAGGTAGAAGACGATAGACCGAAACGTGATTTTGTTACTCTTTCCCGACTTAGTTGCAAAAGTGCCTAGACTTACTGGATTTGCAGATCTAGGCTTGCATAATTTGTGAAAATTGCAGGGGCCTCGAAGTTAAGTGTTGTCCTTTTCTGATTCGGTTAATTGGAAAATAGATTTTCAGAAATAGGTATAATGCTTGTTTAATTCATAACTTGTTCATTATTAATCCAAATTGAGCGATTCAACTTGCAGTAGTTTTTTCTTGAGCAGATCTACATGTTAAAAATATGATATGCATTTTTGTAGAACTTTTCTGTGCAGATTCATTTATGTGCTTTAATTCTTGATATCTTAGAAAAATCATAACTAATTATAGGATGCTCAGAAAAATATGATTCTAGTTTTGTTAGTCTTCTTTGGTCATGCTCTAGTTATGAAAAATATATCATATGCATGTTCTATGTAAAAAAATAAAGTTGTAGTTCAAGTAGGATTAAGGGGCTATTCTTGGAATAATTCATAAATACATTGTGTGTACCTAGTTTGAGCTTGATAATTTTTTTAGGCTACTTATATGCTATAAGGTAGCTCTTGATGTAATAAAACATGAGGTTCGACATACTTCATAGTATAAAGTATTTTTAGGTCCCTTTTTATGTGTTGCCTTATGATTTTTGTGTAGGGCAGTAGACATGTTTGAATGAGGTGAAAATTTGATGGTAGCCTAGAATTAGCATGTGTTATCTACTGTAATTTTTTAGGAATTTTATGAGATGCTTATCTAGTAGTCCCTATTATAGCTATTCCCTTTTTGGCATGAAATCAACTTTAGCATTGAGTTAGATGAGGCCATAATTAGTTTTGGAGATATTTAGGATATATATGATTGGATGTTAAGAATGTTTTGGGTCATCATGGTTGACATAGCTTGATATGTTAGCACTATATACATGGTTAGCAATGATGATATGTTAGTTAAGGGCAATGTGATGATGTTTGTGTTTTAGGAGATGGTTAGTTGTAGGCTATATACATGACAACTGCATGTTTGTATTGTGGAAGCCAAGTGTAGTGTGGGTTAGATGATTAAATAGAATTGCAGTAAGTAACAATTAGAACATGATGAATAATTTGATGTAACTATGCTTAGTATAGATCATGGGCTTTACTGGCTTGTTTGCTAGTGATAATAAGATGGCTAGTTACATTACTGGCTTGTTTACTAGCGATAAGTAGAAAGAAGGTTTTACCGATAGGCTTGTATTGTTTTTAGTAGAGAATGCCATAGATTACATGTGATTAGGGTACATGTTCTTGGATGATGTTGACTACCTTGTAGAGAGGATATGCAAGCATTCATCATCATCATCTCCATCATCATACCATGTGCATTCTTCATATTCAGACGTGCACATGCATCATACAGGATCGCTAGGAGAACCCGATATGATGTGAAAACAGGAATCCAGAAGAGGAGTTCCGAAGTGAAGCTTCTGCACAGAAGGTGATCAAGAACCAGGAACCTGACGTAGAGTGATCGAGTGCCTGGAGCTTCAATCTCCCTCATCGGAGGAAGGCAAGCCCCAGAGCATTTCTCCCTATAGTTTTTCAAATAACTTAATTTGTGTCCTTTATTGTTTATGATGCATTAAGTTTATAAGCATTGATCGATACCGTTGATGCATTATGATTACCCTTGTCCACCTGAGTTACCCTTACACCCTGTTAAGTTTAGGATCCTTATATGCTTAGCCCTGCTTAAATTAGATCATTAGAAGTCGGGTGATTTTCTGTCATCCGCGAGATATAGGTGGTGACTCATAAAGGTTAGCTATGTTGTCGTCTTGAAATAACCATGTGGAGTAATAAACCGAGACCGGGCAAGATTGGTGCTGTGGACAAAACTAGAGGTTCTATGTTGTTTTATCCCGTCTGTGTTGAACTAGGACCCCGTCCGATGTCACGGCCCTCACGGCATGTTGAACGCATGCCCCACAGATAGCTAGAAGGGTGCGATCACCCGACCGCGAAGCCTTGAGTTTTGTTTGGGCCGGGCTTGGACCTAAACGCATCGTATTGGGCCGGGCTTGGACCTAAACGCATCGTATTGGAGAGTGAGACCTTAAGATGGGGCATATCATTTGATGGAGCGCTGACCTGTTGGTAGCCGGGCGGTCCCTGGGTACGATGGTTCATGTTGATCCCGTGACTCTACCCGAACAAACTAAGGTGACCTAAGGCGACCAAGGAACGGGTTGTCTGGGTTTGTGTGGAGAATACCTCGCCAGCTGGTTTGCAAATCGATTACAATCGTCATCGTCCCTGGATAGTGGACACTGTCTTAAGCATCAGTATCATAGTAAAAACTTGAACAAAGAGATGAAATGGTTATGATATTGATGCTGAAAGATGCTCAACTAAAGATGGTTATTATTCTTGCTTGATAATTACACCATAATTGTTTAGATCAGGTGCTAATCTAGCATGATCAGGTTAATAAATTTAAAATACAAAGCTAGAAGGTTATAATAATTATTCTTAATAAGCTCAAACTTTTCTGTAAAGAAATGAGTCAGCTAGCCTCCTTATAAAGCCTTGCATACTCCTTTGAGTCACTTTATTTTTGTTTATGACGGGTAAGTCTAGCTGAGAACATTCTCATACTTAGGGTTTTATTCCCACTTGTTGCAGATCATAAGACTTTTACTGTGGCAACAAGATTGACTTGTATCCCACTATGGGAAGACTAGACCTTGGGCAAGGTCATCTCTTATATCTCGTCTACTTGTTGTTGTTGGATGTCAACCCTGAACTGGCAATGTATTTAAAATCATAGGCGTAAGTATGTGTTATAAATATATCTACTTCCGCTATTCATGTGCAACGCTGATTATGTGCGAAATGTAAGAACAGGTGAACGGTAACTGCTGAACTATGCGATTTCTGATGTATCATTAAAAAGGTTTAAAACTCTTCGAGATTTCACGGACTACCGAATTAATATGAGCATAATGAGCTAACTAAATTGCCTCGATGATTTACTTAATACCTTAGGTTTATATTAATTGGGTGGTTCTGTTATACAGCCGCAGTTGGTGAAACACTATCAAGGATATATATGTGGCGCACTTTCAGGTAACTTCCGATTTTTTCGGTTAACCTGACCTTCGTGTGATTTTTTTGTCGCTTTTCGTGCAGAGCATCATTGATGGTATGTACAAGAGCATATATATGAAGTAGGCTCGGCACGGCTAAACCTGTTGCAGCATGACATGGAGAAACAAAATGCACTGGTCCAAGAATATGTGATATAAAAAGAGGAGCCTTATTATGGTCTGACTGTCGTGGCTATATGAGAGCATCGAAATAACTATTAATGGCTCTTAATAGGTTCCATCGCTATATAGGTTATATATAGACGAGGATTGTTTGAAACCTGAACAATAGGCCCGGTTGGCTATTGAGACACTAATACGGTGACCACATCTAATTTGCTTTAATAATCAATCATCGTATATAGAATAAAAGCGATGACCTAGATTGTTATGATAAAAAATTAGGCAAAGGCAAATTCAAGTGTTTAAAGCTTTTGAGACCCTAATTTAGTTACACCATCATTACTTAAACAGCTACAAATTTGAGTGTACCTTCTCCTAGAAATTATGATTCAATTCATTGGGCTAACCCTAGAAGGGTAGCTATATAGCATGTCGTACATGGGCCTTATAGGCCTAATACACTCATACTCCAACACCCCTCGCAATCTGAACTACCGGTGCAGCGGACTTACAGATTGGACACGAAAAGAAGCACCCACACAAGCACCCACACGATCCCCCAACAGACGCAACGAGCTACCGGTGATGTTGAGGCTGGAGCGAAACTCGGTGAAGGTCGAGGACGGGAGACCCTTAATGAAGATGTCGGCAAACTGGGAGGTGGTCAGGACGTGGAGGACCTGAACATCGCCGATGGCAACTCGATCACAGACAAAGTGTAGATCGATCTCCACATGCTTGGTCCGCTGGTGCTGAACAGGGTTGGTGGAGAGGTACACCACACTGACGTTGTCGTAGTAGACCAGCGTGCTCCGGGAGAGAGGGCTGTGGAGTTCGGCAAGGAGCCTTTGGAGCTAGGAGGCCTCAGCTACGCCGTTAGCAACAGCACTGTACTCCGCCTCGGCACTGGAGCGGGAGACCATCGGCTGGCCCTTGGATGACCAGGACACCAGGTTTTCGCCCAGAAAGACAACGTAGCCAGAGGTGGACCGCCGAGTGTCCGGACACCTGGCCCAGTCGACGTCAGTGTAGACGACGAGCTCGGTGGAGGAAGACCAGTGGAGGAGCAGACCGTAGTCGTCGGTGCCATGGAGGTAGCGAAGGAGGCGCTTGAGAGCAGTGAGGTGGCGCTCTCGGGGATCATGCATGTGGAGACATATCTGCTGAACTGCATGGGTGATGTCTGGCCTGGTGAAGGTAAGGTACTGAAGTGCACCGGCAAGACTTCGGTATGCAGTGGGGTCTGTCACGGGTTGCCCTCGGCCTCTAACAGCTTGCCCTGTGTGTCAACCAGAGTGGAGCAGGGCTTGCAGTTAGTCATCCCAGCTCGCTCCAGGATATCAAGAGTGTACTACCGCTGGTGAAGAAGTAGCCCGGTGGGACGAGGATCAACAGTGACCACAAGGAAGTGGTGGAGCACACCAAGATCCTTCATAGCGAACTCCTACTAAAGAGATGTGATGATGCTGCAGAGTAGGGACTGACTGGAGGCTGTGAGGATAATATAATCAACATAGAGCAGCAGGTAGGCAGTCTTAGCTCCGTGGTGGTACATGAACAGGGACGTATCTGACTTGGCCTCCATAAATCCCAGTGTCAACAGGAAAGCAGCAAACTAAGAGTACCACGCCCGAGGGGCTTGCTTGAGGCTGTAGAGAGACTTGTTGAGCTGGCAGACCATGTCAGGACGAGAAGAGTCAACAAACCCTGCTAGCTGGCTGCAGTAGATTGTCTCAGTGAGACTACCATGCAGAAAAGCATTCTTGACGTCCAGCTGATGCACGGGCCATGAGCGAGTGAGAGCCAATGAGAGCACCATGCAGATGCCCAGCGAGCCTTGTACCTATCAAGGGTACCATCAGCCCGCCGCTTGTGTGTCTAGATCGACTGACCGGTGACAATGTTGGAGCCGGGCAAACGGGGCACCAGATTCCATGTCTGGTTGGCGAGGAGCGCTGTGTACTCCTCTTCCATCGTGCGGCACCAGTGAGCATCTGATAAGGCATCACAAATGGAAGAGGGTACAGGAGAGACCTGCGGGTCACCAGGCAGCGCCGTGAGAGCCCAGGACCGCGGGTACCAGCCGCGTGTCGTGTCACCATAGGGTGAACATGACACGGGTGTCGGTGAAGAAGTGGTGGGTGGTACACCAGTGGCACAACACGGGCAGCTGGGGGCCACCGCGGTGGTGTAGGCATTGCCGGCGGAGAATCAGTCGAGACCCCCAGACCAGCGGTCGAGGCCCCTCCCGCGGGAGAGGTGGGGTTGTTCGAATCCAAAGTCCTTTCGTCAGCCGAGGCCCCCCGTCGAGGGCCTGCGGACAAGGCCCTTTGTGAGGTCGAGGCCCCCTGTGCCTGGGTTGAGGGCCCCCGTCCCGCGGTCGAGGCCGCTCCCGGTCGAGGCGGGGTCGTTCGAACCCGAAATCCGTTTGTCAGCTGAGGCCCCCATTGAGGGGGTGTCCAGCGTATCGGTATGCGATCGAGGCCAGGGGAAGTCGAGTCCCCTTGTTCCTCGCTCATGGCCTCCCGGCCCGCTGTCGAGGCGGAGTCGTTCAAACCCGAAGTCCGTCCGTCAGCCGAGGCCCCCCGTCGATGGGGTGTCCAGCTGGACGAAGTGCGGTCGAGGCCAGGGGACCTTCCTCCGGGTGGAGCAGGTGGCTCCTCTGCTTCAGCTTCCCCGGTCCTCGACACCTCCACAGCCTCCGTGGTGGAGAAAGGGAAGACAGACTCATCAAACACCACATGGTGAGAGATGAGGACCCGATAAGAGGTGAGGTCAAAACAACAGTAACCCTTGTGATCCGGAGAATACCTGAGGAAGACACACATGGTCAAATGGGAAGCCAGCTTGTGGGCAGCGATGGAACTCATGTTAGGGTAACACGCACACCCGAAGACACGAAGGTGCTCATACTGAGTAGGGGTGCTGAAGGGTGTGGCGTAGGAGCTAGGCAGGCAGCGGAAGGAAGGCGGTTCATGAGATAGGTGGAGGTGTGCACTCTCATCCCAGAAGCGAGTAGGAAGCTATGCCTGGAGTAGAAGGGTGCGCATGGTGTCATTCGTGGTGTGAATCATGCGCTCAACCTTGCCGTTCTGGGAGAATGTGGGGGTATAGACCCCGTATACCCTTACGGCTAGACTTTGGGCTGCTCGGTCCAAGATGGCCCAGACCAGAAGATGAAGGCTGGTCCATCATCATTGTGATCAGTGGGCCGGATGACAAGACGGAGCCTGTGGTCCACTACCGACCAGGTCGGTGGGCCACGCAGGCCCTGAAGGCTACTTGGCATGCAAGGAGTCTTTGTCGGTTAGATCTAGTCATGTACTCCAAGGATACGGCTCAATATAACCGACCACAGAGGGAAATCCTAAATATGTAACCTTGCCCTCCCACTATATAAGGCGGGCAAGGACCCCCCTAGAACACACGAGCTTTTGATATCTCATCAATACAACAACAGAGATGCAGGACATAGGTATTACACTTCCGAACGGCCTGAACCTGGATAAACCTCTGTGTTTGTCTTGTGTCTCACATCCAGATCATAGGTCTTAGCACGCCCTCCATCGCAATCTACTACGTCGGGGTATCCCGTGGTAGATTGCCGATGAGGTTTCATTGACAACGGCGAGCCAGGTAGAGGGTGCGCGATCTGATCCTCAGGCGATCCAGATGGTTTTGTTCCTGGCTTCCATGGACTTCAAGGTGGGCGTATCCCTCACCATCGGTTCACTCACATGGACCACCAGCGGGACGGCGTCCCTCACATTGGCGGGAGCAGTGCAGCCAGTCCCAGCTCCAGCTGTGACGCAGTCGGCCCCAGCACCGACCGCACCGACCACTTTTCCGACAACCCAGTTCTCGGGGCTGCCCCGGGGGTCGTTCGAGCCGCCCGTGACGAGGGCGGAGATGATGGCCATGCCAGTGACGAACTGGCGGCTTCCTCGCTACCAGAGGAGGCACATCGACAACTTCGATCTGATCAACGCGATCAACCGGCACGGGGCAGGTCTGGCTTAGCTCCTCAGGTACGTGGAATCCATTCCTACGTGGCTCCATCAAGAGTACTTGGACTTCACCCCTGACCGACCACGCCGACACAATCATCCCGACCAGCCACGCCACACAGATCCCAATCTGCCCGTGGTCCGTGGGCCACCACATGTCCGTCGGGATGGCAATGCTCGGCACCAGTAAGGACATACGAGCCAAGCTGGTGGTCCACGCCGACCAGATCCAAATTTGTCTCCGGCACGAGCACCACCCACTGACCGCAGAGAGGGGCATCGGCTGCTCACCGAGGCAGGCCCCCTACTACAGTGGAGCACCATCAACAACAACCCACGCCTGATCAGGGGCGCCACCGGCAGCGCCCCGCATGCAATTAGCCTCGTCACCCGCGCCGACCAGATCCAACTCCGGCTACCGCTCGGGCTTCGCCCCCAGTTAGGCTGAGCAAGTTCATTGACGAGCATCACCACCAGCAAGCGCTTACCCACGCCACTCGACAAGCCTGAGCAGAGCAGAGGCAGCAGCGCCGGATGCAGCAGGCGCAACCCGCCTCAGGGCAGACAGATCCCATCACCCCCGACCAGAGCCGTGCATCCATTTTCTCGCACGGGTTGAGCATCGCAGCCGCATCCTACATGAGGAACCTACAGGATGCTCCCTGGCGACGTGACAATTATTTGCTTGACCAAGATCGCAGCCTAGTTCTGGTCCCAGAAGATTCGAGGCCCATGATCGGCATGGTGTCTCTACAGTAGAATCCTTCTGAATCGGGCGTGACAGTCCTCGAAGACAACGTCGTGTCTAACTCCCCCTCTTGGCTCAACGGGATGCCCTCTGGTTCCTTCGATCTTACCGAGTACCTCCTCTCTAACAAAGAGTGTCCTGAGGTTTGGAGTCAGGAAAACATCGAGGAGACGGATCTGACCACGCTGGACGACCCAGCTCATTCTGTCGACACCGCGCCAGGCACCCCGAGCACGCCGCTTGGTTTCAACGGTGCGATATTCGCCATCAGCATGGACGAACCTCCCGTCCCAAATGAAGCAGACCAGGAGAGGCAAGCAAGGGAAGACCGCAACAATGATCAAGAGCGTTGACGCCTCCAAGAGGCACAAGACGTGAACGCCATCAACAACAGAGGCAATGGGGGCAACAGGCCAGACCCTCCACCACGCCGCCTTCAACGCAACCTCAATGGCGAGTTCAACATCGTTGGGAACTAGATTGTCCATGAGACTCCCACGGCCAACATCGCTGTGCCCATGGATTGGCTCAACAACCTTCCCTCGAACACACCCGGGGTTGAAGCAATTCAGGACTTTCTGATCGCCGCCAAAGCACAGGTGGTTCAGCTCCGATCGGCCGGGTCGCTGACTATGTCGCATCGGTCACGGCGGTCCCGGCGCAGCAGTCGCTGCCAACCCGTAGAAAGTGGCGTCGGCAACGAGTCCAACCACAGAGGCCCTTCGCTCGAGCAACCTGGGTGGGCCAACGTCGATGACGCCCCACGAGAGGTGCCCCACAACAACGAGCACCAACGCACCAATCGCCAGCGCGCCAAAAGGCAACAGGCCAACCGATGTGTCGAACGCAACCAGGAAGTTGAGCAGCCCCAAGATCGTGACCTCCGTGATCACCTTGATGAATGATACCGTGCTCAGTGATACGTGAAAGGACCAGCCCCGTTCTCGGAGGAATTTAAGGCCATCCTTTGGCCAAAGAACTTCCAGATCGGAGACGTCAAGATGTACGGTGGGCAAGACGATCCTGAGCACTGGATCATGCTATACAAAGTAGCGGTCCGAGCAACAGGAGGCGACCAGTATGTCATGGAAAACTACCTCCCGGTAATCCTAAGCAACATCGCTACTCCTACCTGCTCCATCAGCGCACCGGCAGCATCCACAGCTGGCCCTAGCTCAGGCAGATGTTCATCAACAGCTTCAAGCCCACCTGTGTACAGCCGAACACTAAGTACACTTTGGCGCAAGTCTGACATCGTCCAAGGGAATCACTGCGACAATACATCCGGTGGTTCTCCAATGCGTGGAACCATTTGATCGACGTCACCCCGACGGAAGGGATCGACCTTTTTGTCGCCAGCTTGGTTCAACCACGCAGCCTGGACCTCAAGAAGGAATTTCTCCTCGAGCGACCGAGAACCATGGAAGATCTTCTCTCTGCTGCCAATAAGTTTGCTCATTGAAGGACTAAAAACGGCGACCAGAGGGGGTGAATGGGAGCTGAAAAATTTTTCTTCAATAATCCCGACCAGGTAAAAACACTGCCAAGCACCACCAACCCTACGCAAAAGAAGATGATAAAAATAGGGAACAAAAAGCAGTTGGTCGAGAGCTGGACTAGAACTGAGAGAAACCTGGTCGGCAACTGGTTCAAATCACACTGATCACGGTGGTCGACAACAAGATAGAAGCTAGTCAAAAAACTACACCGGACCACATCGAACAAAGTGATCGGGAGCAAAACTGAAACAGGTCGAGAAAGCTGGTCCGGACCACGTCAATCTCAGTGGTCAGGAACAAAAATAGGTACTGGTCTGGAAACCTAGTCGGGACCACGTGGTCGGCAACACAGCAAAAGCTTATCGGAGAACCTGGTCAGTACCACGTTGACCACGGTGGTCGGTAACAAGACAAAGACCGGTCTAGAAAAAAACTGGTCGGGACCACTCAGATCACTGTGGTCAGAAACAAAGACGAGGACTGGTCATGAACTAGTCAGAACCACATCAACCACGATGGTCGGAAGCAGAAAAAAGCTGATCGGAGGCTGGTCGGAGCACCCGGCCTGAATTAGGAGGTGCTTCAGCACTGCAGTGCTACTGCTGTTCTCCCATCCCAGGCCCCACCAAAGTAGCCAACTGACCATCGATGAAAGAATCGGGCAACCCGGGTCAAAGACAAGTGATGCTCAAAAGAACTCTCTCAGTGCCTAAGCACACGACGCTGGTAGCACTGCAGTTGAGTCCCACACAATCAAAAAGTGGAGAATCGAAGGGACTCAGGGAAGAGGACCTGCTTGGGACAACCGTAACACGAGAGGGAGAAATCAATAGAAGCTGTATCTGACTAGCATAGATCGTTATGAGATTTCGCACCTGCAATCACAAGGGAGATTGATAACTATCCCCAAGAAATCAAAGCCCAATTTGAATCCAGTCATCGGGAAAAGCGGATCTGGGACTGAGCACGCAGTTTCTCCCCAAAATGCAAATCTAGTGATTTCTTGATGCACGAGTGGAATTGGTCCGATTCCCTTGATTCATCACTCGACAAAGAATCAATCAACGCAAAAAGATTGAGCCAAAATCCTCCAAAACTAATGAATTGAAATTCATCCAGCAAAACTATGAGAAGTCAACGACGCACAAAAAAACTGACCAAGTTCACAGATCAAAGTGTAAAAACCCAGAGGGCACGAGGAGGATTCGGCCCTCCATTCTCACACAAAATATCTCACAAATACATGGGTAAAATTCTTGTTCTTGGACCTCTACAAGAACATAAACAGAAAAGGGAAAACTAAAAAACCAGCAGAGAGTAGTGGCGGCGGCGGAGTGGCGAGGTGGAAAGAGGTCGGTCTGGTGGGGGGTTGTCCACTCCTATTTATATGCCTACTACACAATTCCACTACTGCCCCTAGATATTATTGGAGTGAACCACCTAGCCAAGGGCACTATGGTCCAACTCAAGATTTCCTGATCCGACGGCCACCACGCCTTCTCACCGGTAGCCTTGCCACGATGCAATCTCCCTGATGCCACCACGTGTTGTCCGTCTGCATCAGGACCACCTAGTTTTGAGGCGTGAACCCATGAAACCCGCCTCCAATGGTTTTGAGGGCAAACCACCAAACCCCGCCAATGGTTTTGAGGACAAACCACCAAACCTCCTCATGAGTAGCGTAGCCCGTACGCGTCCCCCGCCATGTACACTTGCACTTGTCGATGTCTCAAGTGTCAGCCACCGCAGCTAGCCACCTGGTCGTTTGGTCCCTCAGTCCAAGCCTCGCATCCGCCCTTCACCGCACCCGGTCCGTCAGCACGGCACGCCCTACTTGACCTTCACACGACCACTGCCACTGCGTTCAGATTCCACACCTGCACATCACAAGCCAAGAGACACATTTCGACACATAACCCTGTGCCAGGGGATCAGTAGAACCACCATGACTGACCACCAACCAAAGTGTTGGACATGTTGACAATCGCTCATCACACCAACAAAGGATGCTACACCATGGTATGGAAAATCATGTGTCCGCAATCTCCCCCTTGATGAGTGCATTGTCAACAGCAACACAAAGCCAGAGAAAAACTCACTCAAATGACCAAAAGCCAAAGAAAAGCTCAAAATGGTCACTTGCCATGAGCAAAGTGAAAACTCACACAAATTACCAAAAAGCCAAAGAAAAGCTCAAAACGGTCACTTGTCATGAGCAAAGCGAAAACTCACACAAATGACCAAAAGCCAAAGAAAAGTTCGAAACGGTCACTTGTCATGAGCAAAGCAAAAAGCAACAACAAGAAGCTCAAAAACACCTGAAAGCACCTGAAACAGCTAGACCCTCTAGGCAGAGGCAAACGGCTCGACACGTCTAGCAACAGCAAATGTGCAACTCCCCCTTGACAAGTGTATCAACCTCACAAATACACATGAATGCACACTCTAGATTTGTGGAAACATTCTCCCCATTGTTGACAAAAGCACTTATCAAGTGGACAGAACAAATGCTCCCCCTTAAACCATGCCATGAAATACACAAGATGTACAATGCAGACATACAAAGCTTCAGGAGTATAGCAAGTTGAAGAAAATCATGCTCGAGTTGGTACAGCACATGTATTACAACAGGCACAAGACAAGGCCAATGCTCAAACTGATCAAATGAAACAGAATATGAATCATAAGCATTTAGACTAGTTTTAAGCATATTTCATAAAAGGAGTTCACCAAAGAAAATAGCACATAGCAAATGTAAGCAGGAGATCAAACTAGTGCTAGCACATGTATACAAAAGTGAACTACCCCATATAACGATCATCCATCATGTCTCAAGGAAGCATTTAACACTTGTGGCTTCAACATTGATTCGAGTTTCACAGCGGAGAACAAGTGTCGTTACCCAGGAAATGGGTACCCCAAACCCTTGGTTTACCAGACTAAACCCCGCAAAATCCATAACACGAACCCTCCAGTGACCTCCCACGTTAATGTTTGAAGGCCCGCAGGCTAAGGCATATTGGGCTGACCCATGAACGGGCAACGACGGCCCAAAGCCAAAGCCTGCTCGAGGGGCTACCGCGCGGACTGGGACTGTACACTCGAGGGTACAACTCGGGCGACCCCTCGAGGACGGAACTTCGCCCGGCGAAGGAGCCTACCCTCAAGGACGAAACTTCATTCACGCGAATGGGCAGTCCTCGAGGACAGTGCACCCCTCGGCTGCCGACTCTCCCGCACGGATCCGGGCGCATTTAATGCATTTTACCTACCCCGCCTAACCGTATGGCCACAGTTACCGTAACAGTCATGGGTGTGGCGGTCAAATCTAGCTTTTACCGCCCATGCCCCGGAATCCCGCGGGTCGTACTTCGCTGTTACGCCATGCCGAGCACTGTGTCCCGTCCAGCACCCCCTCGAGACGCATAAATTAGCACGTTCCTCACATTTCCTGGGGTTCGACCTTATCTGGTGAGGCTCAACCCTCTCGACTCGACCCCCTCGACTCGAGCCAGATCCTCGACCGCCGCCCCTCGACTTCGTCGGACGAACCCTCGAGCGGGACTCCAACGACTCCGGGCTGCACTTCAACAACTCCGGACGCGACGGCTGCAGGACCTCCCATGCCGACGTACATCTCTACAGCAGCACCGATGTGATCGGCCTCAACGTCATACGTCACCAGCCATGCGAACTCTAAATATATGTACTCCTGTGCCCCTCCTTCACCTATAAAAGGAGGCGCCAGGACGTTAAAAAGAGGGAGAACAGACAAGAGGATCTAGAGCATAGAAACGCTAAGGCTTTAGATCACAAAACAATACCGTGAGACAGTGTAAAGTAGAGAGCAAGGCGCCCAAACGCCCAAGCTCCAGCTCATGCTCCTCACACCTGCTTGTATTTTCCCCTGTACTAGCACTTCGGTGCAAGATAACACGAACTATCCTCCCCCGCTGGACGTAGGGCCTTCTTTGCCCGAACCAGGATAAATCGCCGTGTCCTTCTTGCATCACCCACCGGATTAAGGGAGCACGCAATTATGAATATTACTCGTTGGTGTTAACCCCCGGGGGTCAAAACACCGACAGTTGGCGTGCCAGGTAGGGGAACCACGTGTCACTAACAATTTCCCACTATTTTTCCGGATGGGCGACTTTATTTCACCACTTCCGCGCACTACGGTGATCTGGTTTGGGAGCCTAGAGTTCAAGTCCCTCGGCCAGGGCTATGACATGACCCTGCTCTCGATCAGTGACCCAAACGGAGGTCGCGGTACGCCCCCACGCTCATGGGGGCCGCTCGCGGGTCTCACCACCATGCTGCCACATCCAGAAGGAGGCACGATCAACCATCATCGCCATCAACCTAAGTCGAGGATGGTTCCCGCCACTTTCTCCTCGCCCCTGACCGGAGATGAGGAACCCCTTGTTGGGGGATTGTCTGACCCGAGTTCAGAGGTAGAGGGTGAACTGGCAGGACCCCACCACAACCCCAACTCCACCTTCGCAGTACGCTCATCGAAGGAGTGCGACAAAGTCCCCGCTCGATCGAGCCTGCTTTCGCATGAGCTGTTCGAGCGTCGTCGGCGGCCTTCGTTCGACTTTAACAATCCCACGACGACGATCTCGACAGCGACCCACTCCAACATGAGCACGTTAGAGGACCACCCAGGCGCCCTTCTCCGTGCAATGACGGATGTGGGGACTGTCACACCAGCCTCTGAGGGCTTGGCCTTCGTGAGAGTGCCCGGCCCCCGGAGGTACGCCGTCGGCACACTCCGACGGCAGCTGCAAGAGGAGGCGCGGGGACAATTCCCCAATTTCTACTGCAGCGACCTCGACTCTGACTCTGATCATTGGGATCCTACCCGCGAGTGCCTCCACATCGATGGTGATGTCGACTCCAATCAGGACACCATCGATCCAGTGGCCGGAGCAGCTACCGCTACGGCGGGAGGTGCTCTCCCTAGAGCAGAGGACCAACAACCAGATGCACCCCGAGAGGCGTGCCCCTGTCCTGGTGAGCAGGACGCACAGCTGGCATAAATTCAGGAGTTACAGGTGAAGCTCGCCAACGAGCAGGAACGATTGCGCCTGCTCGAGCTAACCCTCGAGCAAGAGCGATGACCGCCCAGCGGTAGAGCCCGAGCCAGGGCCCGAGAGGTCAACCGGCAGATCAACGAGGCTGGGGCACCCGAGCAACCTGCCAACCGTTATCCCCGAGCAAGCCAAAACATTGTCGCGGTGGCTATGCTCCTTCGTAATATGCCCACGCCATCCAACTCGCAAGCTCAGCGGATACAACGCGAGGTCGAGGATCTCCTCCAAGTTGCTGCTGTTCAGCAAGCCGAGAGCTCAGCCTCGAGGCATCGAGGGGCAGCCTCCGAACCTCAGGTCGAGCCCTCCTGGCCCGAAAGGGAGAGCTTGGTCAATCAGGGGGTGGCCCCCCGACCAAAGAAGAAGCCGGCACAAGAACGTATCAACGACGCGCGCCTTGACATTGTCGAGAACCACAGATGCAAGTACAGGGATGCCGAGGATCGAGGGTACAGCGCCCATCGTGGAGGGCGTTACGACAACGATGAAGACCGATGGGCCCCGGAGCCACCGGGTCCCCGAGCCTTCAGCAGGACGATCCACTGCGCCCAGCTGCCCGACAAGTTTCGACCCCCCACGAGCATCGTCAAATACAACGGCGAAACCAATCCCGAGCTCTGGCTAGCCGACTTTCGGCTGGCTTGTCAGGCGGGCGGGGCACGTGATGATCATGTCATCATACATCACCTTCCCCTGTTCCTATCTGACATCACGCGTAGGTGGCTCGAGGAGCTTCCCCTGACCAGATTCGCGGCTGGGTCGACCTTGTCTGGATCTTCGAGGGGAACTTCAAAGGTACCTACGTGCGTCCCGAGAACTCCTAGGAACTGCGCAACTGCAAGCAGAAACCAGGGGAGTCTCTCTGTGACTTTGCTCAATGATTCTCCAAGCTCCGCACCGAACTACCCCACATCTCCGATCTTGACGTCATTCTAGCATTCGTTGCGGGTACAACCTGCAAGGACCTAGTTCGCGAGTTAGGGCATAACCACCCCAACACCATCGACGAGCTCATGGATGTGGTCGCCAACTACGCGGCCGGTGAAGAGGCGGTCAGCGCCTTCTTCAGCGATGGGAAGGACAAGGGAAAGGCACCGACAGCCGACGACGCCGGAGGCTCGAGCAAAGGGCCGAAGAGAAACAACAAGAAGAACAAAAATCAGCAAGGCAAGCGTGAGGCTGTAGAAGATGATCTCGTCGCAGCAATCGAATGCAAAAGACCTCGAGGTCCCCTCGAGGGCGCCATCTTCGACAAAATGCTCGAGGAGCCCTGCCCATATCATAAGGACGGGGCAAAGCACAAGCTTAAGGACTGCCGCATGCTTTGAAAGCACTTTGAGCAAGTGGGCATGAAGAAAGGTGACAACAAGAAAGACCAAGGCGACAGTGAGGGAGACAACGGGGAAGACGGAAAATTCCCCGAAGTCTATGACGGCTACATGATCTACGGGGGCCCCTCGACCCAGCTCACGCCTCGATAGCGCAAGTGGGAGCGTCGAGAAGTCTTCTCCTTCTGAGTCGCGACACCTCACTACCTCAACTGGTCTGACGCGCCCATCACGTTCGACCGCAATGACCATCCGGATCGAGTCCCCAACCCCGGGGCCTATCCGCTCATCGTCGACCCAGTCATCATGAACACCCACCTCTCGAAGGTCCTCATGGATGGCGGCAGCAGCCTGAATGTCATCTACCTCGAGACCCTCGACGTCCTGGGAGTCAAGAGGTGCCAACTCTGACCCAGCGCCGGGGGATTCCATGGCGTCGTGCCAGGGAAAAAGGCCCTCCCCGTCGGCCGTATCGACCTTCCTGTCTGCTTTGGCGCCCCTGCCAACTTTAGGAAAAAGACCCTCACCTTCGAGGTGGTCAGGTTTCACGGAACGTATCACGCTATCATCGGCCGACCGGGCTACGCGCAATTCATGGCGATCCCGAACTACACCTACCTCAAGCTCAAGATGCCAGGACCTAAGGGCGTCATCACCGTCGCCTCCTCCTACGAGCACGCGTATGACTGCGACGTTGAATGCGTCAAGTATGGAGAGGCCGTCGAGCAAAATGCCATGATAGCCGCGACCCTCGAGCGCCTCGCCGACGAGGTGCCAGATCCCAAGCAGCACGCCGGCAACTTTGAGCCGGCACAAGACACCAAGAAAGTCCCCCTTGACCCGAGCTGCCCCGGCGAGAAGGTGCTAACAATTAGTGCCAACCTCGAGGGCAAATAGGAAGCCGTGCTTGTCGACTTTCTCCGCGTGAACGCCGATATTTTTGCATGGAGTCCTTCGGATATGCCGGGCATACCGAGGGAAGTCGCCGAGCATGCCTTGGAGATCCGGGCCGGGTCCAGACCGGTGAAGCAACGCCTGCGTTGCTTCAACGAGGAAAAGAGCAGGATCATCAGCGAGGAGGTGCACAAGCTTTTGGTGGCTGGATTCATCAAGGAGGTCCATCACCCCGAATGGTTAGCTAATCCCATGCTAGTTAAGAAAAAGAATGGAAAAATGCGGATGTGTATTGACTATACTAGTTTAAACAAAGTATGTCCCAAAGTTCCATTTCCTTTACCACGCATTGATCAAATTGTTGACTCTACTGCGGGATGTGAAACCCTCTCATTCCTCGATGCTTATTCCGGCTACCACCAAATCAAGATGAAAGAGTCTGACCAGCTCGCGACTTCCTTCATCACACCTTTTGGCATGTACTGCTACATCACCATGCCCTTCGGCCTCCGAAACGCCGGGGCAACGTATCAACGGTGCATGCTCCACGTCTTTGGCGAACACATAGGCGACATGGTTGAGGCCTATGTCGATGACATCATGGTCAAGTCCAAAAAAGTGGAAAACCTCATCCATGACCTCGAAATCGCGTTCGGGTGCCTTCGAGCCAAAAACATAAAACTCAACCCCAAGAAATGTGTCTTTGGAGTGCCTCAGGGCATGCTCCTTGGATACATCGTCTCCCAGCGTGGGATTGAGGCCAACCCTGAGAAGGTGGCGGCCATCATGCGAATGGGGCCGATTCAGGATCTCAAGGGCGTGCAGAAGGTCACGGGCTGCCTCGCGGCCCTCAGCCCTTTCATCTCACGTTTAGGGGAGAAGGCCATGCCTCTGTACCGCCTCTTGAAAAAATCCGAGTGGTTCACATGGACCGCACAGGCCGAGGAGGCTCTCGATGAACTCAAAGGCATGCTGACATCCACCCTGATTCTCATCCCTCCTCGACCAGCAACGTCGACTGAACCGCCCGAGCCCCTCCTCCTCTATGTCGCCGCAACCACTCAAGTGGTCAGCGCGGCCATAGTGGTTGAGAGGCAAGAGGAAGGGCACGCCTTGCCCATCCAGCGGCCGGTTTACTTCGTCAGCGAAGTGCTTTCGAAAACAAAAATCCGCTACCCACAGGTGCAGAAGCTGCTCTACGCCATCGTCCTTACACGTCGCAAGCTCCAGCACTACTTCCTCAGCCACCCGGTTACCGTGGTATCTTCGTTCCCCTTAGGGGAGATCATCCATAACCGGGAGGCCGCTGGAAGGATTGCTAAGTGGTCGGTCGAGCTCATGGGCGAGACCATCACCTACGCACCACGAAAGGCCATCAAGTCCCAAGCGCTGGCGGATTTCGTCACTGAGTGGACCGACACTCAGTTGTCGCCGGTTCAAATCCAAGCCAAGCTGTGGACAATGTACTTTGACGGGTCGCTCATGAAGACAGGAGCAGGCGCGGGCTTGCTCTTCATCTCACCCCTCGGAGTCCACATGCACTATGTCATTCGCATCCACTTTGCCGCTTCTAATAACGTTGCGGAGTACAAAGCTCTCATCACTGGATTACGAGTTGCCCTTGAACTCGGGGTCCGACGCCTTGACGTTCGAGGTGACTCGCAACTAATCATCGACCAAGTGATGAAGGCCTCGAACTGCCACGACGCCAAGATGGAAGCCTACTGCAACGAAGTGCGCAGGTTGGAAGACAGGTTCCATGGCCTCGAGCTTAGTCATATTGCCACGGATGAGCTTGCAAAAATCACATCAACTCGAGGTACAGTCCCTCCGGACGTATTCTCAAGGGACCTCTTCGAGCCTCCATCGATTTGGGCTCGGGGGGCTTGCACTACACCCTCGAAGATCCACCCCATGACCTCAACTGGGGCCCCCTCGACCGGGGCCCAGGTTATGGAGATCCAGGGGACTCCTCCTTCGTCGAGCCCGCCACTGGATTGGCGAGCCCCTTTCCTCGACTGCCTCATTCAGGGAGAGCTTCCGGAGGACCGGACCAAAGCTCGTCGGATCGCGCGATGGGCCAAGTCCTATGTCATCTACGGTGATGACAAGGAACTCTACAGGTGAAGCCCCTCAGGCGTTCTTCAGCGCTGCATTACTATCGAGGAAGGCAGGAGGCTCCTCGAGGACATACACTCGGGGGCCTGCGGCCATCATGCAGCACCAAGGACCCTCATAGGCAATGCCTTCTGACAGGGTTTCTACTGGCCGACCACCATTTCCGACGCCATGAACATTGTCCGCTCGTGCAAAGGGTGTCAATTTTATGCCAAGCAGACGCACCTCCCCGCTCACGCCCTACAAATGATCCCCATCACCTGGCTGTTCGTGGTCTGGGGGCTCGATCTTGTGGGGCCTCTCAAGAGGACAACCAAAGGGTACACGCACCTGCTCGTTACCATCAACAAGTTTACCAAGTGGATCGAAGCCCAGCCTATCAGCAACATCCGCTCCGAACGGGCGGTCGAGTTCTTGACCGACATCATCCGTCGCTTTGGGGTCCCAAACATCATCATCACGGACAACGGCACACAGTTCACCGGTAAGAAGTTCTTGGATTTTTGTGATCGCCATCACATCCATGTGAATTGGTCCGCGGTTGCACATCCTCGAACTAACGGCCAGGTCGAGCGCGCCAATGGCATGATTTTGCAGGGCCTCAAGCCAAGGATCCTCAACCGCCTTAGCAAGCACGAAAAAAATGGGCCGCGGAGCTGCCTTCGGTCCTATAGAGCTTAGGGACAACACCTAGTCGAGCCACGGGGTTCACCCCATTCTTCTTGGTCTATGGGTCCGAGGCCGTCCTCCCCACTGACCTCGAGTATGGTTTCCCTCGACTTAAGACGTACAACGAGCAAAGCAACAAATCGCAAACGCTGTCAACCAGCTCGAGGAGGCTTGAGACATGGCACTAATTCACTCCACGAGGTATCAGCAGAAACTTCGACGCTACCACGACAAGCACGTGCACCCGAGGGACTTCCAAGTTGGAGACCTCGTCCTACGTCGACGACAAAGTAGCAAGGGACGTCACAAGCTGACCCCGCCATGGGAAGGCCCATACACCATAGCTGAGGTGCTAAAGCCCGGGACGTACAAGCTCGCTAACGACAAAGGCGAAATCCTCACCAACACATGGAACATCGAACAACTACGTCATTTCTACCCTTAGGGCACCAATGTCCTCGTATATTCTCGCATGTTTTGTACATTTTCGCATGGCAAATATAAGGAGTACTTTCGATTATAAGTTTAAACTTGTTATTGTACATGCAAGAGGTAGCCTTGACCCTGTCTCGCCAGAGTCGAGCCTCCCTCGGGGGCTAACGGGGGGGAACCCCCTAAGTTCCTAAAAATACGAACAATTTTTTAAAAAAAATTCGAGCATCTCCTTTCGCTTCGCAACTAAGTTGAAAACGCCTCGAACTCCCTAGGGGTCGAGGGCTGTCGAGCCGGGAGCTCTCCTACGCCTCCGGGCTATGCTACCTCCACTCGCTCCCCCCTTGAGGGATACAAGCCTGCGTCGAACACTTAGTCGAAAAGCAAAAGTCAGGTGATCAAAGCTCACGCCTCGATACGCTTTGCGACTAAGTAGAAAATGCTTCAAACTCCCTAGAGGTTGAGGGCTATCGAGCCGGGAGCTCTCCTACGCCCCCGGGCTATGGTACCTCCACTCGCTCCCCCTCGAGGGATACGAGCATGCATCGAAAACTTAGTCAAAAAAGCAAAGTCTAGGTGAAAGAAAGCAGAGAAGGCTTGAAAGTAAAATGACAAATTGCATTATGATAGATGCATTAATGCTCAAAAAGGCTTTCGAAGCCACATTGAATATAAGTTATAAAAAACTAACTTATTACATGGGCATTTTCATCCAGCCTCACCTTACAGGCCCGCTCCATCACCACCCTCCTCGATGAGGTACCCTTCATCCACGGGGGGAGGACTTCATCCTCGAACAACTTCGCCAGCGCTCCCCCGGCCTCTCGGCATCATTGATGAGCCCTCGGCATCGCTCCTCATTCTCGGCGTCAGTCTTCGAGATATCGGGAACGAAGCCTTGGGCGACCATGTCCATGTTGAAGACGAAGCCGGAGGAGACCACTGCCAGTGCCCGCTTCACGCCGGTATGAAGTGCCTCCCGCACGCGATCATGAAGGGTGGCGTCGAGGTAGTAGATCCGGTCGACGAGCGCGGCACCCGGGATGTCTTCTTCAGCACCCTCGACGAGCCCGACCTCCCAGGAGGCGTAGAGCCTATCGAGGGCAACCCAGAGCCGGCCGAGAAGCGCCCCCTCCGCCACAAGGCTCTCCTGCAGCGCCTTGGCAGCGATTTGGGTAGCGCGCAGCTCGGTCTTGAGGCCTGAAACACAAAACAAGATTTAGACAAACCATACGGGAAGAAAAAAGATCAAAAGCTCTTCAAGGAACTCACCAGCACAGCGAGTCTCGAGGGCGCAGCGATCCCCAGCACGGCGTCGCGCTCCCCCCAAGCCTCGTCTCGCTCCCGCTGGGCCTCCTTGAAGGCCCGGGTCACCTCCGTCTTCTGGCAGCGGAGGGTCTCGAGGGTGCCACCAGCCAAGATGATGGCCTGCTCCTTCTCTTGGAGGGTAGCCTTCATCGCCTCAAGCTGGGTTTCCAGGCTAGCGGCTCGGTTTTTCTCCTCCTGGGCCAAGGTGGAGAGGGTGTTCCGCGCCGTGGAGACTCCAGCAAGATTGGCCTCGAGCCAGCGGATACGCTCCATGGAGCCTTGAGCCTCCCCCCACGAGTAGCTTGACGCGCTCCTGGGCTCGGACGCTCTCGCCCTTGGCCCTCTCCGCTTCGGCCTTGGCCGCGTCAGCTTCCTCCTTGGCACGCTTGAGCTCCTCCTTGAGTTGGGCGGCTTCCCCTCGAGTAGCCTCGGTGTCCTCCTTCGCCCGGACAGCCTCCTCTTTGGCTTTGGCGGCCTCCCCTGGTCCGCTTCACCTCCTCCACGACCTCGGCCACTCTGCCCTGCGCAGATCGACCGGCTTCGAGTTGGTGAAGCACTTCCTCTCGGCTGTTGAGCGTGTCATGGAGGAAGTATGACTTGGAGTGGGAATGCCCTCCGCACCTCCTGGAGACAGGAAATTGAGGGTTAAGGCATTCCATATAAAAGAATTCAAAAAACTGCATACGATCCACACAGGGACTCACCGCGAGATTCCGGTCGAGGCCTTCGGCGAGCTCGACGCCCAGCTTCAGCAAGTGCTGCAGCCACACCCGGGACCGCTCCGTGTCCTCCCAGCACCTGACTTCCGCCGGGTCATCCATCTCGATCCCCGGAGCACTGGAGTCGCCAAGCCCCCGGAGTACGATGCGCTCCTTGCCCCAATGTGGGAGGACCGTCTTGACCTTGGTTCACGCCTAGGACTCGATCTCGTCCACCACATCATGTGGGACGCTGTAACGCTCGGCCAACTCCGCCGGGGTGGTGAACTCCGACGCGGCGCCGGCATCCCTCAGCCTGGGGTCGGAAGTCGACCTCCTCGGTAGGCCAGAAGCCGCCGTCTCCTCCGGCTGCTCCATCAACAGTTGCAGCGGCTGGCTCGACGCTGCTTTTGGTGCCTTCGGGGGCAGCGGAGGTGTCGAGGCCGTCGCTTCCCCCAATGCCACATCCTGTGGTGCAACCAGGTCCACCATCGACGTATTTTTCTGTGGGCTCTGTACCGAGGCCTCCTCCAATCGTACCCCCGGCAGCCGCGGGACCGTCGACGCCTTCGACGCCGTTTCTTGTTCCACCAGCAACTCTTCCAGAGTGATCACGGTCACCCATTGCTTATGCAGTCCCCAAGTCCCCTCTGTCTTCGACATCTCGGGTGGCTACTGTGCCGGCGGGTCCAGCTGCGCTGTGTCCCCCGGCGGCGTCTGCTGCACCTGTTGATGCTGGGGCTGGCCCCCGGTTTTTTCCTCCTCTTCTCGCCGCTCCAGCGGCTCTTTCTCCCCCTCTCACTATGACCGCGGCAGCTCTGCTTCTTGCAGGGCCCCTGCTGCTGCTTCCTCTGGGCCTCAAGCTCGCGTAGCCCCGTCGGCTAGGGTCTTCGCTCTCCCATCGAGGGGGGAAGGGCTGTGGTCTCCTCACCCTCGAGGTCGACGATGGCTACCTCCTCTCCCAGCTCGTGGCCCTCGGGGGCTCCCGCCTTGGGTGCGGGGATCGAGGCCTCCGGTCGGCCAGGAGCGGAAGCTCCCGACGTCGGGGCTCCGCCCCCTGGCGCCGGGCCGAGCTCGAGGACTACGGACGACAACATCAAGGAGGCGCTCCCTCCCTCTTCCGTCCTCCCTAGCTCGGAGTCGCCGCCCATCATGGCCCCCGAGATGCTCGACCCTGCAGCAAGAGCGAAACCTATCAGCCTACCACGCGCCATAGCTCCGAGGGCTGAGGACAACCACTTGGCTTCCCACGGAGCCAAGGGCCTCGACGTCGCACCTGTGACCGGGGCCTCCATCTTCGCAGCTGCGTCCACCTTGAGCCGCTTAGCCAGCGCAAGAGACGTCTCCTCAATTTGGCGCTTGGGCCTGGATGGGAAGCAGGACGGCAAAAAGCTTATTAAACTGCATGAGGAGGATGCAACGAAAAAGAATTGAATCAACAACACTTACCCGAAGGGGATAGAGGCCTTTCGGGTCCCCCTCGAACCACGAGCAGATCTTGAGACCCCTCCCGAAGCCGAGCTATTCCCGAGGCTGAGGCTGCTCGGGGCCATCGGTGGGGTCGCCGCGCCTCCCTGCTCCAACGGGGCCTCCTGAGCACGGCTCTGCTCCGCCAGCACCGACGACCGGGACCGGGTTTCCTAGGTCAAAATGGATGGGGTCCCACCTCGAGTACGACGGGAGGGGGGTGAACCCCCTTGAGTCGAGGCATCGGCCCACCTTTTCCCACGCTGGCGCTCCGAGGCTGACGTTACCGGCTGGGGGGCGTGCTGCTCCACCGCCTCCTCCTGCACGAAGGGGCCCTCAGCATGGGAGGAACCCGACAAGATGAGCTCGAGACGCCCCGCCACCCCCTCAACGTCATCACCGTCATCGTCAACATCATCTTCATCTCCCTCGGACGAGGGAGACTCCTCCTCCGGGAGCCCGTCGCGCTTCTGCTGAGCGCGGCGCCTCGCAAGCCTTTCGCGCTCTCGGAGCTTCTTGGCCTTCTTCTTCTCCTCTTCTTCCTTACGCCGCTTTTCTTGCTGGGCGTTGAAGCATCTTACCTGACGATCGGGAGCGTCCTCCCTCAGCGGGGGCCTCGATCTCCGGTAGTCGATTCTCCCCTACACGAAAATGTTTAGTCACAGGGACAAGAGAAGGGGCAGAATGAAAACGTGAAAGGCATGGGTCAGGGCACTCACCAAGTCGAGGCAACCCTCCTCCGGCCGCATGGGAAGGCGGTTGATGTCTTCTGCCCTGAACGAGCCCGCGACCATCCCCTTTACCCATGCAACGACTTTCGCGGTGGACGGCTTCTCGCCGGACATCCGGCACCTCTCAAGAACCTCAGGCACCGCCGAGGGGAGCATCTCATCCAACCGCAGTGGGCGCTCCATCAGAGGGAGCACCCGTCGACTGTGGAAGGCCGAGACCACCACACCTGCCATTAGGCCCGCCTCTCGAAGGGCCTTCATCGTGGCGACGAGGGGACGAAGTTGACGCTGAAGATCTCCCGTGACACCGTGCGGCCAGTTGAATGGACGCTCGGTGATAAGCCGCCCGGTGTACGGTGGGAGGTAGCCTCCATCGTTGTGAAGGTAGAACCATTGCTCGTCCCACCGGGAGTGGTTGAACATCAACCCGGTGGGGATATACTCGCGTGGCTCCTCTGACTTTCCGGTCTTCAACACAAAGTTGAGGCAGCCCACTCTGACGACTCGCCTTATTCCTGGTGCCACTGGGGAGGCAAACCACTCCCCCTTGTAAAGATGGAGCCACAGCTCCCAATGTGGCGCCATCCCAAGGTAGCCCTCGCAGACGGCCGCGAAGATGGCAGCGTTGGAGATGGCGTTGGGGGAGAAATGTTGGAGCTCGACGCCATAGAAGTTCGTCAACCCCCGCATGAACTCGCTCGGGGGTACACCGAACCCATGCCGATGATATTTGAGGAAGCTCACCACATAGCCCTCTGGTAGGTTTGGCTCTTGGTGGTTCCTCGGCGGCGCAATCCACTCCGGCCGATTCGGATCGGTGACAGGGTGGAGGAGTCCTCCCACCAGCTCATTCAGCCTTTACCACGACACGGTCGATGGGCGCCAGGGTTCGGCGGGCTGGAGGACAGGGGCCATGGCAGCAGCGGCAGCACAGATCCGCTCGGTGGACGTGGCGGCGGCAGCAACAACACGAATCTCCTCGGTGGACGGACGACTGGGAAGGTTCCCAATTGTGATTTCTTGCTCTAAGTTTCTACCCTCATGCACGCAGGAAAGCAGGAATTCAGGAGGATGGCAAAGGTGGGGGCGAACAGCGCCTGTCCCCCTCCATTTTTATACCCGGAAAGAGCAACGGGCGGAGTCCGGCGGCAGGGAAAAGGTAACTTCCCGCAATTAATGCGCTTACCTGACCGTTCCCCCCTTGATCCTCGACCGGATGCACGTGTCACACCTCTGGCAAAGAGCCGTTGCTCAGGCCCACCACGATCGCACTGCTAAGGCCTTCTCCTCAAAAGGCGTGTCCAATGATAAGAAAAGAGAGCCGTTACTCGCCAACGGAGATTTCTACGAAAGGTAAAACAGGCTCTGGCCCCACCTCAAAGTCTTGAGGGAGTGAAGGCCGGCCCTCGAATGAGGGTTCAACGGCCGCCCTTGAGCACCAAAAAAAAATCGGGCTCCGGCCCTAAGCCTCGAGGGAGCGAAGGCTGGCCCCACGATCAGGGTTCGACAGTCGCCCTCGAGCACCCGAGTCAGGGGTGACCAAGGGGGAGCCAACACGAGGCCTTGCTCGAGAATGAACTCTTGAGACCCCTTTGGACACATCCAAGGCGAAATGCTATGGACTTTATGGAATCCCCCCGAAGGGAGCATCGAGCCACCGAGACCTATCGAATGGAATCGGTATCCGTGAGACCATGCGTTTTGCCCTAACGAGACCGCCTCTGGGCCACCAGCTGACCTCTATCGAACGAGGAGCGGGCTTTCACTTGGATTTTCCCGTTACCAGCTCACTGAGAACTTCGCAGCTCGCCCTATCGAGGGTAGTCCGACGCTTCTCGCCTCACGTCCGATCGAAATGACTCGTGAGATGAATGCCGAGGCCGGCAACACCCCAGCCACACGAGGCTCGGGAGCTCGACTGTGCCCAGCACCCCTCGACGAAAGAGGGTCGAAAATCCCCCGGGGGCTCGGCGTCCCGACGCACCCCTTGGTAAAGAGCTGCGACTCCAGTTCAGGCCTGTACCCGACTGGACAAGCACCCCTCGACCAAAGACAAATGAAGCCCTCACAGGAGTCTTCCAACTCCTACGAGGCCTCGGGGGCTACCCCCGCAGGGGTCGCTCGCGCGTCCCCCCACGGAAAGATCCGAATCACGTCCCATTTCTGATTCTGGACCCCCTACCTGAGTGCCATCACTCGCGCAGGGGCTCGGGGGCTACTGTCGTTACCCAGGAAATGGGTACCCCAAACCCTTGGTTTACCGGACTAAACCCCGCAAAATCCATAACATGAACCCTCCAGTGACCTCCCACGTTAACGTTCGAAGGCCCGCAGGCTAAGGCATATTGGGCTGACCCATGAACGGGCTACGACGGCCCAAAGCGAAAGCCTGCTCGAGGGGCTACCGCGCGGACTGGGACTGTACACTCGAGGGTACAACTCGGGCGACCCCTCGAGGACGGAACTTCGCCCGGCGAAGGAGCCTACCCTCAAGGATGGAACTTCGTTCGCGCGAATGGGCAGTCCTCGAGGACAGTGCACCCCTCGGCTGCCGACTCTCCCGCACGGATCCGGGCGCATTTAATGCGTTTTACCTACCCCCGCCTAACCATATGGCCACAGTTACCGTAACAGTTGTGGGTGTGGCGGTCAAATCTAGCTTTTACAGCCCATGCCCCAGAATCCCGCGGGTCGTACTTCGCTGTTGTGCCATGCCGAGCACTGTGTCCCGTCCAGCACCCCCTCGAGACGCATAAATTAGCACGTTCCCCGCATTTCCTGGGGTTCGACCTTATCTGGTGAGGCTCAACCCTCTCGACTCGACCCCCTCGTCTCGAGCCAGATCCTCGACCGCCGCCCCTCGACTTCGTCGGACGAACCCTCGAGCGGGACTCCAACGACTCTGGGCTGCACTTCAACAACTCCGGACGCGACGGCTGCAGGACCTCCCATGCCGACGTACATCTCTACAGCAGCACCGATGTGATCGGCCTCAACGTCATACGTCACCAGCCATGCGAACTCTAAATATATGTACTCCTGTGCCCCTCCTTCACCTATAAAAGGAGGCACCAGGACATTAAAAAGAGGGAGAACGGACGAGAGGATCTAGAGCATAGAAACGCTAAGGCTTTAGATCACAAAACAATACCGTGAGACAGTGTAAAGTAGAGAGCAAGGCGCCCAAACGCCCAAGCTCCAGCTCATGCTCATCACACCTGCTTGTATTTTCCCCTGTACTAGCACTTCGGTGCAAGATAACACAAACTATCCTCCCCCACTGGACGTAGGGCCTTCTTTGCCCGAACCAGGATAAATCGCCGTGTCCTTCTTGCATCACCCACCGGATTAAGGGAGCACGCAATTACGAATATTACTCGTTGGTGTTAACCCCCGGGGGTCAAAACACCGACAACAAGGTTAATTTTAGACATGCGTATGTTAGAGTATCAAACTATTTGCCAAAAAATTTTATTATTTTTATCATGTTTTTCAACCACGCCGAGTTCATCCCTTGTGCAAATGAGAAGCCGTATCATCACGAGTGGTTGTGGACTAGCACTAAAATGCCCAAGTTCATCTCACTCGAGTGAAAGAGAAGCAGTCTTGTGACATTGCCGTGGGACAACAAAGGTTCAACTCCAACTCATTTTCATCATTACTTAGCTTAGACATCAAGTTTTAGCACAAAGATATCAAAAAATCCGAGCTAAGTATATGATTCAAGAAACATGAGACATAGCAACTAAAGCATACATGTAAAAGCAGCATGGACCTCAACACATCCTACACATGCTTGTTGCCATCTCAAGGGTGAACATTTTTAAGATTTCATCATTTATTAAGCAAGTTCACATTTAAAAAGCAAGCTTAGCTCATAACATGTATCAAGATGATTAAAAAGAGCCTAAGCTGCTATAGCCATCATGTATCCATAAGACATATCAACAAAAACATAACCTTAAACAGCAAGCTATACAAGTGAAGCCAAGCACATGATATATGATACATGATGAAATGCAATGCAATATGAGACAAAATGAAAGCAAAAGAAAGAGAAAGAAAAGCTACTATACAAGATACAAAGCATCCCACAACTAAAATAGTAAGCAAACACCCAACTCCCCTCGCAAGTGTGCAAACTGGGCTTGGTCGAGAGGTTTGGTGAAAATGTCAGCTAGCTGGCACTCAGTGCGAATGTGTCTCAAATCTATGGTTCCTTTCTCTTGGTTGTCTCTCAGAAAGTGGTACCTCACTTCAATGTGCTTGGTCTTAGCATGGAGCACTGGGTTCTTGGCTACACTTATGGCACTGGTGCTATCACAGTAAAGTGGTACTCGGGTGAAACCTAAGCCAAAATCTCTCCAGGTAGCAACTATCCAAAGCAACTGAGAGCAACAAGCGGCAACAGCAACATACTCGGCCTCACAGGTGGATTGGGCTATGGTGGACTGCTTGAGAGAGGACCAAGAAATAAGAGACGAACCAAGAAACTGACAAGTACCAGAAGTTGACTTTCTCTCAATATGACAGCCAGCATAGTCAGCATCGAAATAACCAGAAAGCAAGAGGCTGGAAGTGGTCGAATACCAAAGACCAAACTCTAGAGTGAATCGAAGGTACCTCATGATTTGCCTGACAGCTTGACGGTGAGACGTGAGTGATGAAGACTGAAAGCGTGCACAAAGACAGACCACGAACTGGATGTTCGGTCTCATCGCCGTCAGGTACAGTAGCGACCAGATCATGCTGCGGTACTCCTTCTGGTCCACGGCTTCACCCTCAACATCAGCATCCAAGGTAGTGGTAATCGCCATGGGCATCGAAAGAGGCTTGGCCTCGCCCATGTGGAACTTTTTCAGCAGGTCCTTGGTGTACTTGCCTTGATGCAAAACATTCCTTCCTGAGTTTGCTTGATTTGCAACCCAAGAAAGAATGTCAACTCGCCCATCATGCTCATCTCGAACTCCCTGCCCATCAAATCAAAAAACCTCGCCACAAGGGCATGTGAAGAGCCACCAAAGATTATATCATCCACGTATATCTAGATAAAGCGTGTCCAATATCTTGGGGCTCAAAATCAGCAACAAAAGCAGAATGTGCAAAATGAGAGATTTCATATGACCTATTACGAGTGACATGCTGGTTGAGGTTATCGATCATGTTTTCCTAAGGATGGCGGTGCTGAATGTGTAATGGCACTGTTCTTGAAGAAGTAACCTACCCCTCAACCGTAGCTGATGCTCCCTCAGGTGCAAGAGAAAAAAGCTGATCGTTCGGCCCCTATGAAGTCGAAGAAGAAGGATCAAGGCCATGAGCTGCCGTAGTCGTCGCAGGATCGATAGAGGCAGCCGATGGAGTCGGCTCGGGAGCACCCCAATCGACATCATCCTGCTCCTCCTCCATAAAGACACTTTCACCCATCTCCTGATCACCTGCACACTCAAAGACAGGAGAGGAACAAGGTGTGGTTTCATCGAAGGTAACTTCATAAGTCTCCATGACGCGGTTAGTCTCAAGATTAAGTACTCTATGAGTGAGTAGCATAACCGAGAAAAATGCCATCAGAAGAACGTGACTCAAACTTATCCAAGTTACCTTGCTTAAGAATGAAGCACCTACACCCAAAAACTCTGAAATAGCTCAACTTGGGAGGACGCCCAAACCGCAACTCATAAGAAGTCTTCTTTGTAAAAGCTCAAAGGAAAATGTGGTTTGAAATGTGACAAGCTATGTTGATCGCCTCGGCCAAAATGAATGACCAAGGAGGGTTCAAATAAACATGAAAGTACAAAAGAACCAACTCCCCTCAAAAGAAGCCAAACTCCCCTTCAGCCAAAGACACCTAGCAAAAGAGAACTAGGATAAAAAGGAAAGAACAAAAAGCCAAGAGAAAAGCTCCAAAATCAAATGAGGAAGAAAAACCCAAAGAGACCAGAAGCAACATAAAGACACCCCAAGCCTAAAAACAACCAAAAACTCAGCACATGTTATGATGCACAATGATGATATCAATTGGGAAAGAAGAGCATGTAACAAGATGCTAAATAAAATGGCTAAAAGCTTGGGATACCATAACGTGTCAATGTGATACATGTAGCTATATAAAGTTAACTAAAAGGATACCTAATGAACACCATACCAACTACACAATTTAAGCACATAGTAAAGCATGGCAAAAATGTTCATGAGGATCATATGAAAAGTAGCTAATCCACCAAGATATACACAAAGCTAGCATGGCATATGATACACAAGATAAAATAAGCTAGACTAGATATAAAAGTATGTTACAAGTATAATACATGCAAGTAATGTACAAGTGAGCAAATGATCAACTATCTCACATCGCAAGTAGGAAATCATATGTACAAGATATGAATGTATATGATAGCTCACAGAGTATGTGTAGGTGTCACAATAAAGCACATGCCTCTTGGAGGCCATCACAATGGGTGTAGCGAACCATCGAGTCTTGATCACACCACAAAATACCAAGTTCCACCAAGCACATGTTCTCCACCCCACGTCCTCGTACCTACACACGAGAGGACAAAGAAAGCCGAGTCTTGGATCCCAAAGGGTTAGCAAGCATATACTTGGGAACCCAAGACTTTGTCACACGCCTAAAAGAAGTGCTCAACTTATCAGGTGGGTTAGCATGATGCAAATGTTGGTTCAAATATGATTTTGAAACCTCCTTAAAAGCATTCCTCAAAAGGACAACTCGAGAAGAAAAACGAGGAGACCCATGAGAAAAGAGGCAAGCATCTCCTAAGGTCTTATGAGAAGAACTAAAAGAAGCATCATAAGAAGCATGTTGTGGACCAACACAAGGAGCACTAGAAACATGTCCACAATCATGACCTAACCCACTAGAGGAGGAGTCATAAAATCCATCAATGAAGCGAGGCTTCTCTCTAGGCACACGAGTGTTCATACCATGAGAAGGGCAATGAATTGTCAAAGGCCTAGACAAAGAAGCTCGTCACATACGTTTGGCACATCGATAGGAAAAGCTCTCTTGATGCTTATCTTTCCTACAAAAAGAGCAATGGTACAAAGGCCCATCAGCAGGCACACCATTCTCCATCAAGTGAGAAGTCCATCGGGACTTAGAACAAGAAGCATCAACACTTATCTTGGTGCCAAAACTTGGAGTGCACGTGCCATGGGAAGGGACACGTGGTTTCCTAAAAGCCTTAGCTTGAACACGTCACTCGTGTTTGACACGGCGAAAGCAAAAGTCGAATGAATTTCCATCTTTCTTCCAAAAGGTGCACTTGAAGATTGGCTTGGAAACTTGAGTTCCAAAAATTTGAGAAGCACCCTTGTCATGAGAGATCACTTGGACATCATCCAAAGAAGCAACAAGCTTAGGAATAGCTATGAAAGAGCTATCCAAAGCCTGGACACAAGTGCCACCATCCAAAGACTGACGCACAACACAAGAGCTCAACTCCGATCGCAAAGAAGCAATTTTGAAAACACCAACATCGGAGTTGCAAGAATTGTGAGAATCCAAAGCCTTAGCACAAAGACTCTTGCATCTTTTAGTCAAAACCTCATTTTCAAACTTGAGGGCATCACAAGTACCACAAGAAGCATTTTTCAAATTTTCCATCTCCTTCCCAATGCACTCGGCATATGTGGTACTCAAGAGTTCAATTTCTTTCTCAAAGTTGGCACTCTTCTCATTGTGCTCAACCAACTTGGCGCTCATATCATCGTGCATTTGTTTCAAACCCAAAACTTCATTTTCCAATTCAATGCATGATGTGCAAATGAGAGTAGAGGAAGAAACATCATCATTTACATCAAGCAAAGCATCATGATTAAGGCTTGAAGTTAGGCAAGCATCATCATTTTTATGCAAAGAGCACAAACTACAAGGCCTAGAACTTATCTCATCAATTTTAGCGTTAGCTTGTTCAAGTTCGTCTACACATGTGGTGTGAGTCAATTTTAGTTCATTAATTTCAGCAAGCTCACAAGAAACACATGTTAAAGAGGCATTTGACTTCAATAAAGCAATTTCATCTCTAGCCTTATCAAGTTCCTTATATAGATCAACACATGCAAGACATGGCTTAGAGGCATTGGATTTCAGCTTCTCATATTCAGATTTTAAGCATGCAAGGCAAGAGCTCAAATCATGATTCTTTTTAAGCATGTCATCACAAGAAGTGCATGGAATTAAAGCACAGGATTTCCAATAGGCAAGACCACACTTTAGCCTAGCAATGGAACATTTCAACTTCTCAATCTTTCTACGCAATGTATCACAAAGCTCATAATTTTTACAAAGATCCTCAAGATATGTGTCAAATAGTGGGGACAAGCACACAACACAACCAACAAGTGTACCTTTCTTGGCATTGCCAAGTTCTCAAACATGATCCTCCAACGAAAGCTCATCAGCACGAAGGAGGTCCAACAAAGCATTCAACTCGCGTTCCTTCTTAAGAGCCGCACTCCGCCTTCTCTGCACGATGTCATCCTTCATTGCAAGTCCACCATTCAAACCTGAGGACAAAGACACACAAGGAGAAGAGCTTGGTGCCATCTCTTAAAGCACCGTTAGTGTTAGCAAAGAAAACTCAAAACCCGACAGAGAAAGTCGGAAGCAAATTTGCAACAGAGAAAATGTCGCCTCCATGGATCACGGACCGATTAAGGTGGAGTGATCCTTAACCTAGCTCTGATACCAATTGAAGGAATGAAAACGATGACCAGAGGGGCGGGTGAATGGGAGCCAAAAACTTTTTCTTCAATAATCCCGACCAGGTAAAAACACTGCTGAGCACCACCAACCCTACGCAAAAGAAGATGATAGAAACAGGGAACAAAAAGCAGCTGGTCGGGAGCTAGACAGAAACTGAGAGAAACCTGGTCAGCAACTGGTTTAGATCACATTGATCATGGTGGTTGGCAACAAGATAGAAGCTAGTCGAAAAACTACACCGGACCACGTCGAACAAAGTGATCGGGAGCAAAATTGAAACAGGTCGGGAAAGCTGGTCCGGACCACATCAATCTCAGTGGGCGGGAACAAAAACAAGAACTGGTCTGAAAAGATGGTCGGGACCACGTGGTCGGCAACACAGCAAAAGCTTGTCGGAGAACCTGGTCGGTACCACGTTGACCAAGGTGGTTAGTAACAAGACAAAGACCGATCTGGAAAAATAAACTGGTCGAGACAACAGGGGTCAAAGACAAGTGCTGCTCAAAAGAGCTCTCTCGGTGCCACATGATGCTGGTAGCACTACAGTTGAGTCCCACACAGTCAAAAAGTGGAGAATCGAAGGGACTTAGGGAACAGGACCTGCTTGGGACAGCCGTAACGCCAGAGAGAGAAATCAATAGAAATTGTATCTGACCAGCACAAATCATTACGAGATTTTGCACAGGCAATCACAAGGGAGATTGATAACTATCCTCAACAAATCAAAGCCCAATTTGAATCAAGTCACCGGGAAAAGCGGATTTGGGACCGAGCACACAGTTTCTCCCAAAAATGCAAATCTTGCGATTTCTTAATGCACGAGTGGAATTGGTTCAATTCCCTTGAGGATCTAGTTCATCACCCAACAAAGCATCAATCAATGCAAAAATATTGAGCCAAAATGCTCCAAATTGATGAATTGAAGTTCGCCCAGCAAAACTGTGAGAAGTCAACGGAGGAGGATTCATAGATAACACCAAGTTCATAGATCAAAGAGTAAAAGCCCAGAGGGAATGAGGAGGATTCTGGTCTCCATTCCCCACAAAATATCTCACAAATACATGGGTAAAATTTTTGTTCTTGGACCTCTACAAAAACATGAACAGAAAAGGGAAAACTAAAAAACCAGCAGAGAGCAGCGTCGGCGGCGGAGTGGAGAGGTGGGAAAGAGGTAGGTCTGGTGGGGGGCCGTCCACTCCTATTTATATGCCTACTACACGATTCTACTACAGCCCCTAGATATTATTAAAGTGAACCACCTAGCCAAGGGCATTATGGTCCAACACAGGATTTCCTGATCCGACGGCCACCGCGCCTTCTCACCGGTAGCCTTGCCTCAACGCAATCTCCCCGATGCCACCACGTGCAGTCCGTCCACATCGGGACCACCCGAGTTTTGAGGCGCAAACCCATGAAACCCGCCTCCAATGGTTTTGAGGGCAAACCACCAAACCGTCAGCGAGTAGCATAGCCCATACGCATCCCCTGCCAATGGTTTTGAGGACAAACCACCAAACCTCCTCATGACTAACGTAGCCCGTACGCGTCCCCCGCCATGTACACTTGCACTTGTCGATGTCTCAAGTGTCAGCCACCGTAGCTGGCCACCTGGCCATCTTGTCCCTCGGTCCAAGCTTCGTGTCTGCCCTTCATCGCACCCGGTCCATCAGCAATACACGCCCTACTTGACCTTCACCCGACCACTGCCACTGCCTATGGACTCTACACCTACACATCACAAGCCAAGAGACATATTTCGACACATAACCCTATGCCAGGGGATCAGTAGAACCACCAAGACCGACCACCAACCAAAGTGTTAGACTTGTTGACAATCGCTTATCACATCAACAAACAATGCTACACCATGATATGGAAAATCATGTGTCAGCACTCATCTCGACGATGGACTGAACGCGGGGGACCCCATTCCCCCCAAACCGCAACTACCACTACAATGATGACCATGACCATGACAGCAATCACGACTGCCAGCCAGATCGGCAGAACGATCACCGCAACCGTCGGGACCACCACGAGCCCGACCACCGTGGTGACGATCGCCCGTTCAAGCAACGTGGTTAGGACGGCTACAACGGTGGTCAGCGTAACCACAATGACCCCTTTTTCAACGCGGTAAAGGGCCAGAAGAGGATGAACGATGATGAACTCGACAAGTTCCTTAGTCAGGATTGCCCCCATCATCCTGGCAAGGGCCACATGCTGGGTGAGTGTGCAGTCCTGAAGAAGCGCCGGATAGGACGGCCAACAAGAAGCCACATCCGGCCCCCATAGCCAAGGGTAAAAGTCCTGCCCAGCAAGAAGATGTTGATGAAGAAGAAGCTCAAGACGCCAACCCACAGCACGCCTACAGGGATCAAGAACATCACTGCCGTCATCTTTGGTGGCAAAGTCGGGCTAGAGAACGCCCACGAGAAGAAGCTGCTGACACGATCCATCGTGGCTATCCAGGAGGCTGACGGTTTTGTCATAGATGTGCAGGTGCCCACGTGGTCCGAGCAACCCATAATGTTCAGCTGCAATGATATGTGGGCCAAAATCCTCGATGCTGGTCGTTTCCCGCTGGTCCTTGACCCGGTGATAGACAGTGTTCGGTTCAAGAAGGTGCTCGTCTACGGCAGCAGCTCCCTAAACATCCTATTCCTCCCAGCATTCTAGGAGCTAGGGTTGGATTCCAAAGACCTCAAGCCATACAATTGTCCGTTCTAGGGCATCATGCCGGGGAAACCTTCGTACCCTCTTGGGCAAGTCACACTGCTCATCCAGTTTGGGACCAAGCAACACTTTCGCATCGACAACATTACCGTCATCTTGGCCGACTTCAAGGGCATATACCATGCTATCCTTGGCCGACCCGGGATTACCAAATTCATGGCAGTTCCTCACTATGGGTACCTCATGTTGAAGATCCCGAGTAAGTAGGGCGTCCTGTCCCTCTTCATGACGCGTGCATGCGAGTCTGATGCCTACACAGTTGCGGAAGTCAAAGAATTGAAGCACACCAACCTAGGCATCAAGGAGATGCCCCTGCCGAGCTCAAAGTTCCAGTCGGATCTGTGCGGCAGCCTTCCAAGAAGGCCAAGCAGCACAAGCTGATCCAGCTCGATCCAAACGACCCCTCGAAGACCACCAAGATCGGAGCTACCCTTCCCCCCAAATAGGAAGATGTGCTCATCCAATTCCTTCAAGAGCACATCAGTGTGTTCACATGGAAACCCGCTGACATGCCGGGCGTCCTGAGGGAAAAGGCCGAACACTACCTTGACGTCTCAAACACTGCTAAACCAATCAAGCAGAAGATGCATTAGTTTGCTCGTGACCGCAAGGAAGTCATTAGGGTAGAAGTGGCCAAGCTCCTCACAGCTGGCTTCATCAAATAAGTGTATCACCCGGAGTGGTTAGCCAACCCGGTTCTTGTAAAAAAGAATAAAGAATGGAGAATGTGCGTTGATTACACTGATCTCAACAAACACTGACCTAAATAGGCTTTCAATCTCCCTTGAATCAATGGGGTGGTAGATTCTACTACAGGTTGCAAGCTGCTATCCTTCTTAGATTGTTATTCGGGCTACCATCAAATAGCCCTTAAGATGGAGGACCTGGAAAAAACTGCTTTCATCACCTTCGGTGTTTTCTGCTACACGACCATGTCGTTTGGCCTGAAGAACACCAGAGCTACTTATCAACGAGCTATCTAGGCCTATCTTGAGCACGAGATTGCGACCAACCTCATTGAGGCGTATGTCGATGATGTGGTGGTGGAGACCAGATAGTCCAACACACTGGTTGCCAACCTCCAGCGGACTTTTTCGACCCTCAACAATTTTCGAGGGAAGCTAAACCCCAACAAATGCATCTTTGGCATCTCTTTCAGGATCCTACTAGGCAATGTCATCAGTTAGGATGGCATACGCCCAAATCCTAAGAAGGTTCAAATCATGCTAGGCCTGCAACCACCATAAAACGTCAAAGATATTCAGAAACTCACCGGCGGCATGGCGGCCCTGAGCCGGTACATCTCCCGCATGGGCGAAAAAGGGCACCCCTTCTTCAAGCAGCTCAAAGCTAAGGAGAAATTTGAGTGGACGAAAGAGGCCGACAAGGCTTTCAGACAGCTCAAGGAGTACCTGGCAACCCTCCCCCCGGTACTCATGGTGCCGCAAGAAGGCGAGGAGCTTCTCCTCTACATTGTCGCCACAACCAACGTGGTCAGTACCATGATGGTGGTCGAGCGCCAGGAACCCGGGCACATCTACGGGGTGCAGCACCTAGTATACTACATTAGGGAGGTTCTTAATGAAACCAAGCAATGATATAACCATGTGCAAAAACTGCTATACGCACTCTTGATCACCAAACGGAAGCTTCCCCATTACTTCCAAGATTACAAGATCACGGTGGTTAGAGAAGCTGCACTCAGTGACATACTCTGCAACAGAGATGCTAGTGGCCATATTGTCAAATATGCATTAGAGCTCTCTGAGTTCACGTTGAACTTCCGCGGTCACAATAAAGTGAAGTCTCAGGCCTTAGTTGATTTCATTATGGAGTGGTCAGACCTTAGCTTGTCTCCGGCCGATACGTCTCCCGACCACTGGAAGATGTATTTTGATGGTTCCTCGAACATTGATGGCATCGAGGTAGGAGTGTATTTCATCTCTCCATCCAAGGACACGCTCTGCTATGTCTTGTGCATATATTTTGAGGCATCCAACAATGTGGTCGAGTACGAAACCACACTACACGGCCTCCGTATCGCAGTCGAGCTAGGCATTAAATGGCTCCTGGTGTACTAAGATTCTGCCCTTGTCATCCGTTAGGTCAACAAAGACTGGGATGTGGTCAACAAAAGATGGACGCATGCATCACCGAAATTCGCAAGCTGTAGAACAAGTTCAATGGACTAAAATTCACACGCATTCCACGTGCTGAGAACATAGGTGCTGATGAGCTATCCAAACTTGAATCGTCCCGAGCAAAGATACCACCTGGTGTTTTTGTCGAAGACTTGCTTAAGCCTTCGATCCCCGATCAGGCTTATGAAGCACCCGCACCTAGCACTACTACCAACCAGCTCGTAGCACCGCTCAGAGGCGAAGCAGCGCAGGTAGAAGACAGCTACCTCGGCCAGCCGGGATCTGACGATGGTAATGAGCAGCCACCTGGTGATGAACCAACTGAGCAAGCAACGCCTCCCCAGCCTAACTGGAGAGAGCCCTTTGTCAGATACCTGAATGACCACCTTGTTCCGGAGGACAAGATCGAAGCCTAATAGCTGGTCCTAGAGCCCGTGCCTACCTCATGGTTAATGGTGAGCTGATGCGCAAGGCCCCAAGGTCCCTGATTTACCAGAAATGCATTACCCAAGTAGATGGTTTGAAGCTTCTGAAGGATATTCATGAGGGAACTTGTAGGAACCATGCAGCATCCCAGACGCTGGTCGGCAAAGCCTACAAAGCAGGGTTCTACAGGTCGATAGCTGTCTCTAACACAGAAGATTACGTGCGCAGTGCAAAAGTTGCCAGATGTCCGCCAAGCAGATTCATGTCCCTGCACATGAACTCCAGACCATCCCGGTCGCTTGGCCGTTCTCATGCTGGGGACTCAACATGATCGGTCCTTTTAAGAAGGCTCTTGGCGGACACACATGTGTTTTCATGCTCATCGATAAGTTTTCCAAATGGATCGAGTACAAAGCTGTCAAGAAAGCCTCATCCAAGAAGGCGGTTCAGTTCCTTGATGATGTTATCCACCGGTTTGGTATACCCAACACCATCATTACCGATTTAGGCTCTCAGTTCACCAGCGATGAGTTCTTTAACTTTTGCGATGATAATGGCATCAAAGTCAAATACATGTCCATTGCTCATCCTCAAGCAAACAGACAGGTGGAATGAGCTAACGGTATGATTCTCGACGCTCTCTGCAAGCGGGTATACTGGGACGACAAAGACCTCAAACCTGGTCGGTGGCTCAAGGAATTACCTGTTGTGGTCTGGGGACTCCGTACCTAGCCCAGTAGTAACACTGGAGTTTCCCGTACTTCATGGTGTTTGGATCCGAGGCTGTCCTACCAGCTGAGGTTGCACTCCTCTCACCGCGTGTCCAGCTTTACAATGAAGAAGCCTCAGGCGAAGCTAGGGAAATTGACATCATTACCAAAGAAGAGATAGCGCTCAAATCCTGTGCTCGGGCAGCTAAGTACCTAGCATTAGTGCATTGTTACTATAACCGCAACATCAAAGGCAGACTGTTCATGGTCGGCGACATGGTGTTACAATGAATACAGAAGACAGATGGTCTGCACAAGCTGTCATCCTGATGGAAAGGGCCATTTAGGATCAAGGCTATGACACGCCCAACATCCTATCAGTCGGAGACAATGGAGGGTGTCGAGGAATCCAATTCCTGGCACATCGACCACCTCATACGCTTCTATCTAAAAAAAAGATATGTACTCAGTTCTTTGATTATCTCAATTATCTAATAAACTTTTCTTTTGTTGTCCCCATTTCCTATCTCAATTATGTTTTTGTGCACATATCTGTTATACATGTGCCCTGTATAAGTCCCAGTTAAACTTTGTTTTTTGCCGCCGATAACGGCTTGACAAGGCATTGTATCGAAGCCTCTTATGATGTGTTACCGCTTCGTGCTACATGGCACTAGGAGATTCAGCAGTTGCTCTCTAACGATAATAGGTACCTAGTGAGCCCAGCGGTCCTATGTGGTTCACTAGCACATCCCTAGTCACCCGATAGAGTTAGCTTGCTTCGAGGGTGGGGGCAAAACTTAACCGGCGACATTTTTTGGAAAACGACCTATGCATAAATCCGCATCTAAAAAAGGAAAAATGGCAAAATGTTTATCACACACTTAAACATGCCTACTTGTCTGTGTCAATAGGCTTAAAAGTTCATGAGCACCTAGTGCTCAGCACAACTTACAAACAATGTTTTTACATAATTACATTGATAAAGGCCTACTTACCAATACCACCATCTTCTACAGGATCAAAGATCAGTGTCATCTCTTCAACAATGGCAGCGGCAGTAGGGCCAGATGACACCCGGAGCTCTTTGGCATCTTCATCCATGACCACTAGAGCGATCCCATGCTTGATGGTTGGCAGATCCACGTTCTGATAGTTGGCATGGACCACAGCGAGCACAGTGGAAGCCACAAACCGCCCAGCTCCCACGATGAACTCCTGCAGTGTCGGCCACAGCCTCTGGCACTGGTCGGCGACAACAGCCTCCTCACCCACAGGGTCAGCAGAGTGCTCCTCTTCAAAACAGATAGCCCTCAACACAGGCTTGATATGGTCGGTCATGGCCCGCATCTTTCCTTGGAGGCTCGCGATGGAGTCCTCGAGCACCCAGAACTGGGCCATGTGGTTTTCCCTTAGGTCTGCAACAACAAAGTCATGGTGGTTAGCATACCTTCGTCCATCCAGTATGCTGCAGACTTCACATAACAACTCAACATTGATTGACTTACCAGTCAGCACGGTGATCTGCACCTGGTCTACTTTGGTCAGCTCCTCAGCAGCTTCCTTTTGGCTCAGCAGACCAGCCAGCTCCTGCGCCATGGCCTCATTCTGGCCACTCAGTCCTACAAGAAGCATTCACAAACTTGCAACAAAGATCAATGTGCAAGGGGCAAGAGAGGTTTACTCACTGGCGTTGGCCTGCTCCAGGGTCAATACCTGGCAGCGTAGAGTCTCTTGCTCTTCCCTCGCCTAATCTAGGGCCTCTACCTTGCGGCGCAGGGCTTCCTCCTCCTCCCTAGCCTACTCCAAGGCCTCCACCTTGCGGCGTAGGGCGGCAACCTCCTCCTCCTGCTAGACCTCACGCTCGCAAAAGACCTCGGTCCGTGCCTCTAGCTTAGCCTTGGCTGCCTGGAGGGTTTGGCACTCCTCCTAGGTCGCCGCAAACCGGTTAATGGTCTTGCCACACTACTGTTGGTCTTCTGCAGTGAGTGCATACACCACGAGTTGGAAAATGAGTTTATGGTCAAACACTGAGCTCACAACAGCTCCCAGCTTGACATTGCCCTCTCCCAGCTTGTGTGATATGAATACACACTGCTTGGTCAGGTCAGCATGCAGCATCTCCAGCACCCTAGGCACCTCCTCAACCTCTTCAGCCGGCACTGGCATGCTCGGCTCCGCCTGGTTTGGCGTGTGCTTTGATGGCTGATCCGTTTGGGCGATGGTTGGCCTAAACGACACAACTTGCCTCTCTGGAGGGGGAGTCGGTGTTGGGGATGGCTGTGCGGATGCTGCGGCGCTGCTCGTCACCTCCCCTTGCTCTCCAGGAGGTTAGGAGGAGTTGGTGTTGCTGACGGCGGTGCTCGGTTGTAATTCACGTTTTGGCCACAACAAGCAAAGAATCAACATCAAGAACAGGCAAGATATGCAAACTCATTGACACTCACTTGGACGACCGCCAAAAGCCTCCTCTGAACTTTGGCGCTGTCCACCTACTCGGAGCACCTAGGTACCTGCTTGTCGCCTCGCCGCCGCGGGGACTGGGTTTGACGTCCCACCCGACCGGCTCGGTCCTGTAGGGTGCACTGGAGAAGTTGGCTCCCTTGCCTCTTCTTGGTGTCTGGCAGATGAAGCTGCTCCGATTGGTGACGTGGCCAACCTGTGCGGTGCCGGCGGCTGCGATGGTAGCGATAGTGCTGTTGCCCTGGTCGGCTCCGGCCTGATGGGTGAGGTAGTGGCTCCTCGCTGAGGTGGAGTGGGCGGCGGTGCGGCCCGCACTGGCCTCCTGGGTGTTGTCATGGGTACAGTCCTCAAGGCCCTCCCCGTCTGAGGCATCGTGGCCTGACGCTTCCTCTAGCACTGATTTAGCATTAGTAGGTCGTCATCCGATGACTCAGGGGTATCCGAGGCACCCCTCTTCTTGCTTTCCCCTCCTCTGCCGTCCAAGTTTAACTTACCTCCGGACAACAGAGAAGAGGGTTTCTTCTTCTTGGTGGCCTCTGCCAAGGGCGCTTGCATGCCGCTCAGTCCTGTGTCTGAGCAGCAGGGAGGTCATCGTCTGAGCTGGAGATGTTGGCTATCCCCTACTCAGCTTCGGTCTCATCTCAGAGCATCTCCTCTGCACTGCGCTGGTAGGCCTGCACCTGACCTTGAGGCCATGCTTCTACCAGCACATCAGAGAAGAACACCCTCTGGTCCTGTCCAAGCAATGTCTGATAGTGAGACGATAAAAGTTAAACAAATATCATTGCATACCAGTGCATTCAAATAAAAGTGTAGAGCTGGTCAGCTTACCTCTGGTGGTGGTCGGTTGATGTCGTATGGCCGAGCATGCTAATCCGAGAAGCTGTTGCTTGGGTCAAACCTCTCGAATAGAGAAGCCATCCACCGGTTCAACATATCCCACGTCAGCTTCTCCTAGCTCCCTCGGGAGGGGTCGGTCCGTCCAGTGTACTCGAACAGGCGGTTCACCCATTCCTTGCACGGCTGAATCCGGTGGACAGACCAGATCCCGGCGACAAGCGCGCCATTGACCAACTTGTTGTCAATCAACCATCGTAGCTCATGCACCTAGAACATCTCCTCCAAGGTTGGTAGCTCTGACCATCTCGGTTTGCACTTCGGCACCTGGTTGACATCGCAGGGCACCGGCTTCCCTTTCTACATTCTGGCTCATGTAGAACCAACGGGTATTCCATCCTTTGGCGGCGGATTGGTGGCACATAACACCCGCCTGCTACTTGGGACCCCCCAGATTCGGCCCCCTTCTTCCTCAACAGGAAGAAATAGTGGAAGAGATTGAAGTGGGGGGCGATACCTAAATACAGCTCGCAAAAAGCGATGAAAATGGAAAGGGCTAGGATGGAATTGGGGTCGAAATCGCAAATCAAAATCCCCAATATATACAGAGGTCCTGGACAAACCCATTCACAGGCACTCTGAGACCTCGAGGCACCATGTCCTCAAAAACAACGAATTCCCCATCTCGGGGAGTAGGGAAGTCCTCACCTCACGGCTCCCGCCACGCCTCCATCTCGTACGGCGGTAGCAGACCCTCGTTGGCCAGCGCTGCAGAGACTCCCAGGTGGACATCGATTGACGCCATTACGCCCCCGATGCCTTGGATCTAGTTGCTTTCCTCGCCTTCTTGCTCCCCTTCCTCGCCATTTCCTCTGAGATTGATGGGCAAAGTAGGTGAGTAGAGGGTGGCAGCGGTGCTACTACGCAGATTGGCTGGATTGCCTCCTGGTGGCGGCTAGATTTGTGATGGCGAATTAGGGAATGGCGACGGTTGCTCAGGCAGACGATGGGCTCGAGAAGATGGAGTGACTGGCAATAGAGATGACTGCGGTGTGGAACCGTTTCCCTTGGCGACGCCCGCTATTTATACCATTCGGGTGTGCCCCTTTGACTTCTAGGGTTGGGCCTACTTGACTTAAGGGGACTCAGCTTGGTGGGCCGTCCTGGTCTCCATTCCGCGCGTGGGTCGGGATATTATATTCCCTATGTGTGCGATTGTGTGTCCAAATCCGGTCATTATGCACGTGCCCAGAAAACTCGGGATCTAATCCCAGATTTGTTTTTAGTCAAGTATTTTGTTCCAAAATTGGTTCCATATTTTTTCCTTAAAATCTGGGGACTAGTTTTACGGATCAAATTTGTTACTGTCAACACTTGGGGACTACGTGGCAATGTACCATCAGGTGGTGCTTACAAACTACACGTTCTCGGCATCATCAACTACTACAACAACATGTCTTCATAAACAAGCTAAGTTTTTTCTTCAGTTTTTTTCGTTATCCATTTCTTTTCTACACAGCTTTGTATCTTTTTCACTACTCATCATACATGCGCCCTGCATAAGTCACAATTAAACTTTGTTTCTTGCCCACTGAGAATGGCTTGATAAGGCACTGCTTCAATCCTCTTACGATGTGTTACAGCTCCGCGCTACATGGCACTAGGAGATTCAGTAGTCATTCTCTAACGGTACTAGGTACCTAGTGTTCCCAGTGGTCCTACGCGGTTCACTAGCGCATCCCTAAGTCACCTGACAGAGTTAGCTTGCTTTGAGGGTGGGAGGCAAAACTTGATTGTTGATGTCATTCATGTTTTCTACATATCAAACATCTAAAATGACATACATGTTATCATCCAGATCAATTATTTGTACATCATGTACTACCGATTTTCATGTTTATTTTTCAGGACAAGGTTCGGTTGCCAAGCACACTTCGTACGCTCGGGGATTGGATCAAGGATCATTATTCAGGTTTTTCGCACAATCTGGCACAAGGACTTCACTGCTGACCAGTTGGGCTATTCGCCTACTGCCCAGTTGGTCTGGCTTGGTGTTATGCGTTGCATACCAGGTTCTCGACCACATGCTGCTCGGGGACTTGCCGTTATCGTTACACGGCTCGGTGCCACGCACCGCACAGCCTCGTCTCTGGCTTCATGCTGCTCGAAGACTGGCCGTTATCATTACATGGCTCAGTGCCATGCACCGCACAGCCTCGTCTCCGGCTTCATGCTGCTTGGGGACTCGCCACCACTACTCGGCTAGGTGTTACGCACCATACAGCCACATTTTCTGCTTCATGCTGCTCGGGGACTCGTTGTGGCAGAACCACCTAAATCATATGGCCCACATGCATCATTTTTGTCTTAAACAGACTCCTAGTAACCATGAATGTGTGCCATGAGACTTAAAAGGTCTGTCGGGTAAATGCCGAATCATCCACGATTCTCCGAGCAGGATCAATCATTACAAAGAGATATTGCAGTATTACCACAGTTTTATACAAAAAAGATATATCGGAGTAAAATAGCAGAAAGATTACAATAACATAAATTTACAAACCATTTAGTTCAAAACTTACAAACCATAAGTTGGATTATTACAAACCATAGTATTAGTGGATTAGCGATAGATAACTTTATTACAATACCAAGCGATAAGCTCTGCCCAAGAGCCAAACATCCTACTCATCGTCACTTTCCGCAACGACTGTCATGTAGCACGATGCGAAGCACTCTTTCCCATGAAACTCACCTGCAACAAGGGTTCAACAAACCCTGAGTACAAAGTACTCAACAAGACTGACCCGACGAAAAAGAGGGGTGAAGACTCAGAAATGCAGGCTAGAGGGACAAGATAAGGCTTGCAAAAGATAAAATTTTTTGCAGAAAAGCTTGACAAAAAGTAAAATTATCTTGCTCTACATCAAGATTACCAACTAACTTCATTTTTAAACCTTAAGTATTGTTCAAGTTGTTACTACAATGATGAACAACGATCGAGTCTTCTTCTCCGAGAAGCAATGGCGATTCAAATCTATTTTCATACCCAGCTGGGACCTAGATCTCGATATGCATGAGGCTCCAACCAAATTGCATACCAGACCACAGATATACTGGGATAACAATGGCAGCCATATATCACCACATGATACACATGAGCACTTCGACCCAGTGTACCGATATACATAGGAACTTAAACCCACAGTATAACACACTATGACATACGGGGCCTAGGGCATCAACCGACGGAAACACTACAGAGGGACTCCTTTTCCAATGCAAATTACCTGTCCGGACTCGATTTATTAACTATTATCATGATTTCAACAAGTAAAGCCATCCTCATCTTTTTCATTCTTTTTCTTTTTGAAAACCTACTAATTAAGCAGGGCTAAGCATAACTAAGCATTTTCCAAAATTAGGTAACAAGGAATATGGAATTAAGACAGGTAATGCAATTGGTAGGTTACCACTCAACGCCTAATACCTAGTGCAACATAACATAACTGAAGCGATAAAACTTTTATAAAATAAGGGTAGGGTTGGAATGCATTTGGGGCTTGCCTTGCTATCCAGGGTAGACGGTCTCGAGCTCTGGATCAACAACCGATTCCCGAATCTATTCTTCCTTGGGATCTGGTGTGACAACGTTAAACTCTCCGTTAACGGAAACTATACGATAAAATGATATGCTTCAACATGCCAGAATAGTAAACATGATGCTCGATGGATGCATGACCAAATTAAGGGCTTGAGTATAGCTTTCCTTCACGATAAAGTTGCAAGCCAACCAAAACTTACCTTCTAAGTTCATTAGGGTTAACTACGTCATTTAAGAAGGTTAAACACATGAAATCACGTTGATTAAGCCCTAATGACATGATCCAGGTAAGCACAAATAATTAATTAAAGTGCTAAAGGTCATTAGGGTTAATGACCCAAGGTTATCAAGCAATCCCGAAGTCAAACAAGATTATAATGATTAAACTTAATTAAAAGAATTAATTAATTATTTAAAAGCATAAAATAAAGGCACAAAATTAAAGTTGCGTAATTAAGCTCAAAATTTTATTTTGAAAATCTCTTGGTCTAATTAGATGGTAAAATAATTTTCAGAAATAAAAGCAAATTATTTTATTTATTAAAAATCATTAAATGTGCATTTTTCAATTAAAAGGACTAATTTTAACTTATGCAAAAGGTACTCAAATTTGGCATTTCATATTTTTCCTAGGTAGAGGACATCATAAAGAACATACACAAAACTTTTTAGAATTTTAGAGCTATACATAAATTACTATGATTTTTCAAAGAAAATAGCAATTAAATCATTTTCTGAAAATAGAAAAAAGAAAATAGGAATAGTGTCCCCGCGCTGACCGACGGCGACGCGACGGTTGACCGGCAATTACTCGCTGGCGGTGAGGTCTTCGGTGACCGGGTTTGGCTCTACAGGTTCATCTCGACACGGTGAACAATTTGGGCCGGTTAATGGAGCGGCGGGGCGACGGCGGCGCACTGGCCGGCGGCCATGGTGGCACGGCGAAGCTCGGGCGCGGCTGCCGAGCTCACTAGAGGTTTTTCGGCGATGAGGAGCGCACGGGCATGAGATATACATCCACGCAAGCATGATTGACAACAAGATGAAGCTCTACAAGGTCCCTAACGTACGCAGCTGCGCGCGCGGGGGAGCGGCATGGCCATGCCGGCGGCGACGCACGGCGGCCAGCCACTAGGGTGCATTAAAGATGAAATTGAGGACATGGATAGGTGCAAGAGCTCACCGTGGTTCTGATGCGCTTGAAGATGAAAGCTCGGAGTGGTTGAGTCGAGCTGCGGACGGCGGCGTTGATGGCAGCGGCGGCGCTCCGACGGCAAGGTGAGCGTTTCGGCGGTTCCTGGGCACCATCAAGCCGACTAAGATGCACATAAAGGGCAGGAGAAAACAGAGAACATGATAGGAAGGTTAAGGAAGATATGTTTTCAACCTTGGCGGTGGTGGACAGTGACGACTTCACGGCGGCTCGACGACCGGCCGCGAGGAAGACGACGGCGACCTGGGCGATTCGGGTGGGGAGAACGAGCACGAGTTAGCCCAATCGAAGCGCAACGATGTTGTGGAGCTTCTGGCAAGATGAAGCGGGCAAATATGGAGCAACGAAGGCGAATTTGGGTGGCGGAGGACAGTCGGCGGCGGTGGCGGCAGGGAAGAAAGGAAGAAGAAAAGAGGCGGCGACCGACCTATTTATATGCCAAAGGCGACGCATTGACGGACGACACGACGACGACAAAGTTTCGAGCGTCTTGGGGCGAGCTGGCGACCGTGGCAAGGCGACGGTGGATGGCGGCGCGGCTTCAGAAGCCGGCAATGGCGGCCGTTCATAGGTCTCGGGACTGTTCAGGAAAATTACAGAAATGCCACTCGTCGAAAATAACAAATTACTCCAAAATTTATATAGGAACATGAAAATATGCCAAAATATCATTTGCATAAATTTTTAAGAGCTACACTTTTAATTTAACAAACATTTTGAAATTCTTCTTAGTTTTTGAATTATGAATTCAAATTCAAAAGGGGAATAAAACCCTAGAAATAGATATTTAAAATTACTTTTGATTTTTCAATAAAACTTGAAAATCTTCAAATCTATGAAGTGTTCTAGTTTTCAAACCAAATATTTTTCATATATAAAGTTTTTCCAAATTATGCATAATTTTTGAATTATGGTTTTAAAATCAAAGGGGGATAATTGCTGAAAAACTGTATTTTTGAATTCATTTGAAATTATTTTTGGAAAGTTGAAAACTTTGAATACAAACTTTGTAGCCCTTGTCAAGATCTACAAACTATATTTTTAGAGTATCCCCAAATTCATTATAGATTTTGAATTATAGAAAAGGGGATAAAACCAAGTTTTGAAATAAAGGGTTTTTGAAACCGAACTCAAACTCGATTTGGTTTCTAAATTAATTGGTTGGTTATTAGTGATCACAAACATCATCCAAGGACATTTTTAGGTCAATGACCTAATGACACCCTTGGTTGACCAAGTTGACTTTTGAAAAAACATTTTATAGCTTTCTAATTTGAATTTAAATTTGAATTTCAAGACTTAGGAATAAGCTTTGAGATCCAAATTCAACATCAAATATGGAAATAATTTTTAAGGGTTGGACTTAGATTTATACACTATGCTTGACACTAGTGTAAACACGGTTTACACCTCAAGTACATGAATATAAACTAAGTATTTGAGATGACATTCGAAATTAGATTTTTATGATTTCATGTGGCAAAACATTACAGAAACACAATCAACCTATAAAATATAAACTTATTTTAGTTGATGCACATTAAGGTTGACTTAAACATGAATGCTTAGCAATGCATATGATGACATGGCATGTTTTAGTTAATATAACACCAGAGGTGTTATAGCCCTTCCCCCTTAAAGAAATCTCGTCCCGAGATTTAAAAATGTGGGTAAAGTAATAGAAAAGGAAATGTGTCAGGAAAACACATTTCAACTAAATGCATCAGGGAAAAAGGGTTTTACAACTCACATTAGACTAGTTACAGCTCATAGAGGGAATTGTGACTTAGAGGGAAGCATAGAATTCTGAAAAGTTCTCCAACAGGTAATCTTCTGATTCCCATGTAGCTTCTTCTTCTGAACGTTGATCCTATTGTATCTTATACCACTTAATGGCTCTGCTTCTAGTGACACAGTCTTTCTGATCCAATACTCGAATTGGATACTCAGAGTAAGTCAAATTTGGTTCAAGTTCAATTTCTTCAACATCAACAATCTTATCAGGTATCCGAAGACACTTTTTGAGTTGTGATACATGGAACACATTATGTACGGCCGATTATTGTTCAGGCAATTGCAGACGATAAGATACCTTTCCAACTTGTGCCAACACTTGAAATGGTCCAATGAAATGAGGTGCTAGCTTGCCTTTAACTCCAAACTGAGTAACTCCTTTCATTGGTGACATCTTTAAATATACAATGGTTGACTCCTTTAATCTCCCTTATTGAACCACAATGGTTGACGCCTTTTGTCCGCATAACTTTTCTATCGAGATTGTGCCACCTTTAAATTCCGTTGTATCTGCTCAACCTTATCTTCTGTTTCTTTTACAAGATCAACTCCAAAGAATCTCCTTTCTCCTGGTTCTGGCCAGTTTAATGGAGTTCTACATCTGCGACCATATAATGCTTCAAATGGTGCCATTTTAATGCTTTCTTGATAGCTATTATTGTAGGAGAACTCTGCTAAAGGTAAACACTCATCCCACTTCTCTGGAAAATTTAGAACACAAGCTCTCAACATATCTTCAAGTATTTGATTGACTCTTTTAGTCTGACCTCCTGTTTGTGGATGGTAAGTTGTACTGTGCAAAAGATCTGTTCCTAATGAATCATGTAATTGTTTCCAAAATTTGTTGATGAATTGCGCGCCTCTGTCCGACATAATGGTCTTTGGTACACCATGAAGACTGATGTTACGTTCAAAATATAATTTAGCGTAATACGAGACTGTATATGCATTTTGCACTGGAATGAAATGTGCAGATTTTGTGAGTCGATCCACTATGACCCAGATGGAGTCAAAACCTCTGGCTGTCCTAGGTAGACCTACTATAAAATCCATACTGATATCTTCCCATTTCCAAGCTTGAATTGGTAATGGTTGAAGTTCTCCCGTTGACTTCAAATGCACAGCTTTGACTCTCTGACAGGTATCACATAGAGCTACATACTTAGCAGTTTCAATTTTCATCTTGGTCCACCAAAATTTCTGTTTCAAATCATGATACATCTTATTACTTCCTGGATGAATAGAAAACTTTAAAATATGTGCTTCATCAAGGATCTTTTGGCGTAACTCAGGAACTTTTGGTATGACCAGACGATTCTTATACCATAACACATCTGCTTCATCAATTCTGAAACAAGAAACCTTTTCTTTTCTAACCTTCTTTTTGATAAGCTTAATTCCCTTATTACTTCTCTAAGCAGCAATAATTTGATCTTTGAGGACTGACTCAATAGTAATATTTGACAAACTTCCTTATTGTACCATTTCTATTCCCAACTTTTCTATCTCATGACATAAAGAAACATCCAAAGGCCTTACTATCAAACAATGGCAATGACTCTTTTGGCTAAGAGCATCAGCAATCACATTTGCTTTACCAGGATGGTAATCCGATTCCAAATTATAATCATTGAGTAATTCTAACCATCTCCTTTGCCTCATATTCAACTCATCTTGAGTAAAAATATATTTCAAACTCTTGTGATCAATATAGATATAGCATTTATTACCCCATAGGTAATGTCGTCATATCTTCAATGCATGGACAACAGCTGCTAACTCTAAATCATGTGTTGGATAATGCTCTTCATGTTTCTTCAACTGTTGAGAAGCATAAGCAATAACTCTCCCTTCTTGCATCAACACACATCCGATACCAATGCCAGAAGCATCACAATAAACATCAAACGGCTTCTCGATATTTGGTTGTGCTAAGATTGGAGCAGTGGTCATTAATTTCTTTAATTTCTGAAATGCCTCTTCACATTTGGGTGACCAAACAAACTTAACATCATTCTTGAACAACTCGGTTATGGGTTTTGATACCTTTGAGAAATTAGGTATGAAACGATGGTAATAACCTGCCATTCCCAGAAAGCTACAAACTTGATGCACTATTTTTGGTGGTTCCCAATCAAGTATATCCTATACTTTGCTAAGGTCTACAGCAACACCCTTGTCTGATAAAACATGTCCAAAAAATTTTACTTCTTTCAACCAAAACTCACACTTACTAAATTTAGCATATAACTGATGTTCTCTCAGACGTTGCAGAACAATTCTGAGGTGTTCAGCATGTTCCTCTTCATTCTTGGATTATATATCAAAATATTATCAATGAAGACAACCACCAACTTATCAAACTCTGGCATGAACATTGAGTTCATCAAGTACATAAAATAAGCCGGTGCATTGGTGAGTCCAAAAGACATGACCAAATACTCATACAGACCATACCGAGTGGTAAAGGTAGTCTTTGGAATATCTTCCAGGCAATCTTGATTTGATGATACCCGGATCTAAGATCAATCTTGGAAAACACCTTTTCCTCCGCCAATTGATCAAAAAGCAGATCAATGCGGGGTAGAGGATACTTATTCTTGATTGTTACCTCATTCAAGGGATGATAATCCACACATAATCTCAAACTTTTATCTTTCTTTTTCACAAAGAGGGAAGGACATCCCCAAGGTGATGAACTAGGTTGAATAAAACCTTTATCCCATAACTCTTGCAATTGAGTCTTGAGCTCTGCTAACTCAGGTGGTGCCATTCAGTAAGCTCTCCTGGATATTGGAGCAGTACCAGGCTTCAAATCAATCCTAAACTCCACCTTTCTATCAGGAGGTAAACCCGGTAACTCATCAGGAAACACATCAGGAAACTCACAGACCACTGGAATATCTTCGATCTCTTTTACAGAGGTTGCACATACCTTTTCAACAGTCCTCTTAAGTGTTGGAAGTTAGATAAGAAGTTGAGAACTGCTATTGGGTAAGTTCACTCTCATAGTTCTATTCAGGATGTCTATCACAGCACCATGCCGTTTTATCCAATTCATACCTAGGATCACATCTATATCTTGATCCTTTAATATTATCATATCAGTGGAAAAAATATACCCACCCAAACTTATAGGCACATCATGTACCATTTCTTTAGTACACATACGCCCCCCAGGCGATTGTATAAAGAATTATTCTTTTGTTCCCATTGTTGGTATCTCATGGGTCTTAACAATTGTACCATTGATGAATGTATGAGATGCACCAGAATCGAAAAGCAGAATTATAGGATGATCAGCAACAGGAAACGTACCCATCATGATGGGTTTTCCTTCTGGAATTTCCCCAACTTGAGTGTAAAACACCTTACCAACCTTTTTATCACTTTTTCCCTTCAGCATATTCTGGTTACCAGCCCTAGTCTAATTCTGTGGTTGTGGTGCGAAAGTTCTAGGGACATAAGAATTATACTACCTTGGATGCGGGCAGTATTTTGCAAAATGACCAGGCTTACCACAATTGAAGCATGGGAGACTTTGTGGCTGGAAATTGTGGTTATGAATACCAGGGGCATTCGGCTGTCGTGGATAAGGAAGAGCAGCAGCAGGACGAACAAATGCATGTTGCTGGGCTTGGTATTGTGGTGGACGGTAACATAGATAGAAATGGTTTTGGGGATGATAAATTATTTTTTGGCGCTTTTGATTTCCACCAGAAAATCCTGACGTCACATTTTTCTTCTTCTTAGCTTCCATATGTTGATGGTTCTTTTCTTCATAGGATATGGCAATATTTACCGTCTCATGGAAGGTAGCATTTGGGTTCCCAGTCATCATCCTCTGAATCTTGCTATTCAGACCCCTAAGGAAACACTCCTTCTTCTTACGGTCAGTACTAACATGGTCAGGGGCATATTGGGATAGGTGATTAAATTTACCAAAATACTACATAACTGACATATCACCTTGCCTCAGGAAAGAAACTCTTTAAATTTTATGGTCATGATTCCCTCAGGAATGTGGTGAGCACGAAAAGCTTCACAAAATTTAGCCCAAGTAATATGATGACCCTCAGGCTGAGCAGCAACGAAATTGACCCACCATGCTCCTACAGTGCCTCTCAACTGCTGGGCTGCAAACAGAGGCTTTTGATACTCAGTGCACTCAATCAAACCAAACTTTTGCTCCATAGTATGGAGCCAATCATCTGCTTCCATAGGTTCATCTACCCTGGTGAAGATTGAAGAACGTGTGTCGGTGAAATCCACATAAGTGGTCTCATTTCTATTATTTTGACCATGATTCCCTTGATGTGCATTCTGGTTCTGATTTTGGGCCATCATGGTGGTTGCATTGACCAAGGCCGCAACTCCATCGGCCAAGGTTGGTGGAACTGGTGGAGGATTTGGGATATCACCTCTATCATGAGAAGTACCAGCAGCATCACGGGATCGAGTATGAGCAGGCATCTGTTGATAAACAAACTATATTTTATTCATAAAACTTTATTGAACTAGATCAGCAGATATTACAGACGTGCAACATACTTATAATACATCATTTTTTTACAACAGTCTGCACTCCGATAAGACTTCCCACACCTACTAGGTTTCAGAAAGCAGGGAAAAGATATATATTACATATCTCACTATCCAAACTCCTTACTCCTCCTCCTCACTAGTATCCACGGGGATTACATCCTCTTCTTCTGGATCCTCCTCCTCTTCTGGATTTTCTTCCTCTTCAGGCTCTTCCTCCACTATCTCTGGATCTTCTTCTCCCACAAGATCCTCTTCATTTTCATTCTCTACATCCATTTGGTTTTCTTCTTCCTCATCGATGACATCATCATCGGCGGACACTATCTCTTTCGGATCTTCTTCTTCCTCATCCTGACCCATTACAAGACCAAGATCATCTTTGGCTATCTGTCGTTGATATTCAGGATCCAATAGATTATTTAGCCTCACACACTCATCATCAGCTTCCTCCGCATACTCCTCCAATTCTTCCACGTACTCCTCAAGTTCATGGACATGATCATTCGCTGCGTCTTCTCGTGCCCAAGCATCATTCCTTTGGTGCTTCATATGCCTCTGGGATCGCCTCAACTGAGTAATCTCAGCGGCCTCTTCGATCCTATCGGCTTCAGCCCTCTCCAGCTTGGCCCTGAGTCTTGCTATTTCAGTCTATGGATCTGGATTGGGATTATTACTGCTTTTGCCAATTTCATATCTGGGAGCTAATTGATGTCGAGGTACTCCCTTCGGTGCAGTGCTCTTACGAGGAGTCTGCTTGGTAAAAGCCATCCTGAAGAAAGATAGGTTGTAAGAGATAAGGATAGATAGGTAGGACTCTGAAGGTTAGCATGAAAAGGATTGATACTACTTAACCCAAACCACTTTAAAGGGGAAGGTAATTAAAATAGGTTAATTAAGCATGATGCATGAACGAACTTACGATCTAAGCATAAAAGGTTTTTAAAGCAACACATACATAAAGGTAACTTTTATAACATAGGGCAATATAATATGCTATTCCACCACCACACTTTTAAATAAGAATAAGGGTCGTTTGAAATAATTATAGGTAAGGAATAAGCAATTTAGACTTAAAATAGTCAAGTAAAATTATTTGACTCAAAACTTTTGAAGTTTTCACAAAAGAACACTACAACAACTCTTTTTAATAACGATCCAGCTCCGATACCAGCTATGGCAGAACCTCCTAAATATTTGAGATTTATACACTATGCTTGACACTAGTGTAAACATGGTTTACACCTCAAGTACATAGAATATAAACTAAGTATTTGAGATGACATTCAAAATTAGATTTTATGATTTCATGTGGCAAAACATTACAAAAACACAATCATCCTATGAAATGTAAACTTATTTTAGTTGATGCACATTAAGGTTGACTTAAACATGAATGCTTTGCAATGCATATGATGAGATGACATATTTTAGTTAATATAATACCAGAGGTGTTACACTCGTCATTGCCACCCAGAGGTATCTATGGATCAGCAGTTCTAGGTGTCTCTTGACCTGATCGAGCCTGCTTTGTCCAGGATTTACCTATGGACTATGTATTTGACTTATCACTCAGCGTGTCTATGGACCAGTGGTTCTCGGTGTCCCTCGACCCGATCAAACCTGATTTCTGTTTCCTAAGCAGACGGTCGTAGGTTCATACCTGGGACTTTGCATCAACTCATCAATTGGCATTGACTGTGGACCAGTTAATGTTGTGTTGATTTTTTTTCTTAAAAGCTCAATACAACATATCCTATCTTCTATCGAGCTTGGGGACTACGTAGGCCCACGTCACATCGTGGTGACTTCGGCTTATCTTCTGTTCCTGGTTCGGTACCCCTACCTCCGTGGCCAGTTCATGTTAGCATTCCAGTGATACTTCGTGTCACGTGTTAACGTGGGCCCACATCTCAGGACGTGAAAATATTTTTCTTTTTCTTGGAACACGATGCATCTTTTGACTAATCACCTTCCTTACGGGAGCTGTGGTCGGGAGCAGACTTAACTGCTCGGGAGAAGCCTGATGGTGCTGACTGATCAGCGTCAGTGCTGGTTGGTACTATGTGGTCGGCAGCTTCACATCTCGGCACTGCGTGGTCGGCAATAACACTGCTCGGCACTACGTGGTCGGTGTCTTCACTACTCGGCACTACGTGGTCGGTGTCTTCACTGCTCGGCACTATGTGATCTGCATCCTCACTGCTCGGTATAGGTTAAGATAATGACTCCCTCAAGATACATGGTGCTCGGGGACTAGCTATGGGGGTATAGACCCCGCATACCCTTACAGCTAGACTTTAGGCTGCTTGGTCCAAGATGGCCTAGACCAGAAGATGAAGGATGGTCCATCATCATCATGATCGGTGGGCTGGATGACAAGATAGAGCCCGTGGTCTACTACCGACGAGGTCGGTGGGCCACGCGGGCCCTGAAGGCTACTTGGCATGCAAGGAGTCTTAGTCGGTTAAATCTAGTCGTGTACTCCAAGGATACGACTCAATGTAACCGACCACATAGGGAAACCCTAGATATGTAACCTTGCCCCCCACTATATAAGGAGGGCAAGGACCCCGTAGAACACACGAGCTTTTGATATCTCATCGGTACAGCAATAGAGACGCGGGACATAGGGTATTACGCTTCCGAGCAGCCTGAACCTGGATAAACCCCGGTGTTCGTCTTGTATCTCACATCTGGATTGTAGGTCTTAGCGCTCCCTCCACCACAATCTACTACCTCGGGGTATCCCATGGTAGACTGCCAATGAGGTTTCATCGACAGAGCAGGTATACGGGCAAGACATGCGTAACTAGACATCGTGAGAGAGGAAAAAGGCACGAGAGGTGTTGTTATCGAACTCATGACCATTATCACACTGGACGGCCTTGATGGTGAGGCCGAACTGAGTATACACCCAGGCAAAAAAGTGGAGAAGTGTTAGAAATGCATCAGACTTTGCACACAAGAGAAACGTCCATGAATAATGAGAGAAATCGTCAACCACCACAAGATAGTATTTATAGCCAGAAATACTAATGACAGGAGATGTCCATAGATCGCAGTGTATAAGATCAAAAATATGAGTAGCACATGAAGAAGAAGGATGAAAAGGAAGACGAACATGATGGCCAGCTGGCACGCATGACACAAATGCTCATCGTGAGCCTGAGTACAACGAATGTTGGAACTACGACTAAGTTGCATCAGAACATCAGTAAGATGAAAGGAGCCATGAGCGCCGCTGGCACCCACGGATGTGACAGGAAGGCACAAACCATTTGCGACCATGATGGACGAAGGGTGAGAGGAAGAAGGATGGTGAACGGGTGAGAGTATACCAGGGTCGGGAGTAGTGTGGTAAGTGCCACCTGAGTCGGCAATCCAGTCAGGACCGACAGGTGGTGTCAGGGCCATGGTGTTGAAAGAGCTGGCCAAGGCCGCCGGGTCCTAACCGACAGGCCCGGGTGAGGCATCGGGAGGTGTAGCCCACGGAGAGGCGGAGTGAAACCCTAGAGGAGCAGCAGCAAGCATGGCCGCCGGTGGGCGAAGCTCACCGCTGAGAGCCAGGAAGGGCCACATAGAGATGCGCCCTGACCCCTTGTTGTGGAAAGAGGACCAGGGTGCACCCCATGGAGGCGTCGGCACCGGGTTGCTCCCACGGCCAGGAGACGGCGCCACGTCCCCCTCCATGGCAATGGCGCCTGCCCGTCTCACGGTCGAGGCCCCTCCCGCGGTTGAGGCCCCCCATCCTGCTCGGCTCGGGGGAGGAGGACCAAGAAGAGACGACGACGACGGAGCAGACGGACGCGGTGGAGGAGTTGCGGCAAGGGCAGTCGAGGAAAATGAGAACTCCTGTGTAGAGGTAGATCCTGGCTAGATGCCCTGAGTGAGCTCCTCCATGACAAGGTCATCATGGACCTGCAGGAAGGTGGGAAAGGGCCGTTGCCGGGTGATCCACGTCCGGAGGTGGGCGTAGCGGTCACTGAGCCCGTGGAGGACATTGAAGACCAGGATGTGGTCCTCCATGGGCCAGCCAAGGTCACCAAGGGAGTCCGCCATGCCCTTCAACCAGCGGTAGAACTCGCCAATGGACAGGTCACCCTAGATGAAGGTATGGAAGCTCACATCGAGACGCAAAGCCCGGGCTTCAGCATTGCCCAGAAACTGGCCCTCGAGCGCAAGCCAGGCCCGGCGAGCGTCAACTGAGTTGCGGACGAGGTCGTGGAGGTCGAGGGAGATCGTCCCGAGGATCCAAGAGAGCACGATGCTGTCATGGCATAGCCACAAGGGGCTTTGGACCGCGACCGAGGCGTCGACGAGGACGTGGTCATTGAGGGCGTAGCGGTGGAGGGTGAGGAGGACCAGGTCCCGCCAACGGGTGTAGGAGGGCGACTCAAGCTTGAGGACGACCAGGACCAAGAGCCGGATGTTCTGAACACCCCCGGCCTGGTAGTGGAGCTGCGCCATGAGCGGATTGGCCGAATCGTGCCAGATGACTGTGGTGTGGGACATGCGGTGACCCATCGAGCCAGAGGAGGTGGCCCGACGTCGTGTGAGGCAGGGAGCACGAGGAGCTACTCCGCCTCGACGATCTGGTAGGCTAGTGCATCGCCGCATCACGCTCGCGCTCCCAAGCAAGGACAGCCGCACGTACACGGGCATGGCCTTCCGTGGCAGCAGCCTGAGCTGCGATGAGGGCGGCAGCGAGGGCGGAGTCAGGACCCGCAGCATGGAGGTGGGAAGTGGGCGGTAGAGGAGACGGGGCGGGGAAGGGAGAGGCACTGGCGCCCGAGCCAGGCACGCGCGGCATGGCGTCAGCGATGGCGGCCACCGCAGCGTCTGCAGCCCCGGCGCCCGCGTCCGCGCCCGTGCCCGCCGCCAGGAGGAGAGGAGCGGCGACGGCGCCGGGAGCGCCCGGGGTGGCTGCGAGAGGAGGACGGGCAACCTGCACCCACGTGTAGTTGGGAAAAGGGGGAAAGCGGTGGAAGCAGGTGGGAGAGGGAGGAGGAGGAGGAGGGCTAGCCATGGCTGCAGCGGCGGCGACAGCGGGCCGGCCGACGACGGCTGGCGTCTGGGGAGGAGGGGAGGGAGAAAAAAACCCTAGCTCGATACCATGCTAGAAATTATGATTCAATTCATTGGGCTAACCCTAAAAGGGTAGCTATATAGCATGTCATACATGGGCCTCATGGGCCTAATACACTCATACTCCAACACCTTCTGTGAAAAATCGATGTAATTTTAACAAAAGCTAACGAGTAGGGCAACATAATGAAATCGATAATGACATTTAGGTTTGATTGATAGGGATACAATAATGATCAGGTTTGATTGATAGGGATACAATAATGATCATCTAATAAACTATGTCCCATCCAACCCGTAGTGCTTAAATGGGATTTAACGGGATGAATATGTAGGTACGTCTAGATAGACCACGTCCAAACTATCAATCAAGGACGCTATCCATCAGGGTTCAAATCTTGGTGCTCGCGTCTTTTCCTGGGATTTTCCCAAGTATTTTCCGGCGTTATGTGTTAAGTGCTGTCGGGTACCTAGATAAGGGGTACCCTAAACCTCAAATCCAGGAGAATTAATCCCCGAACAATCGAACCAAAATCACCAAGGAAGCCCGCGACCGGCTCGGAGAGACAAGGGTCCACCAGCATACGTCGAGCTAAGCTAGGTCGGCCCGCGAGCAACATCGTCCAAGCCAAAACCGTCTCCTATTCGACGGGGGTCCTCGAATGATGGACGTTCGCCCATGCGAACAACCCCCTGTCGGAGTGACGGAGCGCATCAAGAGCGGTCGACCCCCGTCGGGTGACGGATCTCCGCGTGGGCGGACGACCCCCCGTCGATTGCCACTCCTCCTTCAGTTCACCTACTTCCTGTACGGGATCCAAGGCATTTAATGCCCCCACCCACTCCTACCAAACCTCATGGCTACAGCGCGGTTACAGTGATCGGGTACAGCGGTCGAATCCTCCCTCTACCGCCCATACCCGGGAAATCGTTGGTTCGTGCTACATCGTGACGCCATACCGATCACTGTACACTGTCAGGTGCCCCCTCGAAGCACGTTTGCCAATGTCTGTACCGTATTTCCCGGGGCTTGGCCTTATCCATTCGGGCCTCGATCGCCCTCGGCCACCCCTCGAGTCAGACCTCGACGCCTCCGGTCAGCGCTCCAACAACTCCAGACGCGACATCCATAGGGATTCGCATGCCCTCGCATGGGCACGGGTCTTTCACCGACCATCTATGGGTGTCATCGTGACACACATGAAGGACAGCCATCGACTCCAAGCACGTCGCTACAGGGCAAGCCATGCCTGGTGCACGCCTCTACAGCGGCTATGACATGAATGGCATCAACCCCTCGACGTCACCACCTACGACAACTACAGGGTTCCTGTACACCTGAGCCTCCCCTTGCCTATAAAAGGGGATGCCGGAGGCTAGTTTCAGGGCCAGATGGGCAGAACAACATTCCAACAAGCATCGGACGACACTTTGAGGAATCCAAATGCTCTAGCAGCAGCGCTTAGGCATAGAGCTTCTAGACTTAGGCCTTTCTCGCCACCCCAAGTTCATATACGCTCGCTTGTATCCCCCTGTACAAGTACTTCGGTGCCAGATAATACAATCTCTCTCCTCCCGCTGGACGTAGGGCCTTCTCTTGTCCGATCCAGGATAAAAATCGTGTGTTCTTCTTGCATCACCATCCGGATTAGAGAGCACGCAGCATGTAGTCACTCGTCGGTGTTAGGCCCCCAGGGTCAGGACACCGACAAGTGGTAAGCGACATTCCCGTCGACAACGAGGCGCTAGTGATGACTTCGGAAATCTCCAGATCTGTCGGGTGCTCAGTCCTTCGGAGGTGCTCATAGGCGTAGGGTTTGCGTACGTGTGTTCATAGGGGCGAGTGTGCGTGCACGTTGAGCATCTTCGTTGTATCGTGTGATCTAAAAAAAGAATATCGAAAACAACATGGTTACACCGAACTTCGCAATATCCACGTTGAAACAAATTCGAGGAGATGTGTGTTTGTGTTGTGGGTCTATTTTGGTTATATGCACAATCTCATAGCTAAACTCCCATAGTGTAGTTCGTCCCTTTTCTTTGCAAAATGGCCCATATTTATTATATCCTTAAAAGTAACACCAACTTGTATCTAAATCCTGCGTATCTAACTATATATACCCTTCCTCCCGTTGTAGCCCAAGATACAGTCTGATCATTTACACAATAAAGGAAACCGATCATATGCATAACACTGTACAACTTTCTATCCAAACAGCATCAAATTGAAGCCTTATCTAGGTTAAGGATATGTTATATAACATCTTTTTTTTCGAGACATGTTATATAACATCTAACGATGTCAGAAATTTCAGTCAAAAATACTAATCCAGGAAACCAATCAAATTTAAAGTAAAAATTTAAGCATAATCACTGTTTCTAATTTTTCTGTGGGTGCTCCAACTGCATGTATACCTCAGTCCCTCACGTAGTATGATACTCCCTCCAATCTAAATTATAAGTTGTTTGGCTTTTTGGTACACTCATTTTAACATGTATCTGGTCTAGATACATATCAAAATGAGTGTACCAAAAAACTCAAACGATTTATAATTCAGAACAGAGGGAGTATATATTAGTTAAGAAATAAATAAAAATAAACAAATTCTGCTTTTGCGTTTTTTTTTAACAAAAGAAACTCACTGCTTCTGTTATGGCAGATCGCCGGAGTCCACATAGCATTTGCCTGGGCTTCAAGCCTGCAGGCCGCATTGTGCACCGCATATTGCGTAAGCTAAAAATTGATCACTGCCGTATTTTTTTAGAGCCAAAAGCTAACACTCTGACCGATCTCAGATACCACAGTTGATCACGATAAGCCGTCCCTCGCAACGTTGCAATGCGACAACATGCGGCCGTGTGACCTCAGAGCACGAACCACGCTCGGGGTGTCACCAGGCGATGGGCTACTCTCTCTCATCACTAATGAAGAACGTTTTTGCAAAACTCTAGTTGTACAGACGGCTCTGCAGACGGACCGTACACACACTCAGAATATACAATAAATAAATAAAACTCTATTTTTTAGTTTTAGTGTGATTACAACATGGAGCTCTTACGTATATATAATCTTGTTAAGGCTTAACAGTTTTTGGTAAAGAGCCATGAGAGACAGAAAAGGGAAAGGTCCCGTAACCGCCGATGATACATGTTTTTTTGACGCAAAACTAATGATACATGTTATTAGCATGACAATCTCTACATGTATCGTGATCGTCATCGAAGCCGCCGTCGATCTCCAGCTGACACTCATGCCAACGTCCCCGCCCCACGAACTACTTCGACGATGTTGACATCCCCGACATTGTTGGATCAAAAGTCATGAAACTAGTTTGTCTATTAGCATGTCTATTTGGATCTAGTAGTAATAAGTTTAGTGTGACATTCATAACATAAACTACTTATTCTGGTGCTTACTAGTGTTAAAGTATAGGTTTGGATTGAACATGGACGCTAGGCAACTTTGACTTGTAGTGGAAGATATGTAACACGTTGTTAGATAGTTAGTTAGCTAGGAAATAGATATTATCCCTGAGGTTGTTGTGATCTTGTAACACAAGTTGTAAACCACACAGGAGGTGTTTCCCTGCCTATATAAACATGCAACCGAGTGCCCCGAAGGGTTAACTCGTTCACGCCATTTTACAACTAGTACATTCATAACATAGACAGTAGCAGGTGTTGTCTAGAGCAGGATAGGCTTAAGAAAAAGGCGCTTGATTACCCCCTTCAGACCGTCGCTGAATGTGAATACGTCCTGGTTATTACCGTACATTAATGGCATGCTGGCAGTTATGTTGGCAACTCGTTGCACTGCTGGAAGTAGTTCATTGTTCTCAAAGCGTGCTCTGTTTATAGTTTTCCATGCATCTTCAATCAGGGAATTTATCTTCGCAAAGGCAACCTCAGTTGTAACGCCATGCTCACTGATGTAGCATTCAACACAGCTGTCCACATCATTTTTGTTCTTTCCACGCTGTGAAAAACACATCCATTACTGGGCCGGGCAAAACGACTTATGATCTTTAAACTTGATTGAAGGCATGTATAATTCAAAATACCTTAAACGAAGCAAGGTCATTCATGAAGCGAGTCACCTCTGCAAAAGCCTTGACAGCGTCGGTGCAACTGATTGCCCACTCAAGAGCCTTCTTGGTTGCTACATCGTCTCCCATGCCGACTAGTAACCCAACAGATGCAAATGGAGCACCTGAGCACACAGTAGATATCTTTACCTGATCTTTAAATGTTGGTTTGTAACCACCATGAAACCATTCCGCTTCTTGAAGATAGTTACTTGATAATATTTGAAACTGGAGTGGACAAATAGAAAAGTATAAGTCTTCCTCTTAGTTCCAGTGAAACAATCTAATGGTTCTGATGAAAGAAATATTTACATAAGAGGTCACTGCATGAATGCAAATGGAAGTGGATTTTCTACGACCGTGGGTAGCTGCCCACCCACCTGCATGGCCCGCCCGCAATAACTCAACCGGCACCAGGCCAGTGACTCTGACCCTCCATCTTATCCAGCCGACTGGCCCGACCCCCACCCACCTGACCCATCCCCTCCCACCCCCGCGCGACTTCTCTCCCATCTCCGGCGCACGTCACCCACCCGCCGGCGGTGCGTGGCCCTCCCTACTTCCGACCCCGCACCAATGGAGGCGGATCCAGGCGGCGCGCCACCCCCACCCCCAGCGCGCGGCACCCATCGGCGGCGGCCCGCACCCCACGACAGCGCGCAGCACCCGCCTCGCCTCCAACCTCGCGCGTATGGAGGCGGCTCCTCCACCACCCGGCGCGCCTCCTCCACTCGGCGGCGCGACCTACCCCCCACCCTCCGGCCTCCTCCACTCGACGGCGCGCGGGCCACCCCCGTCCCCTGCACACCCGGCATCGGCGGTCCATGGAGGCGCGCTGCCCGCCGGGGTTGGGGGCTCGCGGTTCCTACAGGTGGCGTGTGGGCCACGACGGCGGCGGGCATCCATGGAGGCATCCATGAAGGTGGGGGCTCGCGGCTCCTGCAGAGGCGCCCATGGAGGCGCGGCGGCGCGCGGCCCAGACCCTACGGCGGCGCGCAGCACCTGCCCCCTCCCCTCCCTCCGGTTCTGGCGCCGACGAGCCCCCCTGCATCAGCGGCGGCAGCATGTCTCTCAGGGTGATGGCGTCGACGGGGCTGGGAGGGGATACTTACGGCACACCCACCAGCGGCGCGAGCTGTTCTCCGGGTATGCGTCCATTTTTTTTTCCTACTGTGTCGATGGGATCAAAAGAACCATTGTTTGTCATTAATTGTTGACAGGACAAAAAACGGTGTGTGTTGCCTACCGCGGGGATGCAACCCGACGACCGCGACCACTTATTTTGCCTTGTTTCTTCTCCTTGTCCTTTCGCTGGTAACTGGTGGGTGCGCAGCTATTTGATGCGGTTATTCCGAGATAGGTGTAGCATTACAATATTGCCTATATAAGGGTGGATTTTTTATATGCATAACATAAATAACAAACTGGTAGAATATACGCATTGGTAGCATGAGTTTTTCTTATCCTAATTAGCACTTCATGTTGAAATTTATGGTTCTATACTTAAACATATACGAGAATTCATAACACATACATATCCAATATATAATTCTCTTAGCTCAAATAATCAATTGCAAAAACTTCAAATAATTCAAATAATATTTATCACCAAAACATCAAAGACCAACAACCTCACGGAAGTTATGAGGAAGATAAGTTTTTCCAAAAAAAAAAGAAGGGGGGAGGGGGGTGTATTGTGCTTGTACCGCTTTTCTACTAAAATTGACTCTGTACTTCTCATGTGGTTCCAACTCGTCCTCGAACTCCTTAAAGATGTTCATCAGCTTGAGGTAGAATGGCTTCAGGTAATCTGGTAGAAGAGAAGTGGCACTCTCTTCCCATCTGTAGAAAAATTAACTGGTTACAGCTTTGAGGGCAAATACTGTATGAACTAATGCTTTCCTAGATAAAATTAGTAAGATTAAATTGGAGTACTCTAACCTTTGTATAGCTTCATTAAATTTTCGACACTCCTCCAAAGTAGCACGGACATCATAAGTGTCGTCCGTCAAGATTATTAGTGCAATTATCTTAGCAAGGATCATCCTTGCCCTTGTGTGTTCTTTCTCATAGTATGCTGTATAAGACCACAGGTAGCACTCAACCACACGATCCCTCGAGTAGGTCAGACGCCCTTCATTGTAAAGATCTTCCCACCATCTGAGATTAAACTAGGTTGTTAATTATGTTACAAATAAATTAAAGAACATGAGGTTCCTTTTATGACAAAAAAAATGTTCCAAAATATTATTTTAAAATGTAATATTAAAATATAAGGATTCTTCAGCAAAATCATCTTCCACCCTTTTCTGCAGATAATCTAATAAACATCATTAGAGTTTAAAAGTGCTAGATTGTAGTAGGTATCTTAAGCTACAAAAGGTAACTTCATTTCGGGAGGTATTCTCAAAGAAATATATATAAAATGATGCTTATTTAACTAGTTTATGCATACTATAATCTCTTTGCAATTATGCTTAGGGCACAGCAATATCAAATTTATACCATACAAACAAGATTAATAGATCATTATGGATGTCCGATAGGACTTATAGTTTGGAACTAATACCGTGCTTACACTTCTTATGGCTTCAGAAGCCAAGAGCCTAGCTATGTTTGATGTTTGACACTACTTAGAGGTTTAAGTAGCGAGAGGAACGGCTACCCTAGGGCTGGCTGCGCCTAGAGGAGGAGAGGGAGCAGCGGCAGAAAGGTGCAATGTTGCATTGGTCCTGGCGAGCAACGAGCAGTGAGGTGGGCTGCATGGCCATAGCAAGGGCAGCGAGGGCGTGGCGGCATATATATATATAGGGGGTAGCAGCAGGCTGCTACAGTGGCGGCGGCGCTAGGGCAGGGAGGCAAGAGGGTGACAACGTTAGAGAGGGGAGGGAGGTAGAGGGTTTTACCCTAAGCTATTCTCGCTTAAATGAAAGGATCCATCTCCATTTATATTTATAGCAAGGACTAGACTCAACTTGACATACAAGGAAACCTAGCTTCTGCACTCTTTCTACATCTAAATTTAGATGAGTCTTGCAATGGTCTACACCACGCGCTATAGAACTCGAGCTACAATACTCATAGGTACTGTTTATGCTAGGCCCAATTTGCCTAACTTGGGCCTGTCATGTTCATGTTAGGCCCAATTGATCCAACTTGGGCCCATACCTGTAGCCCGTCATTGCTATATTAGCGCGTGACATGAGAGGATTATTGTTAAGACCTAAAATTATTAAGACTTCTCATCTCTTTTCATGATGCGGTTAGTTAGATACTGATTGTACCTAGAAAGCGCCTTGAGCTCCTTCAAGTGAAGACGTTGCAAAAGGTCAAAATCCAGTTGTGCGAACTCCAAAAGGGAACGGTTATGTGTTGGACTTGCTTTGTACTCTGAGATATAATATAAAGCCTCAACTCTTCTGACTGTCCGTGGCAGTGGTAGGTTAAGGCATCGGTTCACTTGCTCAGATAATGGGTATTCAAGGTTATTTCTCATTGATTCAAGATGTTGCCTGGCAAACAGAATGGCTTCCTCTAGTTCTGCCTCTCCATGAGTGAAAAGGTAAGCAGCATTGTATAAACTCAGTATCCCCCCTGCATCATTTGTTATACCAACATCAAAGTTCCCATGTTTGTCTTTGAACCTGTTGAATTCATCTGCAAGATCGAACAATCGTATTATTCTCTTATAAAACAAAATCTTACTATTTATTTCTCTCAACAATGCAATCTGTCTAACTAGAAAATCCATTATCACACACAATTAAAATCTACTAGCACATACATTTGTAATGTCCACATCATCATGCCACGTAATCCACTAATCTGCAACTACTACAGCAATGTGTGGGGTATTCTTCTAGTTAATTATATGAACAAGTTATGTGCAGCGCACGAGATTATTAGGATGGGGTGATCCTATATCCACTACGCGAAAAACGAACTTGCACAGAGTCTCGGAATAGCCCTCCGCAACGGGACTCTTTTTTGCCCACTACGTTAAATCCTCACGATTTACCGCAGCGGACACTTTTTATTTACCATGACGACCAATTTAGCCCACTGCGGTAAATTGATTTACCATAGCGGGCATCTTAAGTTGTCCGCTGCGGTAAATAATGCCCGCTGCGGTAAATCAATTTACAGCAACGGACATTCTATAGGGCCCGTCACAGAAAATAGCGGCCTCAGGCCAATAACCATGGCAACCCACTAGTGCTAGCAAGTATATAACCATGTGTTAGGGTTTCTCTCCAATCTCCAGTCACTCCACCTCCACCTCCTCACCAGACGTCGCACCTCGCGAGCGCCGGATCCCCGAACCCTCACTCTCTCTCTCTCCCACAGCACCACCCTCTCCCCTCCTCTCTCTCCCCAACAGCGTACCCCCTCCCCTCCCATGGCGACGCTCCCACTCCACTCTCATGGCGGCGCACCCCCTTCCCTCCCCTGGCCGCGACGGTGCGAGGCGTGGTGCTAGCCGAGGTGGCATTCGGGGGGAAGCGCAAGAAGAGGTGGCGCTCGTGGCTCGGCGCGCCTCCCACCTCCGTCTCCGGCATCAAGGTGCGCATGGGTCGGCTGGATTGGCGCGACCCACTCCTCCCTCTCTGGCGGCCAGCCACGCGGGGCGGCCGAATCTGCTTCTTCCTCCTCGCCGAGCTCGTGTCGATGGGGCTGGCCTCCACGTAGGCGCGGGCCTCCACGACGGCACGGGCCTCCGACGGTGTAGATCCATGACGTCGTGGGCCTCTGCGACAAGCGGTGGCACCATATCTACCACGAGCAACTCCGGCCACTTCTCCATGCTACGGATCCAGGCAACGGCGGCCTCGGCGGAGTCGCCAGCGGTGGATCAGGCGGTAGCGTGGCCGGGGAGGCCGGATCCGCCGCGAGAGCCTCCTTCCACTTCTCCACCGAGCAGATCCCGGTGGTGCCACATCCCTCCTGCGGCCTAGCGGCGGATCCAGGTCCAACGGGGCCCCAGATCCAGCCCGGGTGGGCTTTTTCCATGTTTTTTTGTTTTTTTTAAAATGTTAACCGCAAAGGGCTTCCTTGTGTGCCCGCTGCGGCAAGCCATTATTTACCGTGGCGTGTCACCGGCAGTGGACACCTTTGTCTGCTGTGGAAAACCGAGAATGGCCGTTGTGGTAGTTACTTCAGGACTTAGTGATCTGGATGTATAACTTATGTCGTGCATACAAGATTTTTGCGTCGTGAATTGCGACGTATTTCAAAACTTCATAACTAGACACATGTTTTCTAGGTCTAATAAAATTACCAAAGGTTGAGAATCAGCATTTGGCACGCAGAAAATCATGAAGCCTATATGCATGCATGTACACAAAAGGAGAGATGGCTATATCAGGAGCGTTGCTTTAATTTTCAATTTGTACCTGGAGATACCCAAAACCCTTGCTGCCTCAGAAGGCGAAATCGAAGGGCAACATCATGGAGACAAGCGCTGCTGAACTCCGCACCATGGGTGCTAGTCAAAACGGAGTTAATCTGGTTGTTGAAATGATGGTCTATACTTAGATGTTGGAGTGTGTCCACTAAGTTGAGTTGCTCAACTGTAGTTGTGCAAGCTTCAAATTGCCCACTTATTTTCTCTTTTAGTTGGTTCACCCTCTCTCCTGTCCATTCCTCCGACTTCAACATTCATAGAGAAATAAATATCATTATTGTGGGGATCAAATAAGCAGTAAGGAAACTTAAATAAACATGCATAATGGTGTACAGGAGACGACATATATCAGAGAACATCTCTTGACATTTTAGTAGGACACGCAAACGATATCAGAAAGAACATCTCAGGACTCGAGGTAATCCTCATACACAAAATAAAAAACTCAAAGAAGCACATATAAACATGATGGAACATAGATTCTATATTATAGCTACGAATTAAATATACACACATATATAGCCATGCCTGTAATGGATTTGGGCTGTAGCGGATGAAGAAATCACCCCATACTGTGGGACGAAAACCAGATGCCCTCTCTGCCGGAACATTAGCACCATCAGATGCCATTTCTATGTGTGAATATATCCGCCACTTCTTCTTTTGAACGAAAACCGTGGGGAAAAGACCCCCTCGCTCGGCACCCAAGGAACTGCATTAACTAAAACACAGGAACTGCTTACAAAGGAAAAGCCACCCAGAGGGTGACCACGCCACCCACACACGCAATATATCCACCACTTGATGATCTCAAGATGCAGCGCCACCCACACACGCAATATATCCGCCACTTGATGATCTCAAGATGCAGTAGTACTAGACATGGAAAAAAAGGGGCAACAATACAAGGACTTATATAGACAAGCTCGGAGTCCTTGACTGGCTGCCGCCGGCTGCATTATATCTATATCTACATGTATATACTTATATCTATACCTATATCTATATCTATATCTTTTATAGAGATAAACGCCACTAGCATATTTCTCTCAACATACAAGCTATCCACGTCAGCAGTCCACTCACACTTTCAATTAAAGTTCACTAGCACAAATAATTATGATATTCAAAGCATCATCCACCACCAACATACTATTAGTTATCCACATCAGTGTGCCATGCTATATCCACTAACATTAATTTATAATAGTTAATTCCTTCCTACACATTGTGCATGAATAGTTTAACATTATTCCAAATCAGTAGTTCCCGTAGCAACGCGCGGGTATACTCCTAGTTTACAACCTTAGCTTTCCATTTTTTTTATGAATTCCCTCCGGTAATAAGTCTGTACTAGTACTTATACACCGTTTAATAATGTTGATATTGATTGCTGCGGTCGTCTATTGCTACTTTGGAAAATAAATAATGGCTTGTCGTTTTATTTAAATGATGGAGAAAACATAAGAAATTTCCAAGATTTTGTTTCACTACTACATAAATCTTTACTGTGGCGGTTTTTTATTTACCGTGGCAGTTTTTTCAACCGCCAAAGTCAACGTCACGGTTAATCATGGCCTTAACTGTGATACTTGGCCAACCGCCACGGTAAATGCATTATTAATTGTGGCGGTTTTTATAATACAACCGTCATGGTTAATCAGAAAAAAAAGAGAAAGCCCAGATCTAGACCTACATGGGCCTGGATCTGGGCTTGGCCGCCGCCGGAGATCCACGTCACGCCTTCGCACCGTCGCTGCCAGGAATCCAGATGGTGCCATGAATCTGCTCACCTAATCATTGTGGCCTCATCGCCAGGGCGCCCTGGATCCATCGCCCTGCCCCGCCATGGCCACCCCACAACTGGGCCCTGTTGCTATCGCCACGGATCTGAGAGAGAAAGAGAGGTGAGGGGCAACCCTAGATCTGATAGAGGGGATAGAGGGGAAAGAGAGGGTGAGGCCACCGGGGAGTCGAGTGGAGGACCGGTCTGTTCGCCATGTCCTAGGCCGCACGCCGCCTACTCACCCGCGCCGCTGCATCGCCGGATACGACTTCCTCGTGGTCGATTGTGGGGGAGGGAGGGAGTGGAGTAACTCAGGGAAGGAGGTGGGGCACGACCGCCGGCTGGATCCGCCGGATCCTGGATCCGACCGATCTCCGCCCCCCCCCCCCCCACCACCACCACAATGGAGTACTGGTGGGGAGCGTGGATGACCGCCGGTGGGAGAGTCGTGTTAGGGAGAGTGGAGTACCAGAGTTAGGTGGAGGACTACTCTGTTCGCTCGCTCTGGCCGCCGCATGACTAAGGATAGGGAAATGAGGAGGTGAGTTAGGGTTTGGTTTGTGTGCTCGCGGCATATACAGTAGGAGCCCCATCATTGGGCTTGTTTGGGCTTCCTGGGCCTAATATTGATCGAGGCGGTTATATTACAACAAAAGCCACGATTAATGACGCCACAGTTAATGCATTAACCGTGGCAGTTGCCGACCCTAGCCTCCGGTGGGCTCTATTAATCCTAGCAGTTTTCTAAAAACCATCGTGGTTAAAAAAACAGAAACGCCTTGCAAAAGATTTTTTGTAGTCGTGTTTGCTTATACGCTATTCACATGTCTCCAATAAATTTAAGATACCTATATTTTAGTTACTAGGATTTCTACGTCATTATTTTTGGTAACTTCAACTAACAAAATAATAATTATTTGGGTCTTTTTGAATCCAAATTTAAGTATAGTAATAATCTAGATTACGAACGATCTAGATTACGAACGATATTGCAATAATTTAGATTGTGGGTTATAATTATTTAGATCGTTGGGATCACTAGAATATGGAGGTGGATTATTTTTAGCTCGATTACTAATAACGTATATGATTTTCAAAAAGTATTTTGGAGGGAGATTACATGATTATTATAACCATGTGGTTAGATTAGTAAGATCCAACACATAGATCGAGGTGTTTGAGCCACCTTCACGCATGTTTGGTTGTACTCATATCCTCCTCAATTGACATGTGTTATTAGTTGGATTTTGAAATAGAAATCTATAACTCTTATGAAGCAAAACCCATTAGCTATTTCTTTTGATATGCAAGGCATCCACCTCATTAGTCCACTATCATTTACCACTAGCAATTTCTAAGCAAGGTGTCCACCTTTAGCAGTCCATTATAATTTGCAACTAAAGTTCAAAAGCAAAAAAATTATGATATCCACGTGAGTGAGACACATCATCCACTATGGATACAATCTCCACTGTTGTGCTAATAAATCTATGCATATATTATATCATGTTTTTACATTACCAACACCATACATATACATCTCTTAATTCTTATTAGTTTCTAGCCCATTTATATTTCCCCTTCGTACCCACGGTGAAGCCACGAGAAATCCTCCTAATTAAACTAACTTACACATCCCAATTTCACATAAAACATCTTGATTGAGGTGGATATGAGTACATCTAAACATTCCCTTCAGACTATTCTACCAAATAAACTATCCTAACACTACTCAAGACGACCAATATTCATATTTATAATCAAAGGATGTTTTATTGAATGTTTGTGTTAATAAATATTTTTTGTAGGGCTCCTGCCACCTTTAGTTCCATTAAGACAAGGATTAAGTTCATTTTTTGGCCCCTCAACTATTAAGCTGGTCTAATTTTAACCCTCAACTATAAAATCGTCCAATGCTGGCAACTCAACTCTCAAAACCATTCACTTTTATCACCTAGGAGCCGGTGTGGGCTGTTTTGTCCATTTTAGAGCGATTTTGACATGTGAAGCCCACGCGTCAGCAACTCACTCCCTCCTCCTCCTTCACCATAGCATCGCATGCCGCCGCCGATGCTCCAGCCGGCCGCCGCATCGACGCCCTCCACTCAGACCTTCCCACTGCTGCCTGCTGCTGCCTCTGCCGCACAGTCCTCCTTGAGCGTGCGTTCGACGGACATGGACGTGGGACTGGGACGGGGTCAGGGATGCCGAGCTGGCCGCTGAGGTCGAGGACAAGGAGAGATTCGCAATGGACGGAGGACCAGAGGACGTCGCACCATTCGAACGTCGCACGGTAGTCAGGGCGGAGGCAGAGCATGGCACGGCTTCCCGTCGGTCGCAGTGTGGCGACCGGCGATGAGGTAGCGTGGCGCCGGGGCTGGGGCCACCGCGACGGACATGGAGAAGACGCGTCGGGGCAGGTCCAGGTGGCGTGCGGCGGCACGGGTGGCCGGAGTAGGGGCGCGGGGGGGACTGAGAGTAGGGCCATAGACGTTGGCGAGCTTAGCCTGACCGCTACCGTGGGCACACGCATGGGAGCTCCACCCTACCACCTAGCCACGCAGGCATGAGTTCGGGGAAGCTCCACCCGGCCAAAGCGGGCGCCCTCAGGCGCGAGCTCCACCCGGCCCTCGCTCGAGCCACAGGACATGGCCGCCGGACGCGGGCCAGCACGATGGCGCCGGTGGTGCACGGGCCAGAGGCGGCGTGCGGCACTATCGGGAAGGAGAGGGAAGGAGTGAGTTGTTGACGCATGAAACCCACATGCCAAAACCACTCTAAGATGAACAAAATAGCCCACACGGCGTCCAGGTGCTAAAAGTGAACGGTTTTGACAGTCGAGGTGTCAGGATGTAACGTCCCGCCTCCTCGAGACCAGACCCGCTTACATACGGCCGCTTATCTAGGACATAGACTGTCCTCACAGACCAACACTAGTCTTTCCTGCGCACTTTGTCCTCACTCGTGCACACCCGGGAAGACTTTCCGGTCGGTCACCTATCCCTAAATTGCTCCAGGACAAGCACGCTTAACCTCGGAGTTCTTTAGTGATGAGTTTCCGAAAAAAGTTGTAACTTGTTGGTACGAGTATCCTATTAATCCTATTAAGCCCTGGGCCGGGGTGCTACACAGGATTAGTTGATCTTCTAGTTAAGGATGAAAATTAGACCAACCCATTAATTGAGGGGCCAAAAGTGGACTTAATCCATAAGACAATTATATGCATAGTCGCTGATATAAAACTGACCAAGGATCCTTCGTTGTCGCCACCACCGCCAGAATTTTAGCGGGCCCAAATTGTTTCCACATGTAGGGGATATATGCAACTTAGGTCAACTTATAGGGCATCCAAACAGAGAATACCTACTTTAATCATCCGAAATAGCTACAAAGACAGGTAGGCGTCTAGCGCATGGATATAAACGTTCCATTCTTTGGTCTACTTTTTTTTTTTGAAAATTATTATAACTAGGTACACGCATTATATATGATGAAGTGGTGTTTGTTATGGGCGTTGTCAAATCGCTCGTCACCGATGAGTGCTGACAGGTCCTAAAGGTACACTTGGAATGTCAGAAAGGGCTGTGTGGAGATTTATGACGAAGTGCCGCTCATCACAATTCGAAAATATTCATCACAGATGTGTACATAATCCTCTATTCTCTGTGCCTAGATAGGAGACCCCCACTAGCTTAACGGTAGTTAATTTTTTTCAAACTCTATGCGAAGCTCACTATTTTAATATTTTTCGTAAGTAGTGGTAATGGTGGTTAATTTTTTCAAACTCCACCGAAAGGAACCAAACTAATATTCAGACCACTTTTTAAGGATCACATGTGAATTGAAATCCATGGATCTAGTTTTTAGATATACTTTTTAATCTATATATATATATATATATAGATTTTGTGGAGCTGGAAACGTTTGACTGAACTTTTATGAAGTGGAGTTGTTCTTTTTTAAAATTCTGAAGCTTGTAAAGCTAGCCTTAACAGACCATATATAACGCAACCCGCAGCTCTTTTCACAAAGCCACTAGAGCGGCGTCTCCTTTGCATGGAAGTTCACGGTGCGCATTGGACTTCATATAGGCCACTAAAACGCACCCATGGCCACATTCTTGACGTCGATGGCCGGATTGAAGTTCACGGTACGCAGGTCGTCGGCAGCGCTGGTGGCGCCGGTGGCGCCGACACCGCGCGAGCTCAAGCAGCTGTCGGACATAGACGACCAACAAGGGTTGCCGTTCCGCACGCCCATCATTCAACTGGACCCCGCGGCAGTCATCAGGGACTCCGTCGCCAAGGCGCTCGTGAACTACTACCCTTTGGCCGGTCGGCTAAGGGAGCTCCGGGCCGCAAGCTAGCCGTCGACTGCACCGCGGAGGGCGTGCTGTTCGCCGAGGCTGACGCCGACGTTCGCCTCGAGGACTTCCGTGACTCCGTGCACCCGCCTTTGCCGTGCCTTGAGGAGCTCTTTTCTGACGTTCCTGCCGCCATAGTCAACAACCACCCCTCCCATCTCGTCGACATCCAGGTATTTCTACATATGGCTACATATACATATGTCTACACATCCATGTCATCGTACGTGTTGCTTTTTTTTCATTTCGCTTTTGTAGGTGACGAGGTTGGCATGCGGTGGTTTCATCCTAGCGGTGCAGATGTCCCACACGGTGGCGGACGGTCAGGGCATGCTGCAGTTCCTGGAAGCGGTAGCAGAGCTGGCGCGGGGTGCGGCGGCGCCGACGGTGCGTCCGGTGTGGGAACGCCACCTGCTGCTGGCACGCCACCCGCCGCGACCAAGCGTCGCGCACCGGGAGTACGACGAGGTACCGCTGGACCCCAAGGACATCATCGCGCTGCCTGCAGACGAGCTGGTGCAGGGCTTCGTCTTCATCGGGCCCAGGACATCGCGGCTATCAAGGATCAGCTCTCCCCAGGACTCAGGGAGTGCTCGACGACGTTCGATGTCCTCGTGGCGTTTTTGTGGAAGTGTCGTACCATGGCGCTGCAGCTCCCGGACGCCGAAGAGGAGGTGCGGCTCGGGTTTGCAGCTAGCGCCTGCCACGGCAAGAGAGGGCTCCGCCTGCCCAGGGGCTACTATGGCAACCAACTCGGTCGTGGTGCGCAGGAGGGCATGTGTCCTCCCGGAAGCCAGAAATAGTAATGATAGCGCTTGGTAACACATGTGACCGTAACAGGCCGGTGAAATAACGGAAGCTCCTTGACATTCAATGTAACGGCTAGAGACGGTTGGAGAGAAATACGGGAAGCATTAAATTTTTGGCTTGCCTTGGAAGATTGAGGCCGGGGGACAAATCTACAGCTCCGGAAGATTGCCTTGGAAGATTGAGGCCGGGGGACAAATATTAGGTGGTGTTGCCAAATATTGTCAAATGGAGTATTAAGATGATTCCACAAGAGAGTGGGTTCTAACATTGATTTTACTGGAATCCAATTTTAACGTCTGGTCCATACTAATAAATAGATGTTTTTAAAACATGCATGTTGTTGTTTCTAGAGTATTAAGAAGATTTGGCATCTAAAACTAGATTAGCAGAGATTTTCCAGAACCCTCTCTATGAATGCAAAGATTTAGCAAATTCTTGACATGTGCTTTCCCTTTTGAAAATTGTGAGTGATCTTGTTGACTTCATGTTGCTGTTCCATAGAAGCAGAGCAACCACTGATGACGGTAGTCATTCATCAAGGTGTGCCAATTGCTTGAAAAGCATTTTGTTTGTTCTCAACTGAATTGTATATTCGAATGGTTCCTGTAGCTGAAATAAAAAATGATATCTCTTTTGCAAATTCAACATATACAAGCCTTGACTCCGTGAAGCCAAGACCAGTGCCTGAGCTAAAGGAAGGATTAGTTGAAGAAAATTTGCTGAAACAATTTGGTGTTTCAAGTAAAGACTCTTTGCCAGTTGCTTGCCCACCTAGGCCGCAGAGAACGGGTAGACCTCGAGACACTTCGCTGAATTCTTGGAAGAGACATGAAAGCGAGAATAAAAAGGTTATGGCTGAAAAGGCTCAGAGAGAACCAGACACTGTTGCGGACGAAGCAGGGTTCATAGCAACAAAGACTAGAAGACTGTCTGACCTAATGCATGTAACCTAGAACCATAGGTCCATTGAAAGAAACACTATGTTCACACCAGGTGCCTAATATTTCAGCTGGTCAGAGTCAATCTTTCGGACATATTGCAATCAAATATTATGGCCGTAGAAAAAAATAAACCCGATAAATAGTACCACTTTCGTCTTATTTGACAAATATTGTCTGATCGTAGACCAACTAGGCTCAAAAGATTCATCTCGTGATTTTCAACTAAACTGTGTAATTAGTTATTTTTTTACCTATATTTAATGCTCCATGCAAGCAGCTAAATATTGATGTGATGGAGAGAGAGTGAAAAAATTCTAACTTTTGGAGGAACTAAACAAGGCCTATGTATTAAACAGTATGACATAAATGTCAGAACGTCGTTTGGACACCATTTCCTTGATCTCTGCACGTTTCCTGCATATATTACTATTTTTTGTGTTGTTTTTGTTTTTCGGTACAAATATGTTCATTTAATAGATGGTAGCTGTATAACAGGTTTGGCGAACGCACGCTTGTACTTTGTGTCCGACGTTGCGGGTGGGGCCAGCCGGTGTACGGAGGGGTGGCAACTGTGGGCCCGGCCACCTCCACCCTATTAGGGATGACTAGCTTCCTCGTACCATGCAAGAAGGCCGAGGGCGAAACGGCATCCTTGTTCCAATGTGCTTACCTGGCCGCGCCATGGATCAGTTCACGGAGGAGGTGGGCAAGCTGATGATGCGCTTCTCCTCGCTCTGAATCACCAAGTTCGTGTGTTTCTGTCTATCCGCTGTATTTGCACGCTTCAGTTGTATGTAAGTGTATTATGGTTATAAATAAAAGGAGTGTTTAGTTATCAGCTCTGATAGATTTTCTTTGTTTTTTATAAAAAATCTGTCAGATTTTTTTTCTACGCTACGTACTCAGTAAATAGTTGTAGTACAAATCCTAAACTACAATCAAATGTATAGAAATTTGATAGATTTAGTACCAAAAACAATTATCAACAGATAAGTAGCAAAAGTATATAAATAAATAAATCGCTAGTTTCCTTTTAACTAAATCACACATAAATCCACAAACACGCACGTGCACTTTGTATAATTTAGAATGAGATAAATACACGGGCAGGCCTTGAAATTGCGTTTTTGTGCCACTTAGGAACACGAATTTGCAAAACCGAATTTTGGCCCCCTAAACTTGTGTCGTTGTGCCACTTAGGTCCATGAACTTGCAAAACCAAATTCTGAGCTCTTAAACTTGTTTAGTTGTGTCACTTAGGTCCATAAGTCACTGGGAGGCGATTTCCATCCGATGTGGTTGTGTCAGCGTGGAGGCTCAGTGCATAGAGAAGATAGATTGACTTGTCTTTCATACCAGTAGACCAAAAAATGTAGTGTTTATATATATAATTTGCACTACTAGACTACTCTGTGTATCTAGGAAAACCAAAAGAGTATGTATTTATTATCTTCTATGTGTTTCTAGAAGAACCAAAATAACCTAAGCAGTCAAACTAAGTTGTTTTACAGACATGACATGGTTATGGACCTAAGTGGCACAGCTAAGCAAGCTTAGGGGCCTAAAATTCGGTTTTGTAAGTTCTGTGGACCTAATAAGTGGCACAATGACATAAGTTTAGGACCTAGAATTCGGTTTTGCAAGTTCATGGACTTAAGTGGCACAATGATGCAAGTTTAAGGGCCGCCCGTGTATTTATCTCGTTTAGAATTGATGACGACCAATATTACATAACAGATAATCATGTACTATCGGCTCATCACTTTGTTAGATAATTTAAAATTTACACTATTAATTAGGGGCATCACTAAGGACAAATCTATTGTTGTCTTATTAAAAACTACCAGCGCACTGATGGTCCTTAGGGATAATTACCACTACTAATTGATAACATGACTGACTCTTACAAAAAAAAATTGATAACATGACCCGACAGTGATACCCTACTCTCAGTAGCTCACACGTCCGCTCCCTTCTCTTACTCCTCATCTCGATCGGTCTCCATCTTCCAGCAGTTATCCTTGGTTCATTAGCTCCCTTGGGCATGCTCAGTCGCTCTCCATCTATTCAAGCACCATCTTAATATTGGGTACAGCGACGGAGCCAAAATTTCAACGTTATATTCCCACCTAATCTTTGCCGGTCTATCTCACAAAGTCCTCAAACCGACCGATGTATTTTTGTTCTTCATTTTGAAAAACTAAATACTCACTCACTGTAATTTTACATGACTCTAAATAGACAAAACCACAGCCAATAGCGCTGAATAGCTAGCAATAGTGCGTACAACAATTCAGCACTTATGTTCAAACTAGCAAAACTGTCCGTGCATTACAACGGGTGTTAGTGATGGCAAAAATACGACAACAATCAATTCTATTTTTAAGGAGATGACAATTCTTGAGCCAATAATCTATCCTAGTATTTTCCACAACACAAAAATTGTAATCGTTATTGACCAATTAGTAAATCTTGTTTTTCTCCAACGAACGGAATCAATGTCAATCTCAAATCAATTAGAAAGCGTATTTTATTATAGAGCCAATTATGCATCTGCTCCTGTTTTAAAGTCTAATTGCTCGTTTGCCCCTATTTTTTAACTTTGCTCGTTTGCCCTTATTTTTACAAGACAAAAGGTCCAGTTGCCCTTGTCCCGTTAAGCACACTTGACGGTGTCAAGTACAGGCTGAAAAGACAGAAATACCCTCTTTCACTGTCAAGTGGACCTTACGTGTCATCCCCCTCAACTCTCTCCCTCTCTCGATGCCAAGTGGACCCCGCTCGTCAGCTTCTTCGTCAACTCTCTCCCTCTCTCACGGCGATTGACAGCAGGACGCATGCAACTGTACAGCTCTGCTCTCTTCTCTGCCTGGCCGTCGTGGTCGATGAATCCAACCTGCACCGCTCTTGGTGAGCGCGCACGGTGGCTCAGCACCGGCGTTCGTGGTACTACCGCTAGGCTGGAACCTAAGGCCGACGAACAGCTGCCTGGCTGCAAGAACAGAGAGGAACGCCGGGCACAAGACAAAGACGTCGAGACCAAAAATTAACGAAAACACAACCAAATCATCATGATTCGATCCCAATTTTACACAGGTAATCACAGCAAAGTTGTTGAGCTACTCCTGAAAGCTCCAATCTCCGGGAAAATCAAATCATAGGCACGAACTCGAAAAATTCGCCCGAAAAAGACTCCTGTGTCGACCGCCCCCGCCGCCCGCGCAGCCACAGGCCGCCAAGCTACCTGCACGTCGTGCCGCTGGAGAACCCCCCGCGCTGCGCCAGCCTGCCCGACGCTGGCCCGTCCCTTGCCGCCCGCGCGAACGCCCGCCGAACGCCAAGCCACGTGAGCCCGGCCGCCGAGGAGCCGCGGTGCCGCGCCGCCCACCGGCCGCCCAGGAACCGCGGGATCCGCCCGACGCGGCAGCGAGTGCTGCTCCCGTCCACCCGACGCCGGCCCGCATGGACGCCCGCCGAAAGCGCGCACAGCTCCCGTCCGCCCGACGCCGGTCCGCTCGGACGCCCGCCAGACGCGCACGCGGCTCCCGTTCGTCCGCCGCCAGCCCGCGTGGACGCCCGCCAGACGCGTGAATCCGCCGGATCCGCTCGCCCGACACACCGCCTGCCCTTGCTGGCCTCCCTAGCTCCAAACCCTAGCGTCGCCCATGGATGAAGCCGCCGGTCGAGGACGGCCGAGCGACTGAAAGTCGCGAACAGAGAAAAAGGGAGAGAGATGTCTGTTTACGACCAGGGGTAACGTAGTCTTTTTTCCTTTTTCCTATTTCAGAAACATTTTTTTGGGCCTAAAATTTTTACCACCCGATAAAAAGTGAAATAAGAGGCAAACGGTGAGTTTATTTTGTAAAAACAGAGGCAAACAAATAAAGTTAAAAAATAAAGACAAACAAGTAATTAAGCTTCAAAACAGAAACAGTTGCATAATTAGCCCTTTATTATAGCATGATGTATAACCAATTATCTATTCTCATAGCTCGGCTCTTGCTCGTAGCAATCTAGTTGCCACCACTTAGCTAGCCATAGAGGCACTGCAATATTGGTGCAAGTAGCATCAGTGCGAGGTGCCTCGTCCCTATGAAAAGCTTGTGTAGATCGTTTGTTCCTTGATAATTGGGATATCATCTATACCAAAGCCGATCTTCAGCGTGTTCTTTGATGTTGCCTAAAAAGAACGTATCCATTAGGCCCAACTCCATCGATTGGTCAAGTATCTTCGTATCCTCCTAGAGATATGGCCACGAAGAAACTATATCGTAGTACATATTAGCTTCCACTGGCACATACCCACAGAGCTTAGTTTCCACTAATGTATGACGATGTGGGTGACCGAGGAGCACGTACTATACGTGGGTGCGCAGGTGGTTTGTGTTGAATTCCTTCGTTAAAATCTAAGCCCTAGATGTGCAACACGTGTTTGTCAGAAATTACTATGAGTTGGTCGAGCCATGAGCGTCATGTATTTCTGACAGCCAATTGGGAGCAGGCAGGGTCAGATTTTGAGTCGACGTTCCACGGTGGTATCAATGAGGAGCGTGTACTCATGGCCGCGCGTATATGCATTGCCTCGTCTATTTTTTTTTCCTCGTTGGATGTATCCAAGTTGAATAATAAGCTTCAATTATATTATTATTTTTCCCAATCAAAGAAGTACTTATCTGCTCAATAAAATAGGTGCTCTAGAATTCCGGTTCATCTAGGACTTTATTTTCACTTAGAATGTCTTGATCATCTCTCGTGTGTGTAGAAATATCTATACCTATATATATACCTGATATCTATTTATTTATACTTTTTACTTATGGGTCTATGAATAAAAATAATTGAATGACAGAAAATCTTAGCGCCCTGTTTTATATCCTTCGTGTTTCCGAATATATGTATGCAACATATACAAAATGATTTAACACACTATATAGACAAAGCACAACCTAACAAGATTCATAAAATATAATTATTTGGATAGATCATATTTTTATAAAACTAACAAAATAGATTTGGTATTTTTCTAATTTTTCTACGATTTTTGGTAAATGTTATAAAAAAATCTCTAACATTCTGCATCGGGAACCTTGATCTATTTCAAAAACTATTAATATCCTTCCACCTTTTCTTTATCTCTTGAATCTTTACATCTGGAACTCTGTATTTCTTGTTATTCTCTTGCCCACTCTAATTTTACTTTTCATGTATACGTACATAACGGATTGTCACGGTGCCGAGCAGAAGAAAATCTAGGCGGATAGAAATTTTGGCTCTTTATAGATAGGCATAGATATAGATATAGATTAATATCTTTTTATATTTTTTATAGATATAGATATAGATTAATACCCTTTTATATTTTCTTTCTCTTTGACATGTTTACATGTAAAACCCTGTATTTATTTCATTTATCTTCCCAGCTCCTAATCTCCTTGTGTTAACATAAAAAAAAAACTCTACAGTACTACGATTCCTGGTAGAATAGCTCGTCTGCTCCCGATCGATGAAGCACCTCGTGGAGGTGGAGCCGGCGAAGGAGGCAGCGGGCGGGGCGCCATCGGCGGGGCCGACGTACCGATGCGCGGCCAGTGACAACGGCGCATCGCCGTCCGCTGTGCCGGGGCTCGACAGCTGCTGGGACATATTCCGGTACGTTGTCGTCTGTTTCCCGCCGCCGCGGATGCGTGCCGTGATCCTTCCCCCGGCCAGACGTCCGTCCTAACAGTGACGCCGTGATGTGACTCCGTGCAGCTTGGCCGTGGAGAACTACCCCGACAACAACATGCTGGGCCGCCGCCAAACTGTAGACCGCAAGGTTGGTTGGTGATCGTGGCCCTGCTTCAATTCCATACCTCTGCGATGTTGTGCTGAACTCCACTGTCGCCTCTTTGTACGTTGTCAGCCTGGCAGCTACACATGGCTGACTTACAAGCAGGTATACGACACCGTCCTCAAGGTTGGGGCTGCCATCCGGAGCTGTGGCGTCGGCAAGGTACGTATGGGCGGCGTTTATTGCGCGTGATCTTCCATAGTGAGAAGCTAGAATGATTATTCGTTTATTTTGTACCTTAGAACAAGTATTATAAAGAGGTTGTCAGCGAGCATAGATGTGGAGAAGAGAAGGGAATAAAGAGAGGAGAAGTGAATTGTAAGCTTACAGTCGACTTGAGCATAAGAATCTAAAAACAATGAGAGAGAGACAAATGGCCTCCGTAAGAGAAGACCATAAACAACTTTATAACCAGATTATTGGTTATATTATTATACTTGCTCTTACCCGCCGTGCTGATACATGGATCGCTCACAAATCATACGTACGATTTCCTGCAGGGCGGCCGGTGCGGCATCTATGGATCCAATTCCCCTGAATGGGTCATCAGTATGCAGGTGCAACTATTATGAGATCATCTTCAAGAGTGCCACCCTATAATACTTCTCAATCCTTGATTTTTGGAAAAATGAAAAAAAAAACGTCTCCAACAATTTTTGGCACTCGGTGTTAAACTAAGGCAATTTTTTGTCGTAGGACATCACAAAAACACATATTTGGTTAGAACATATCGCCAACCGAAGAATTTGCCTGAAGACATCATAAATTTATGGTTGTTTGCACCCACACACCGTATCGATTATTTTATTCATTTTTCAGTTTTAAAGAGACAAGGTATGAGAAATGTCTAAACTGTTATTGTCTTCGTCCTCCTGCTATGCACTGAGTTTTGCCGTAGCATAGCAAAATAAGCTGCCATACATGGAGAGAGGGGTGCTTTGCAAGGGGCGTTGGCTAGCTGCGAAGGGAGGGGCTGCCTGGCGGCCGCTGCCGGCGGTGGTGAGGCGCGCCTGGACCACGGCTGCGAGGCCAGAGCGGAGCAGCGGCACGCATGCCGACACATGATAGAGCGGCTGCAGCGGCCTTGCTGCTCCTCAAGCAGCGCGCGCGAAGGGGCATCGGACGAGCGGTGGGGGCGTGATCAGGGTGGACAGGGCGTGGGACATGGCCCAGGCCGTGACGAAGACGGCTGCGGGCGCGGGTGGCCAGAGAAGACAACGTCCATGGAACCTGCTCGCCGGAGACAAACAAGACGAGATGGGAAACGGTTAAACGGGCATGGATTCACGAAAAGGAAGGCATGACGATGTAGAGGAGATCAAGTGGAACTTTCTGGTGGTAGCGATTTTTGCCAGAACACGACATTTTGGCAGGAAAAGCTCGGCGAAAGTTCACTAGAAACCTAGCTTTCCTAAACATTGGTGTTCAAGGCGAGGCCGCAGCGCCAGCCCATGCCTCCTAGGTCCCAGCCCCGACGACCGACGCCTCCTAGCGCCGCCAGCATGCGCCTCCCAGCTCCACCAGCTGCTGAAAGCAGCCACCACCCGTATCCTCACGGAGCCGGTGGCGGCGCTCGATGCTGCACCGCTAATGGCCAGCAGTGCTCGATCCTAGCGCACCCTCCTCATTCCGGCGCGGGCATCACGGCGCCAGTGGCAGCGGTTCAGCACTTTGAAAAAAAAATCTACCTTACATTTAAATTTAGGCACACTAGGTTGTCCGTACCAGTCTTTGTTTCCCCGCACGGTCTCCTCCTTCGCGCCGCGCCTATAGGGCATAGGCCCTAGGATTGGCATGCATGGCCGTCGCCTGGAGTTGAAAATACACCATGTTTTCTGGAAGAAAATATTGGATATTCTTAAAGATGCTATAAAGCAATATCCCGAACCCAAGTATAAACATTGGAGGTATGTCTATATTCATCAAATGCTGAATAAAAGAAAAGGACGGTTAGCCTCATAACTACAAATCCTACTAATAGAGACGCAAAAACTAACAGAAATTTCTTGTTCCACCAAAGAAAAAGATGGCCAGAGCACTTCTAAGTTTTCATAACGTGCTGGAATTTGTTGGAAAGTGAAATTCTGTTTTTTTTGTGAACAGGAAAGTGAAATTCTTTAGTACAAAGTTTTGACTTCGTGAATTGTTTGGTCCTTTTGGGGAGAACACACGTCCCTGGAAAAGTTTGCGTAAATTTCTGTGGATTTGGATGCCAGCATTCTATTGCCTTTTACGAATATATTTCTGCATCTTTTCAGTTATTGACCATGCCACAACTTTCACAATGCTATTAGCCTTTTACTTGTTGCTTATGCACTCCATTGTTTTACTGTTCAGGCCTGCAATGCCCTTGGCATTTGCTGTGTTCCACTGTATGACACGCTTGGTAAGCCTTTTTGTTTCTACTAGATCAATGAAAATTCTTCAGAATTATCATGTTCATAACAATTGTCCACTGCATCTACTGCCAACTTTTATGGCTGTAGGTGCTGGGGCAGTAGAATTCGTATTGTGCCATGCAGAGATACAAATTGCTTTTGTTGAGGAAAAGAAGATTGTTGGAGAGGTATGCTTCTTGATTCGAACGACCTTTTGATAACTTCTCCACGCTTGTCAGCATAGTAGAATTTGATGCAACTTATAAATTGTTATTACAAAAACAAGACATTATTTTATCTCCTATAACAAACCATGCATATTAAGTTTCTATCATACGACCTTTGTCGTGATATATATATATGTTAATTTGATTTATTAGAAAAACCCACAGCACAGTGTCCATATCTAACTTGTCCGATCTATCAAGATATCTTGTACCAGCTTGTTTGTTTGGGCATTTCAGACAGTTCATTGTTCTTTTCAGATGCTCAAGACATTTACCAATGCAACCAAATATTTGAAGAGTAAGTTTGAGGAATTCTTGGCTGTGGACAAGCAATATAATGTAGTGGATATGACTTACTGATAGTCTTTCATTTTTTAAGCAATTGTAAGCTTCAGTAAGGTTGATCCAGGGCACAAGGAAAAAGTTGAAAAGAATGGCTTGCCCATCTACTCATGGGAAGAGTTTCTACAACTGGTAAGGTTCTCCCTTCCTGACCAAATCACAGATAGAACGAACTACAAGAATAATACTACTAATGTGTTAAGGCACGTTTTCCGTTTCAAAATTATACATTTATGAGGGCATCATTGTGAGAAAAATGACTTGATAGATCAGTTAGAAATGTTAATCTTTTCTGTTCTAACTACAGGGAGGTGAAGAGAAGTTTGAACTTCCACGAAAGGAAAAGGATGACATATGCACAATAATGTACACTAGTGGGACAACTGGTGATCCCAAGGGAGTACTAATCTCGAACAAGAGCATTGTTACCATTGTTTCAGCATTAGATGAGTTCCTTAGCAACTCAAACGAGCAGGTAGACCATTCATATTTTAATTTGCTTCTTTGTTTTCTATCCCAAATGCATGCATTGTACGTCTCTTCCTTTCACAAAATCTTATTTTGTTCTATCAGCTTCACGAGGATGATGTTTACATTTCCTATCTTCCACTTGCTCATATCTTTGACCGGGTGATTGAGGAGGCATTTATTCACCATGGTGCTTCAATCGGGTTTTGGCGTGGGGCAAGTACTAAATACATGTTCTACACTATTATTCTCTACCTTGTTACTAGCGCAATTTGATCAATAAGTATTCTACTTCAGGATGTGAAACTCTTGGTTGAAGACATTGGAGAACTCAAACCAACAATATTTTGTGCTGTTCCACGTGTTCTGAATAGAATTTATGGGGGTATACTGCAATTTCATTAAATAATATTTTACCATACCTTCTAGCTGCAATATTCAAATACTTACGTTACTGAAAACTTAATCCAGATACTGATGTTCTATTTCTCTGACTTAGGATTTCAAGATAAAATTACAGCGGGTGGTTTCCTGAAGAAAACCTTGTTCAATGTTGCTTACAAATAGTAATGCTGTTTTTAGAACATCTTATATGCACCAAGGTACATCTTAGTTAATATAGTGATCAACTTAACTTTTACTGCAAATGATTCTGCAGCAAACAAGGCAATATGTTGAAGGGAAGCAAGCATGAAGAGGCTGCTGCAGTATTTGATAAACTGGTCTTCACCAAGGTACAATGAAATGGCGAGGGGTTATGATTTCAGATTTCAGTTTGATCGCTACTTATTTACTGATTTGTTTTGTTCTTTTCTATTCTCTGTATAGGTGAAACAGGGACTAGGTGGTAGGGTTCGAATGATTCTATCTGGCGGAGCTCCCCTATCTAGACATGTTGAAGAATATCTGCGTGTGGTGACATGCTCCCATGTCCTTCAAGTATACGGTATCCTCATCAACATT